>JALBCR010000358.1:0-578371 GCA_030710515.1 Abscondita cerata
TTCTTTCTATTAAACAATAGTTTTGTATTGCGAATTTTAGATATTTTGATAAAAATTTCAATTACAAATTGACGTCTAATTTGTATAAACGTATATTAGGTATGTCTGATTATAACAAAACTTGCTAGATTTATCTAGTAGACAATTACGTCGATTGGTTAACAAGGATTCCAAAAGTATGAACTCGATTTCTAAAAAATTGAAATTTACAAGTCCAGCAAAGGACAAGCCAGCAACTAGCAAATCAACCTACATGCAAGAATCTGTAGTAGTGCAGCAACATAATGTGGATGATAAAGCTGTAAACATAGTAGAAAATGATGGCAGTATTAATTTTGATTACGATGAAGTAATGGATGAATTAATAAATACAAATTTTACTGAAATACCAAACAAACCTTCGGATGATGTACCAGAATCAAAATTTCAGAGTAAATTAGCGTATTGGGCAGTAAAGTATAAGGTTAACCATGTCATATTGTCAGCTTTATTGGAACTTCTTCGTTCTATTAAAATTTTTGAGAATCTCCCTAAAGATCCTCGTACCTTGTTACAAACTCCTAGGAAATCTGTTATTCGAAAAGTGGAACCTGGTTATTATTTGCATCGTGGAATTGCTAAAGGTATTTCGCAAACACTAATACCTAATAACGATGTGAATGAAATAGAATTAAAATTGGCATAGATGGTCTACCAATTTCAGAGAGCAATAACAGTCAATTGTGGCCTATTTTGGGTTCTATAACCCAAAGCAGTGTAGTATTTTTAATTGGAGCTTATCATGGTTACACAAAACCAGCTGATTCAAACGACTTCTTGAATGACTTTGTTGAGGAATTGAAAATAGTGCTGGAAAGAGGTGTTACTTATAATAACAGAGATTATAAAGTAAAGATTTCCAACATCATTTGTGATGCGCCAGCAAAATCGTTTGTTACAAAAACAAAGGGACATACAGGATATTCTAGTTGCTCAAAATGTAATCAAAGAGGGGTATATGATGATAATTGCAGAAGAATGTATTTTCCTGATATCAACTCACCTAAAAGAACAGATGAAGATTTTATTTTACAAACTGATGAAGATTACCACTTAGGTCAATCAATACTAACCACGATTCCAAATTTTGGCATGGTTACCAATATACCATTGGATTATATGCATCTTGTCTGCATTGGAGTAGTAAAAAATTATTACTTTATGGCTTAATGGTCCACTCAATGTTCGCCTTCCTCATCAGAAAGTGTTAGAAATATCTGAACGTCTTATAAGCATACGAGGTTATATAATAGATGAATTTGCTCGTCTCCCTCAAGGTCTGCAAGTTGTAAACAAATGGAAGGCTACAGAACTTCGATTATTTTTGTTATATTTATCCCCGATTGTGCTTCATAAAATTGTAGGCGCAAATATTTATCATCATTTTCTAACACTGCATGTTGCCATTAGAAATTCTTTGTAATAAACAATATTTGCAGGAATATACAGATTATTCACAGTCACTTCTAGAACATTTTGTAGATTCTTTAAAATTATTTACAATGAAACATATCTGTCTCATAACCTTCATGGTTTACTGCACCTTGTCGACGATGCTAAAATTTTGGATCTCTTGATGCTTTCAGTGCCTTCCCTTTTGAAAATTTTATGAGAACCATTAAACGCGATATTCGCAAACACGATAAACCGCTTCAACAATTAGATAGAAGGTGTGAGGAACGAGAATGTGTATTTCAAAATACTAAAATACTTAAAGATTCTGCCTACACTGAGTTCTTAGGTAAACATAATGATGGACCAGTCTTAAAAGCCTCCATTGGAGAAGGTTATATATCACTTAAGACGAATGAATATTTACTGTCGTCTAAGCCACCAAATAATTGTTGTTTAATCAACAATCTTGTAGTAGAAGTGTACAATTTTGTTTACAGTACTAGTTGTAGTTCAATGGTGCTAATTGGAAAACAATACTTGGAAGTAACTGATTTTTACACAAAACCATGTCCTTCATCTTTAGTCGGCATATTATTAGTACGAAATTTATCAAAAACTTAGAAAGCTGGCCTATTTCAGAAATTACAAAGAAATGTATGAAAATTCCATTTAACGACGGATTTGTAGTGCTTCCTCTGTTACATAGTGCTTGATAACTTACAATATGTTAGTGTAGGTAGTTTTAGTACCAGGACTGAAAAGCAGTATTGACTATATCAATCGATAGTGTTTGTACCTAATATATATATTTGTTCAGTAATTCTAAACAGACAAGCAATAGTAACGATTTTTACTTTTCTTAGTTTTAATTCGTCCATTATGTGCAGTCAGCAGGTATTCTGGTGCATCATTGAATTTGATGATGGTGTGCAGTTAGTACCACAAAACTGGATTAAGGATGGACGTTGCTTTTGGCCAACTTATAAGAGTACATCAAGATATGAAAAAGCTGTCCGTACAAATGAGAAACCGCAATGTAATTGGCCATCATATCCAATGAAAGTGTTGGGGACTTATAGTATGTAGTTATGCATTTACGTATTGTGTTCTATACTTAATATATTGTTACTTTGTTTAGATTCTTACGAAGCGGCTAAACCGAAACTAAGAGTAGCAGAAGAGCAATCTGACTTGGCAAGTGATGCTGAAACTAAAGAAACTCGCAAAAATAGACGACGAAAAGAAATTGACAGCTCCTCTGAAGAGGAAGAAAGTGTGGAAGCTACCAAGTTTCCTCCAGTTGTGAGAAATGTCGACATCTACACCACCCGAGACCACAACACTATCAACAATCTTCCCCAGCCTAATTGCTCTAAGTCACAAGAAAATACTACTCAAATTCGGACTAACTTTGTTATAAATGATGATGAAGGTGCGTATTTATTTTTTATGCTGTATGAAAAATTAATATTTGATTAGATTCGCTTTTATAATCTATATTTCATATTTTCATTGAATTTTTGGTGGCATGAACTGCTAAAGCAATATGTATCGAATATGTAGTAAAATATGAATTATGCAAACTAGAGGAACTATCTGAAAAATATATTACTATTTATTTTAGAGTTTATGAAGAAAGTGACGCACGATCTGTCCTTTTTGAAAATAAATCTTATAAAGGTGATACAAAAACTTGACCTTTTGAGTACCAATGCGGAACCAGAAAAGGTTGTAAATCACCCTCCAGTTACAGAGTTTTTGAAAAATTTCCCTTTAGTAGATGAAACTGCTTTAAATGAATTAGAGGCAAATTTACGAGACGATGAAAAATTTAAACAAGATCTGGTAAACTGTTTAAACTTGTTTTGTGCTCAAAACTGAAACTTTGTTTTAGATATTCTTTTGTAGCCGTATTGGTGGTCATAAAGTTGACGAAATAACGAAATTAATTCTTCGGAGATTATTTTGTGACAGTTTAGCTGCAACTTATAGCTGGATAGGTGCAAAAAAGAAAAAGGTTTTCTCAAACCTTGTCTTATCTGAAGTTATAATGGGTACGTATTTAGATTCGATTATTTTATTTTTTTAATCGATACACTTTCTAGAGGCTGTTCATAAGAACAAAAGTGTCAGTGTCACCGACAAAGAAATAATTGATTGCATAAAGAACTGGCTGAGACATGCGAAATCAAGATCGAATAAGTAAGTGTTTTATTTTTAATAGTATTTACTTTTGGAGGCTATCAGATTATGAATACCATTTAAAAAAGGTTTGAATAGAAAGGAAAACACATATTACATTTCCGTACGTGTTATTATATAGCTTGTTATCGCTAAATATTGTAGTTCACTATAAATCTTTCTGTATTACAAAATATTGAATTATGATTTTTATTTGCAGAAACAATAATGATGTTACCAACGCAACTACTTCTTCGCCATCTGCGTCTGCTCAACACATAAATTAATTTGTTTTTGTAGAATTAATCAAATATTACCTTACACAACCGTTATAATATGTATCTTATAAACAATAAATAAATTAGATTTGCTGACATTAGCAGGAATTACTGGATATCTATTTTATGTCCAGCTAAGCATTTAGATATCTATTAGATATTTAACGGAAAACCTAAGCAAGTAGAGCAGATGTCTATTAGATATCCGTTTGGATATCCATGTATATGGATATTAGGCGGACATCTGTATATCCACTGGATGTTGATTAGATGTTTACAGATATCTAGTGGATATCTTGGATATCCAAAATTTACATCTAATAGATATCTATCGGATGTCAGTGTGCTGTGTGGGAATATACAGGAGAACGTAATTGTTTTACAATTCGAGTAACGTACACTTTATCTACGACCACCTCAATAGTATTGACTATAGTTATCCGTTTAAAAAAAATATTGAAACATTTTTAGTGGTACCTACGTACTCACGGTTTCAAAAAGCATGATACCTACTTGATTTTAGAATGTTATAATTTTTTTATTTGGCGTTCGATTGTTTGAACGTATAAACTTTGTACGTATGTTTCATGTACCTACTAGCGCTCAATAAATCTCAAATTTGTAGGTGGAGTTCTTCGGCAGTTATTTATAAATAAAACAAAAACGGACTGTTTTTTGCACTTATTTTGCATAAGGAGAGTTTGAAGTAGTGTAACTTCATTATTTTTAACTTAAAATATACAGGGTGTCCAAAAAGTGTGGAAACGCTCAATTTTGACAGAATTTTCATGTGTCAAATATTTTTTGAAGCGCTATCGATTGACACCACCCGAAAACCTTCCACCCCCTCTCAAATAGGAACCCACATTTTTTATTGCAGATTCAGATCTACGCCTACAATACCAAAGTTTTGTCTGAACCATTTTTCCGGATTCGTGATAATTCTCCCTGTAATCGTAAAAATTACGTTATCTCTAAATTCTGCTCAAACCGGTCAATATCTCAAAAAATTCTGAAAGGAAAAACCCAAAACACACGTGTCAAATATTTTTTAAAGCGCTATCGACCCAAATTTTTGTTGTTGTAAAAAATCCTGTTTTTGCCAGATTTCCACATTTATTATTGAAAGTACGTGTTTTTTGAAGGTATACGTAATTTTCAAAATGAATATATGTAGACTGACATGGTCACTAATAGCAAATTTTGGCAAAAAGTATTTGTTTGCCACCGTCCTAACACCCAACTTTCCTTCTTTCACTTATGTCACTGCCTATTTAATTTATTTATAGCTTCAGAAAATCACTCTCAAATAAATACTTTCACCAAAATCAGTCTAAATTAATCAAAAACGAAAGAAAACATATTTTGTTGAACATTACGTGCCTTAGTTAGACATATTTTTTGTTTATTTTATTTTTTTAGAACTATAAAGTTGGTCAACCTGTAAGATGAATCATAAAACATTATTATAAACAGTTTTAACATGTACAGCTGATTATAACATATTCTCTTTTCATTTATTTACAAACATAGACGTGATACAAAACTATTCAACATTTCAGATTAGTGAGTGTCGCGTTTTACGTAGAGAAATATTTGACCCTGGGGCTTAACCTCAAACTATGTGGATTAAAAGATAACCTGTCACAATGTCGGTTCGCTATTGTGTTATATGTGAGAAAGTGTTAGGAGATGCGACTCCAACAGTTGTGGTGAAAGAAGACGGGTTGGAAACTTTAGCTGCAGCAAGTTTAGTGAGGAAGGATGGTAAGGTTTTGTCATTCAAACGAGTGTCTTCTCTCCAAGTTCACGTGAAGTGCAGAAAGAGCTATATTAATGAGCGGATGATTGCAGCAGCTGTCAAAAGGCTGCAACAGGAAGAGAGGGGCTCAGCACGTTCAGCATCACATTCATTTAATTTTAGAAGCCAATGTTTTCTGTGTGCAGAAGTAATCCCCGAAAACTATGACGTCATACAGAGAAGACGTCCTGCGGATAAACGCAATCCTGTCTGCTATATTAAAATGCCAGAAGCAAATTATGGGATTTTGGAGCTGACCAGAAAATAGAATGATGAGTTCAGTCGAGTTATAGTGCATCGCCTGGAGTCCATTATTGACTTGAAGGCTGTTGGGGGAATGTACCACATGCGGTGCATGAAGATACTTAGGACTCGTGGTCTCAACACTGGTCCCAACTGTAAAACGAGGTCGACCGTCTGATGTAACTGAGGTTGACATGACACCAATTTATGAGTACCTGGAAAACTGTGATGAAGAATGCCAATTCATAGCTGACAAGTTGATGAAAGAATGGAAAAGTACAGAACTTCCTACATGGCGGACTGTCAAAGCCCACCTAATTAAGAAATACGGTGAAGATATCTGCATCATTAACCGCAAACCCCCCACTGTGTGTTTCAAGAACACAAGATACAAAATTCTCAATAATTCGTGGTACCAAAAGAAGAAGTCCCCTGAGAAAGATGAAAGAAGACGCATAATTGAGACCAAAGCCCTTGGTCAAGTAAGTACAATCGTTACGTTTGATCACGCTTTATCTGAAAGCCCGGGTAATTGTTGCCAGTTGCCCAGAAAAATTTCAGGATGTAGTGGTGAGGCTGGGAGGGTTCCACTTGGCAATGTCGTTCATGGGGGCAATTGGTTATGTCATGGAGGGAAGTGGCCTGGTGGAGTTGTTCAACCAGATTTATGCTGTGAACAGTACTACAAAGATAATGACTGGCCACTTATATGCACGCGCTATCAGAGCACATTACCTCGCTCACAGAACTTTGGCTCACCTGATTCTACAAACAATGACCGACATTTCTCCAGAGCTTCACCAAAGCGTAGAAGAACTTCTGGATAGAGACAGACAAGAAATACTTACTAGTTCTGCGGCAGACCAGTTGAAAGAACTGTCAGATACACTTGGAGCCAAACTTCTGGAATTGAGTGAACGTGGGAAGACTGCCCAACTCTGGGTACAGTACTTTCAGCAGGTCACACTGTTGAAACAACTGATTGAATCTGAGCGTAAAGGTGATTGGGACCTTCATCTAAGAACAATCTACAACATGCTCCCACACTTTCACTCTAGTGGCCACTTCCTATATGCAAAGTGCGCTCATCTTTGTCTACAGGATATACTGGGCTTGGAAATCACCATGCCTGCAGATGAATATGTCAATTTCACTGATGGAGGCGCCTTCACAGACCAAACAATAGAGCATTTCCTCATGAGAAGTACTAAAATTGAGGGAGGATTTAGAATGCGTAATATTTCCGGCAGCATATCCTTTAGATGGTTACAAGGGCACACATCCATGATTCACATTACTGAAGAAGTGGAAAAGTTTAGTGGTGTTCACTTCGTAAACTATGAGCAGCATGTAGACAGCAGAGATTCCCGAGTTCGGAGGGACCACACGGACTCCATCAAAATGTTGAAATGGTTGGAGGGACACTATCCTTTTACAGATACAAAACAGTTAATCTCTATCAGTACAGGGATTGTAGGTGTATAAACTGCCACCAAGCCAGAAATTTGGGTGAAGCGGGTGTAGCTCGCATTGTTGGTAAGGACTTTAAGTCAGTGAAATTCAAGCGAGTTAAACAACTATCTATGATGCACTTAGGCGTTAAAATTCATGACAATGAGGTCATTGTTAATCCCACTACACTATATCACAGAATGATCATAGTAAAACAATCTGAAGAGGAGTTGAAGGAGTTCTTAAACTACGAACTGAGCCCCTATCCAACATCATTGTTTGAGGAAGGGAGTATGAGAAAAGGTACAAAGTCAAGTCTGTATAAGGCCTTCCATCCTTTACCTGAGTCAGGAATACCAAAAGATACGGTACATGTGATAGATGGGGGCTTCCTTCTACACAGAGTTGTTTGATCAAAAACCAAACTTTTGACCAAATCTGTGACTCGTACGTTCGTTACTTAAGGCACTACTATAACAAGCCCATTGTTATCTTTGACGGGTATCCAGAAAACTCAAGAGGCACGAAACAGGTAGAGCGAGTGAGTAGGGCTACCAAAAAGCATTCTGTGGAAGTGGAGTTTGATAGGGAGATGATACCCAACGCCTCCCAAGAACATTTTCTATGGAATGAAAAAAACAAGAGTCGTTTTATCACAATTCTCATGGAAACATTGACACCACAGACATTGACATATCACCAGTCTACCAAACAGTAACTGTTGTTGGGGAAGATGTCGACCTGATTGTGTTGCTTGTTGGTCTCTCAGCCCCCGAGAACGTGTTCTTTCTCAAACCAGGGCGTGGAAAATCACCGTCACACTGGTACTACCCAAAGAAACTGGTTCATGAGAGGATCTCTCAAAACATTTTATTTCTGCATGCAGTCACTGGCTGCGACACAACTTCCTCTCTGTATGGCCAGGGGAAGGCAAAGTCGTTGAAAGTACTCGAAAAACGCCCGGAGCTTTCTGTTGCCCTACAATCGGTTGAAACACCCTTTCAAAACTGCCAGTTGGATACCACGTTGAGCACTGGGGAGAAGTTCATAGCAGCTGTCTACGGTGACCAACATGGAAACAGTACTTTAACGAGATGAGGTACCAACTGTACAAGAGTGCAGTATTTAAGTCATCTACTCACCTGGAATCACTCCTCCAACCCAAGATGCCGCCCGACAACATCTGCTGCGGGTTTACCTTCAAATACAGCTGTGGCTTGGGCACAAGCAAGAGCCTGAAAACTTTGGATGGAAAAAAACACCTAACGGCCTAGAGCCAATCAAGACTACACTACCACCTGCCCCAGACACACTACTAAGCATTATTGCATGCAAATGCAAGAAAGGGTGCAGCAGTAAGGCATGTGGATGTAAGAAGGCGGGATTGTTTTGCTCCAGGCTATGTTTGAATTGTGAAGACACAACTTGCAGTAATATTGAATTCGATAATCCTGACGATGACTTCGGGACAATGAATGATGAGTTGGATCCACAGTCATCACCAACAGGTAAATTTATTTCTGTATTATGAACTAGTTGTGTACCTGTTCTTTGAACGGGATAAAAAAGCATTACTCTATGTTCAATGAAATTCTCAATTAGTTAGCTTGAAACAGTTGATCTTAATTCTGCTCTTTGAACTGTCATAGTTTCCACAGCTGTTTACATTTCGGTATTTGAATGTTTATATAAGTAGAAAATGTACACACTGAAACTAAAAACGTTCACGGGGCGTAGCCCTAGGGGATTTTAATGAAGTGTAGTCCTATATGTTGCACGGGTTCAAGATCTACCTTTGTGTAAAATTTCAACCCAAACGCTGGGTATACTTCTAATGAGGTGATCGATTTCTTCTTGAGGTATCTCATCCCATGCTATCTGAAACTGATGCTGCAAAGCCGTTAGAGTTTGTGCAGGGTGAGGTAAATTGAGTAATCTTCTTCCCATAATATCCCAGACGTGCTCGATGGGCGAAAGATCGGGAGATCTTGGTGACCAAGGCAACAAAGCAATTTGATTGGCCTCAAAATGAGCCAAAGAAACAATAGCAACATGAGTTGGTGGTGCGTTGTCTTGTTGGAATGTGCTGTTGGGGATGGTCTGAACATAAGGTACAATATGGGGGTCTACGACCTCCTGGATGTAGCGCGCAGCGGTCATGTTACCTCTAATAAAGACCAAAGGTGACCTACTTCCAATAGCAATAGCTCCCATACCATAACTCCAACTGTGGTGCACATGCGTATTCACAGAAAATTGGGGATCTTTGTCTTCACCGCGCCGTCTTCTCACCCTTGCACGACCGTCATGCATACCCAAACAGAATCTGGATTCATCACTAAAGACAATTGAATTCCATTCTTGGTCCCACTTGCCCGTTCTCTACACCACGCCAGACGATAACGTCGATGCTCTGAAGTCAGTGGTAGCACAAAAAGGGGACGATATGAAAAGAGCCCAAAGGTTCTTATCCGTCTATAAACGGTTTGCATCCCAATCGGTCTTCCATGTTCTTCAAACCACTGGTCCGCAATCGCCCGTGTAGAAGAGAAGCGGTCCCGTAAAGCCAATAGTCTAAGACGGCGATCTTCGCGTTCTGTGGTTCTTCGACGACGTCCTGTACCTCTCGCTCTTCGTGTACGGCCCTCTTGGTTCCATGCCCAAATACAGACTGCCACAGTGTTTAAACTCCGTTGCGTTCTAGCGGCTATATCTCTCATAGACAAACCAGCCTCACGCAATCCCACAATTCTACCCCTATCAAACTCGCTTAATTGCCGAATTTAATTGGCGTCTTCGCACTGTAGGCATTGTGTCGCCACTCGTCGGTGTCTAAGTGGGTGCAACCTAAAGAAACTTTACACTTAAATATAAATGAATTAAAGAAGCTCTTTGGAATGCAATTTAAATCGCTTAAATGATAACTGTACTTACAAATGCTTAATTTATTGTTTTAGGGCTACTTAATCGTAAGTGTTTTTGAATGAGGTTAACAAAACAACCGCTAGGGCAATATGGCTGAAAAACTGATCGTTTTTTATCTTAATATAAACAAATATATTCCCAAAAAAATTTACAAAATATTCATTATTACTGGGTGTTCTTCTTTCTATGTCACTTAGTATAATACAATTTTCATAAAATGAGTTGAAATCTTTTTCAAAATGTTAAATTCACTTTACAAAATAGTATTATAATGATAATAAAGTTAATACAAAAAATGCTGCAATCGGAATCGAACCCTAGTTAGAAATCATAAGAAATTTCTAGGCAACAAATTAACTAATTCATCCACGAAATGAGAGTTTTAGAATTTCCCGACATTATTCATAAATTTTCAGTATCGTAAAGATGACAACAATTACTGTAACTTTTTTGTAATTCCAAATGAACCTATACATGATTACGTAGATTATATACTTAGTTTCTATCGGTAAAACCAATTATAGGGGCGGGGGGCCCACATTTTGATGTAGCCCCGGGCCCCAACAACCCTAAGTGCGGCGGTGATCCGTATGTATAATTTCACCACAGTTATTCACGCTTTTTCGCCTGGTATCGTACTTTAAATTTGACAATTTATCTCAATATAAATTTCGCACATCACATCTGAATCATCAATAAACTCAGGCAAATCATCTAAATAATTGACCTTCACATCATTTTTAAATCCTTAATATTTACGTGCCCTAAGATGCGATGTAATTTCTCTGTTGTTGACATATTGTTGGTAACGTAATTTGTTGAAATAACATTTCTCGGATTTATGATCTCGCATTTAACCGGGAAAAGTTTATTTTTAAGTTTTGAATAAAACAATAACTCGCTGTTTTGGTTATAAATGTTTGCATATTGACCATTAAAAACTACAGTTTTATTTTTTCGTTGTTATTGGTGGTGATGCTTAATAAATTTTTTTCTTTATATTTGACACATAAAACACATTTTTAAAATCAACAGTTACTTCCTTATTTTCGCAATAAACTATTTTATTTAGAACATGCGAGAACAAATATGTATTATAAATCACCAATACACTGAATGTGCTTGAATTTTAACATTTAACATTTTTTTCCTGTATTAATGCTATGTATTTTTATTTTATTTAGTGTTTAAGTTTTCTTTTTTAGTTTTGTATTAAAAGTTAGGATGTATGTATATTAGAAACCACAATATTATTTTTTTTATCTATATACTTTTTGTACGCACATTATTAATAGTGTAACTTGTACCTGTCCTGTTATTAGGATTTTTTTTTGTTGGACAGATCTATTAAAATAAATAAGTAAATAAAATTCACACATCATATTTCCAATTTTTGACGCTTTTATAACTTGCGAATTTCCTAACTTTACTTCAGCTTCTTTACTTAATTGAATTGAACTATAAAAGTACTCATCGGATGAAACAATGCCATACCATAACATCATTTTCTTTATTTTCGCTGGTAGTTGACGAATTAATATTAATATGAAAAAGTTCTACATTACCATTTTCGCTGTCATTGGTGTCGCTGCTAACATTTGTATTTCCTACGAAACCACCACGATTTTGTCCTCGATAACTTCCACTGCGGCTTCTGGCCGGGAATCCTTCACGCTGACGATATCCACGTCCATAACCGTGACCCCTGTAGTTTCTACTTGGTCCACTGAAGCCTCTTTGATTAAGTGCCCAACAATTTTTCTGCACATGACCCTGTTTGCCACAATTGTAGCAATTTTTATATGATAACACTACATGATTTAGTTTTTTCGCTCTCTTCCACTTTCGCCCTTAACGAACTTACGTCATTTGATCCTTTTTCAGTTTTCCTTGCCGATAAGTCATTCCAACTTGTTAATTTTTCGCGAATGTACTCAACAGTACGATTACTTTCAGGTAATAAATCTAATCCATCAATCAGATGACGACAACTTGCTGGTAATGCCATTATTAAAAATCCTAATTTACGTTTTCGTGATGTGTCACCACCCGCTAATCTAAGTTCATTAATTTTTCGCTTAAAATCGATAAAGAATTTGTCCACTTCCATATCTTCAGTAAAACACATTGAATTTAACTGTTTTTGATTAACAATTGCTTAGCTTCACTTTTCTTTAAACAAATCGCGTCAAGTTTAACTATTACATTTTTCGGAGTTTCACAATCTCCTATTTTTCGGCGTCTAATGCTAATGAAAGGAATACATTACTTTAATTTCCATTTCTTACCAGTATGTTTTTTGATGCTGTCGGAGCGTTTATCTTGTTCTACCACGGGTAGAAATTTTTTATAACGTAACACATAAGAACATAAATTTACACTTCTAATCCTCATACTTAATATTTCCATTCAATGGAATAACGTTGCTTGTTTCATTACTCATTTTTTTTGGTAATTTGAACTCTTGCCAATTACACAATAATAAACTAATAAATTCGAATTTCTTAATTGAACTCTTGTCAGTTACTTAATAAACTTGCCCGTTACCCGTAAACCAAAAACACGTTCTGCTACCATGTAGTTTTTATTCAGACTAATATTTACAATTTGTGCGTATAAGCAAAACTATGGGTTGCGATTAAACGTCGACAAAACATGCTTACATAATAATCTACTGACCGTGCATATTGTATAAACACAATCTTAACACTTTCAAGCATTACACATCCAAAAGCTCTGGTGAGATCTAGAAAACTAGTTAGTTACTGTTACATATCCTCTTTCATTATTTTCAATAATTTCATTAACAAAATTTAGGATTGCATCATTTGTTCATAACCCTAGTCTAAAACTAAATTGGTTTTTTTTTTTAATTTTTTCGATAATTTTTGATAGCACCGGAAGTAAGTAATAGATCTATAATTACTTCATTCATGAGAATTTTCCTTTTTTTTTTATCGGAATAACTTTAGTAATTTCAAATGCAGATGGAAAACAACCGTCTTCTATTGTCAAGTTACACAAATTAGTTAATGGCAAAATCAAATAGTTTTTTACCAGTTTTAATATATTTACCGATAATCCATAAATATCTTGAGTATTATTTGATTTTAGGTCATCAATACAGTGCCCGACTTGTTCACAAGAAACTTTGTTGAAAAAAAACTGGGGAGTTCTTACGGTGTCTAACTTGATGTGATTTTCTTCTAGTTTTATTATAGCGTTATCTAAATTTAACATTGGATTATCATAGTCTGGTATATTTTTAAGTAGATCGTTAATACTGTTGATGAAAAAAATATTGAAATCGTCACTAGATATATCACAGCTGGTATCTGCTTCTGTTGTTATCTCTTCCTTTATTTATAATTTTTCACATAGCCTTTCGTTTATTACAAGAAATTGTTATATAATTATCATTGTATTTAATTTTTGCATTACTTAATGGCTTTTTGTAGGTACCGATTTCTCCATATTTTCTTTAGGTGTAATAACTTAGAATTTTTCGTCATTACGTATAGTTTATTTATATAGTTCATGAATAAACTGTAAGTTATCCCACATTTTATGTAAATCTTTGTTGTACCATTTTATAGGTGAAATTTCCTTTCCTATTTTATAAATTTTTGAAGTGAATGCTATTTCGCAGTAATATATTAATGTATTAATTATATGATTGCGCAATTCATTACTAATGTTTTCAGTTACCTATGAATGTGATTCTATAATATGTACAAAAATGTACTTACCGATATTCATAATGGGTCTCGTTATTTTATACTTGTCCAGGTCACTTTTGTCGACATTAAAATTCTAAATCCAGCAATTTATTATTTATCGACTGAATGTTTACAGAGTAAATTAAATAAAACTACATTTTTGCTTTGGTTTTTGAAATATGTCGGAAAAAATTATTTTCAATTGATGTATTATTTACTAGTGTATCACTTACATTCACTAATGTTAACAAACCTGGTATTACGACTAGTGTTAAATTTTGATACCCCCCCATTAATCAGGATTTTACTTATTTTATTTATCAAGTGTAATCAAATTTCTTTGTTGATATCAACTATCGAAATGTTATCACTAAATTTTACAGTATCCCAAATAATTTTGTTGGTATTAAATATACAACTTATTTAAATGAGTATCATATCAGTATGGAACAGTAGTAAAAATTACATTCGTATGGAAGCACTTGTTAGCAATGTCTAACAAGGTTGTTTTAAAATTTACATTCGAACTATTATTTGTTGCGCCAATAATTACCACGTAATCGTTATTATTAAACTTAAATCTCCAATGTTTTCAACGATCTGATTATAGTTTGCATTTGGTTTAAATAAAACTGTAGTGTTGTATTTATTGTTGTCATATTTTTCAAATATATCACTAAGACCACGGCCGTTACTATCGACTACAACCAATATATTTGATTTTGCTTTGAATTGATTGTCATACCAAGATTGTTCCTTATGTGGTTTATCAGGCAACTGAGAAGTTCTATTAGTCAAAACTTTAAATTCATTTGTTAATTGCTCACTTAAAATAATGAATAAATTAAAAGCTATTCACATTAGGTTATGTATAGGACATACGTATTTTACTCAGAATTTTACGTAGAACTCGAAATGTAAAAACGTATAGGGTGTCACATTTGAAGTAATAATGTTTTGTTAATTTTTTTTAGAAAAATATCTAAGATGGAACCATAATCGACACAAAAATTTGGAATTGATATTTTGTGCCGTTGTCCAGAAACTTCTAATAAATCACGGCCCGTGTGAAAACTCCCTAACTTCATACTGCATGCAGTACCATAAAACAAATCGGTTTATCGACTACTTTCCAGATAATTCTTATTATAAAGCACACAAACAAACAATCGCGTTAATTAATTTTTTTATTAACACTTAAAATTATACAAAAATCGTTTCATGTTTTATTCTTATCCATCTACATTCTAACATTATTTATACAAGGCTTATGTATCAATTAAACAAATTATCTAAAGAAAATATTCTAAAAATAGTGAATCGAAAAGGTAGTTCGTTTGAATTGCCAAATAAACTCACACAGCTCATGATCATCTTCTTTTATTTTCTGTGGAACGTCTAGTATCCTGCATTAAGGAAATAATATTCAACAACACGAATCAGAAGAAAGAATAAAATAACTCGCACCTGCAGCATTTTATCTACGTACAAAATGAATTCACTCTAAACTACACTTTACACTTTTACAAAAATCTACAGTGTAATAGTTACACGTAGTTCACCCAAGACACATCGACCACAAATTTAATACACGTGCCCAATGTATTTAAATTTAATTCAAAAGTCAAATAATACAATAAGATCGGATTAGCAGATCAATAAAGAAAAGAATACAATTCAATAAGGGATCGATATAATTTCAGACTAAAAATTAGAATACTCTTTTATAAAAAAAAATGTATAATATTAAACTTGAAAAAGTAATTGACACCACGTACTTTAAACACTATAATTAAAAAGGCACCCACAAAGCTATGTACAATTAGAAATGTGTATATAAAAACAGGTAGCTGAGATCAAAGTCTAAATTTAAAATGATTTTTAAAAAACGAATTAATTAACTATTATGTGTATTTATATCTATTAAAAGGATATTGTTTATTATCTCGCAATTCAACTCTGTCGTGTGATCTTTCTCTTAAATAGGGCGATTTCTCCTAAAACGAATTGATCACGTTAATAACTCTGTCGGGGGAATATTAAAAAACCTACCCTTGGATGATGGTGTTTTTCACGGGTATGAGGCGTTTCAACCATTTCGCCATTTTGATGGGACATCATCTTAGCTACGGCTATAGTTTTGATTAACAAAAACAAAAGAAAATCAAAAGGTTTACCTTTTTCTTCGTCTCGAACACGTTTTCGTTCAGCTTGAAGGAAGGCCTCTTCAGTGCGATCCTACAAACATTCCTTGTCATGCGGTAGTTGCAAACTTTGAGAAAAATAAAGCTCATCTACTTATTAAAGGAAATTGAGGATCTAAACTAAGCATCGGTTTTTGTAAGCGCACTGTTAGAAGGAATTACTACCAAGCGTATAAAAAGAATTATTACCCTCTTGCGACCAATTTTTCTTTCCTTCCGAAGTTCTTTTTCTTCGTCGCTAATTTTTTCCCGTTTATCTTTGGCCTTCGACGAACGTTCTTTCTTTTCCGTCTTTTCGATGAAGTACTCCATTTGTTGTTGCATCTTACGTTCTTCATGTTTGGAATTCTGCAGACAACCAGGGGTTCAGCATTAGGGAGCGCAGAGAAGAGTTGCGCAGATGCAGTCTCCAGTTGTGCTTCACAGCTATCAACCTGTGACTTGCCTTACGCTTTACATAAACACCATTCTACTTCTAATATAAGGCAGTAGCATTTTCCAAAAATATTAATTTAGATGTTAAATAAACACGCCGGTGACGACCCTCATCATTCAAGGAAGTATTCTCTATTCGGAAGGCGACGATTTTAAATTTTTTACAGAAAAGAAAATGTGAAGTGGCATTTGCCATTCAATAAATAATTAAAAATTGTAGATGCATCTCTCTCGTGCCAAAAAACTCTTGCTCAATTAATATTAAATTCAAGAAATATCTTATCCTTGATGTTGGAAATTGCTTCGTACAATTAATTCTCCGTTTTTTTTTCAAGAAATTTAAAGCAGTTTCAGGTGCATTTTGGTCGGGTAACCAAGAAAGTACTAGTTAAAGGGCGTCTAAAACAATCCAATAACGATTGAGGAATTTTTGAAAGATTACAGGCCCATCGAAATATTTCGAGAAAAAATTCGCATCACGAAAAATCAAGAATTGCAGTTTTCCTTTGAAAGTCTTGAGGTTGTTTTCGAATGTAATTAGTGGTTGGATTCTACTTCGCACATCACCATTTAAGAAGATACATTCGGTTCATCTAAATCATCCCTCATAAGCGTATGAAATTTTGGGTTGGTAAAAGAAAGATTTTCGGATCAACACTTTAAGCAAGAGTTTTCCGGTCAGCTTTCTAAAACATTTTAATTACACATAAAAATGCAAGAGACATCTGGGCGATGGAGAAATCAAGTAAATATAAATTGTGGGTCGTAAGAGGGCGATAATTAAATTTGTTACTACGTTCCTATTTGTAGAATGCATTATCGCAAAAGTGTACATATCAATAAAGACAAATGACTTACGCCAATGCATACGCGGTCAGTTTTTCGGTTGGTCAAATTTACACTTATTCTACCTACTTACCGAAGGGAGTGGCCCACCCCACAATTGAAGAAAAAGGCAGATGCATGGAAGATTGGGCTGATAGAACATGATTGTCTTCGATAACACCATTAAAAAAATCCCAAAGAAACCGCAGGAAACATAACGCTTTAAAAACTTGAACAATCTTGAACTTCTGCTCTGATGGTGGGGAGTTGGTTTTTTCACAACAAAACAAATGGATTCTTGAAATCTTCGAACGGATATCTTCATACTTTCTTCTACACCTCCGTAAATTTGTTTAAGTGGTCGGCTTATATTCATGTAATCATTTCATGTTGACGAAATTGATAAGTGATATTGATTACTTTAAGTTTTATCATCTTTAATCATTCATTTTTATGACTTTATTTGACTGCATCGCAAATCCATTGTAGACACTTTTGCGTGGATGGATGAGAGCATTTATGAAATCTAATAATCTGATAACTGGGAGCCTCTCCTCAGATTTTTTCTTCGATATATACAGAAAATAAATAAAAATTCTTCTTCAATAATCGATAAGACGGGTATAAAATCAAAACGAAATTCCTCATTTCTAAAGAAGTGTGGTCTTGTTTAAAATAATCTTCTTTTCCAAACGTATTCAAAATAAAACCATTCCTTTGGCACTTAAAGATACAAAATAGAAGTTCTACAGGAGACACAGCTGTTCACTGACACTAACTTTTTATTAGAACAAAACACGTTTAAAACAAAGGTTGATTTCTCAGCCCAATCTCCCAACTTGAACATCTGATTGAAGATTTGTACCAGGCGTTGTGTGATGGGGAAAGCCCTGAAACTATCTCACTCCGATGTTATCTGACCCCAATACTAACCTTCGAAGTAGAACCCTCCATTTTTCTTCTTTTTACATCTACTTTAAAGCGAAAATGTTAAAAAATTAAACCGCGTTAAATGCGTTTAAAGAATACCTCTGTCGGGTTCGGGAGGTTCCTGACTGCGTCTCAAACTTGATCCATTATTTCCGATACCTAGATCGCGTTCCTCGCGAATATCACGAAAATAATGAGCCCCCCTTTCCTCGTAGTAGCGATCGCGTTCGCTCGAATATCTTAAATCATCTTTAGGGCTCACCATTTCTATGTAGCGTTCCTCCTACAAAACAAAACGTAAAACAAGGAAACTACCTCCTACTTTCACTTACTCTATTATACACTCTATCATCTTTATTAGATAATTTCTCATCTTTCCTTTCTCTACGCTTATCTCTTTCTCTATCTCTTTCGCGTTCGATTTCCTCTCTTTTTTCTTCTTTTCGTATGTGCTTTTCTGAACGATCGTCCTTTGGTTTCTCCTTTTCGGCTGACTTGTCTTTCATGCTGATAAGAAATAGTGAAATTAAAAACAAATTTGTAATAAATCATAAAAAATTATTTGATACACAAATTTACTACAGATTTTGATTAATAACGAACCAAAATATTCTCAAAAAACCGCACTTCATATTTAAAAATAAATTCAATTACAAGTTGCTAGAAGTATGACTTCTTGTTCAACGCTGTTTGGTACTATTACAGGAAGGTATAATTTATCCTGCCCTAGAAATAAAAACCATTTTTCGTCCAACGTACCTAAAAATGAATCATAGGGACCCTAAACAAAAGTTTGGCGCAGATACATACATGGACGTTTTTGAAGATACCGGATATTTCATTAGGTTTTGGGTATATTCGGCAGAGCCGAAAATACTTTTTTATAATCTAATTAACTTTTGTTTAAAAAAAAAGTTAAGATAGATACATTCTCTACAATTTTTATGTGAATGTTTCTAATATTCTAAAGAAACAGAAATATACCTCATATACCTCAGACGAAAATCAACATGTCACCCTACGCGTCAACGCCGAGGGTGATATGGTTTTAACTTATCATGTTTTGTTTTGGGAGAAAAATTTGTTTATGAAATTCTCAACGGTACCATCAACCCTCAAAGATATGTAGACATTTTAATTATGTGACTCCCTCAACTATTAGACAATATTCAGATTGCAAGATAGAGAGACATATATTTTCAATAAGGTGGAGCACCTTGCCATAATTCTGTCTTAATTAGAAATTATCTGAATTTAAACTTTACAAACCAATGGCTGGATACTCGGCGGACGTATTAACTGGCCGCCTAGGTCCCCAGATCTCTCCATTTTGGATTATTTTCCGTGGGGTTACATAAAAAATATTATTTATGCACGACGACATGAAACACTATTTTTCTGTGGTTATATATTTTTGGAAATCCCAAAGAAATAGGGTGTCACGGCCAACTATGGTTTTTATTTAAAAAAACCTAAGTTTATTCTATATCTCAGAAACTATTCGTCATATCACAAAACAAATTTGATCATTCAATTCTACGTAAAAAAACTACAAGAAATAAATTAAAAAAATTCAAAAATTTCAATTTTAGATTATAACTAGATTGCTATTTAAAAAAGTGTAACTTTATGCTGCCCAGCGAAAACTAAACACCCTGTATAAAGTTTTTTTTAAAAATATGTACTTTTCAATAGAAGTGAGTACCGTACAAAATATTTTATGGTGCCATTTATAAAAAGGCACTAGAAACCGAGGCCGTAGTATTAGCGAACCCTGTATACAGTGTGCCCAAGATAAGGATGAACAGCATGGGGATCTCGAAAACCGTGTATATACACGTATATATACAGAGTCGGTTAAATTTGGAAAAAGTTGCCCACTCGAGGGGTCAACATTTTGCTGATGGGAAAGTCGCTGAGTTCGACTTACTTCCGGAGATATTCGAGAAAAACCGAAATTGTGCCATTTCGTTTTCATTATAATCTGAAGTTATTCGAAAACTTACCAAAAAACTGTACGCACCTTGGAATTGCCACTCTTTCTGCTCTACAAGATGGCGTTCACGAATTTTCACTACAACGTTTCGTTTCGAAGAAACCATCATCAACTTTATTTTTTCTTATGGCACTCAAAAAAAGTACAGAAAGCATTTTTCATTACGAATTCAACTATGTATTGTTATTCGTGATTTTATTGAGAAAAAATAAGGTTTTAGTAAATTTCGTGTGCGCTGAATGAAACCATGACAACGAAAAAATAAAGTCTATTGTTAGTTCTGACAGAATCAATTTGATTGACATAGTAGTATCAGTTTAGCAACGTCTTTCAGTATAGATCATATTTTACAATGGAAGACGTAAATTTCAAATCTTTTTGATGTAGTGTGCGTTGAAATAATTGTGGCAAACAGAAAATGTTGTTGCGCTCGGCGAATGTTTTTGGCGGAACAGTACGGGTTGCTTGAATCAACCGTATTCTTTTAGATTGGACACCAAACGCCTAAATATGGACTTTCCTGGTTGATTTGGTTCCGGGTACTTGATCAAATACAAGTGTTCGGCTTCTACAGAATTTCTCTGGCATGTAATGTAGCAGGACAGCAAATCTCTTCATTTGAAAACATCACTTGCTACATTGTAAAATATGACCTACACTGAAAAACGTTGCTAAACTGATACTACTTTGTCATTCAAATAGATTATGTCAGAATTAACAATGAAATAAATGATGTCGATTGTTAATTCGACTTTATTTTTTCGTTGTCATGGTTTCATTCACCGCACACTAGACCAAAAAGATTAGAAATTCAATAACACGCTATTTTTTCTCAATAAAAGCACGAATAACCATAATAAGTAGTACATCGTTGAATTTGTAATGAAAAATGCAATCTTATACAGAGTGTACTTTTTTTGAGTGCCATAAGAAAAAAATAAAGTTGATGATGGTTTCTTCGAAACGAAACGTTGTAGTGAAAATTCGTAAAAGCCACCTTGTAGAGCAAAATGAGAGGCAATGACAAAGTGCATTCAGTTTTTTGGTAACTTTTCGAATAACTTCAAAATATAATGAAAACGAAACGGCACAATTTTGGTTTTTTTCGAATATCTCTGAAAGTAAACGGAACTCAGCAAGTTTCTCAACAGCAAAAGATCGACCCCTTGAATGGGCAACTTTTTCCAAATATAAACGACTCTGTATCTCTCACAGTTTCCGAGATCTCCATGCTGTTCATCCTTATCTTGGACACACTGTATATTGTAGCAAGTACAAGTCATTTTTTAGAATGGAAGACGAATTTTCAAATGCCCAAAGTTATTTGAAATTTTTATTGAGAATAGTAAAATTTGCAGACTTTGAACTCTGAATTTATTTTAATACATATGAGGGTTGAGACAGTTATGCTCATTTAAGGGCGTTCAGGATTTAAAGTTGAGAGATAAATGTCAGTAGATGGCGACAATCTACCAACTCTTTGTAATATTAAAATGTCCGCCTTGTCTTTGCTTTCTCCAACATTATACGCTAATCTAAAACAAACAAAGGACGTACCAGACGTATAGTATTACTAATACTATTAGTAAGTTACTTTACAAGCATTTTTCACTTATAATTGCACAAGAGGTTTGTATTTTGCCGAGTAAATTTGTATAATCAAAATCTGTTCTATAGAAATTTGCTATCAAATTGCTAAGGGAAACAGATTTGAATTTAAACACAAATTTACTCGCTACTCGAATGTAATTCGGCAGGACAATTTAATGAATACGAAAATTAGAATTAGACTATTCATTTTGGATACATATAAACATAGCATATACATTTTAATTTGAATAAACTGTCAGATTGGCAACTTTAAATATCAAAGGAGACCGCGATAATTGATTAAAAAATTCTAAGTGAAAAAAGCACTAGGTTATTTATCGCTGGAAAAGTTGCGGGTAACTTTTGCTGATGTCAAAGTGACAATTACACTGCGGCATATGCGATTTTTAAACATGAATTAAATTGTCAATACAAAAGTGTAAACCTTATAATAACGTATTCATTGCCCATTGCCCTTTTTTTCTTACGTATTTTTTTTAAATATAGAAAATTAAAAGGAAATAATAAGTATGCCCTTATTATCAATTATAAAAATATAGTCCAGGAAACAAAAATAAAACCTTGCAATTTATTTAAATGCATCGATTTGCATGAAAATTTGGGATTATGTTCAACTTACCCTCCACTTCAAAATCTATATTATGTCGATGGCCGCTTTTCATTGTTATTAGGGGTAAAAACAATCCCACAATACTATATTTTAAAATTATTTAAAAAGGCTCCTCTATAAATTATTAAGTATTAGGGAGTTTCCCAACCGAAGTTAGGCCTTCATTGAGGAGCGTGCCGAAGGATTCTACTTCAATGACATTCAAGTATCTTCTAATTCGACGTTTCGGTTGCGTGTGTGCAACCTTTTCCAAGGTATCTATTTATTGATCACGAGAAAAAATTACAATTAAAATTGTGTGACATCATATAGATACATTATAACAAATTACAAAGTGCTGTACAGTAACAAGAACAATGTAATACAACTAACAAAAATGATCAAACGTTATTAATTCACATAATAAATTAGTGTTTATAAATTAATAAATTTATCTAATTTTAGAACTCACCAAAGATTCAAAATGTCAATGACAGGTACGAATGAGCTGCAATGAAGTACATGTTTTTGGATCCAGTTTATAAACATATAAAATTACAATTACTATGCACGTCAATGAATAAAATGATTAAAAATGTAACAATACAACACACAAGAATGTACACGGACTAACAAACCAAATTCTAATATAATTTATTGGGGGTTAATATAGATAGAAGATACTTGAATGTCATTAAAGTAGAATCCTTCGACACACTCCTCAGTGAAGGCTAAACTTCGGTTAGGAAACTCCCTAATACTTTATATTTTAAAAGTGAGTAAATTTTTTTTAATTACATAATGTTGAATAACGATTGTTTTATGCTTTGGAACATAATTAGTAAATATTTTAACCTTTGAAAATTAACCCCCATGATGGTTTAATACAAAAATTAATAATTTATCAAAGTGTTTCAATTAAAAAATTTTACTCCTTAAAATAAGTTTATTTTAAAACTTTCGAACCCTTAAACACCACCTCTTATAACATGCAATGTTTAACAACTACTAAATAGATATAAATAGAAAAAATACATACAATTACTTAAAAAATTTTAAATAGGTACTTTAAAAAGATGCTATAATTTTTCTTCAAAAATGCATATTTTCTGGCTACTAACTTTGAATCCTCAAATTTGACGAACAAAGAGCTCCCTTAGTAAGCCGTAGCACGATCATGTTCTTGTACAGCAATTATAAAAAAATATTTATTTTTTTCGCCAACAACCGATTAAAAACGTAGATTTTTTCGATGATTAACTGATAGTTCAGTCGCGAATAACTCAAAAATATAACATTTACAAAAAATATAGAACATTTTTTGCTTAGAATTAAATTTTCTATGGATTTCTTTAGTTTAAATTAAAAAAACATTTACCACCTGATGGGGTAGCATCCACTCTCAGGGTGAAAATGCCCTCGTCATAATATAGATTGTAATACTTTAGCTATTCCCTATCTACTGTCCAAATTTTAAGTAAATCAATGAATTTTAAAAGAAAGAACAACTTCATCGTTATTTGCCTGTAGCCCTCATATCACCAATCGATAATATTTTTAAAATCATTTATCAAACTTCTTCAAATCATACCATAAAGTTCTATTGCAATAATTGTATTATGTAAACCAATAAGGAGTATATTTTAAAAATCGGTTTATATACAGGTCCTCCAAAACGTACCCATACAAAAGATTTTTTACACTTTGTATTTATATTGCATTTTCAAATTATACTCAAATAAGTAAGTTGAAGATTTCAAGATTTGGGAAACCGTTATAAAATTTGAAAAAATTGCGAAATTAGCAGGAAGAACATCCTGAATTAAACTGAACAACAGAAATTTTAAACAAATATTAAAACGCTTGTATCACTTATTTTCTAAGGTAACGTTTGTTAAAGGTATACATTTCATGTTCAATGTTATGAGCCAAGACCTGTATAGGATTGGGCCTACTTGGTCTAAAACTAAGAAGTAAAAAAAACATTACGATTAATTAATGTACACGGTGATTTTATGATGAACTTTCGAAAATTGTCAAGAGTAAAGTTCCTTTGTTTTTAAAAGTATTTTTGAAAGGTATTTTCATTCTCCACATAACCACCATATTGTTTTTGGGTTTTGATTAATTTTCAATGAGAAATTCAACAAAAAAAATCGCTAGGGAACCAACAAAAAACGATCTGCACTCGCTAACCATCCAGAAAAAAATGTAAGCTATCAGTATGTCAAGTAACTGTTGGATAAATTTGTTCAAACGGGATCAGTTTTCAATAAAAACCACGAAGTAAATAGTCCAGTTCGAAATGAAGTAACTGCAGTTTCGGGTCGTTTGCAAATGGACAATACTCAATCTTTAAAAGCGGCGTCTGAACATGGTGGCGTATTTAAATCAAGTGTGTACAGAATTCTAAAAAACTACTAATTTCATCCTTTCAAGAACTGAACCAACATCTTTACAATACGTGTTTTTCATTGCATTGCATTGCATTGGAGTGATACTAACTCTCATTTAATTCGCGAGTATCACAGCCAGCATTCTCAAAAATTGAATGTTTGGGCAGGAATTTTAGGCAATCATTTCGTTGGGCCGTTTTTCATAGAAGGCAATCTAAATGAAACACTTATTTACAATTATTGGAAAATACAATTGACCTAATGATAACCGATATTCTATAAAACGCCAACAATTTACTCTAAACTGACAAGAGATAGCTAATACAGATAGGTGGATAATGATTTCATAAAAAAACATACAAAATAAAAATATACAGGGTGTTCTATTTAATAAATAAGTGATTCTCGCTGTGTCAGGCGATTCGAGATTTTTATTTTTGCTAACACTAAGTTGGCTATAATTATCGTAGGATCGATTGAAATAACTGTTTTTACTCATCTGTCCACAAAGTTGCTTAATGTGAATGCATTTACGTGATCGTTAACACGAGTCGACACTAGGTGTCGCAAAACGTAAGTTTTTCAAGTTTAAAAATATATGATTTTTACAAATAATTTTGAAATACCCTGTACAACAAACGATTTAAATGTTCTAGTACTTTGCGTAAAGTTTTAAGCAGTTTTTTTTTGCAATATGGTGTGCGGTCTTGGAAAAAAGAAAGATAGGTAGGTAGTTCAGTTCATCTTTCCCAAAAATATAATATATTAAATTAAAAAATTAAAAAGTATAAGGTATAACTTTTTAATCGCAATAATGAAAAACAAGGTAAGTCTTGGCTTGGTTTTAAAGTAAAGTGAAGGCACCCTACACTTTAGGCCTTGGAAAATTAAACAAATGGAACACGATGCATTATAAAATGACAGTCGTAATTTTGTAAATTATTTTGTTGTGTTTACATTCAGAAAGTGCAGTTTTTGAATTTGTAATCTTTTTTAAAATGCTGATTTCTAACCAAGAAGCATTTAATATGCTGGCGATCTATTCTGAATGTTTTCAAAATGGTATTATCGCTGTTCGCACCTTCTATTTGCGCTTTTCGAATCGACCGCGATACCATCGCCGCGTGTTTGTGCGTTTAGCCCAGCGCCTGTTAACAACGAGTAGCATCCGTAGACCTGTCATGAATCGGAGAAATAGGCAAAATAACTAACAAAATGTTATTAATATCCTGGCATCTATAGAAATCAATCCCCAAATTAGTACTAGAGAAATTTCTCGAGACTTGGGTATTCCTCAAAGTACGGTTCATCGCATTATTCAAACCCAGAGGTATGTAAGAGGTATACCTCTTTTTATAAAGTTTAATCTATTTTAAACTCAAATTATAAACCCCCATGTGTTTTTTTACATTTTTTGCTATTTTAGGCTACACCCCTACCATATCAACTTACACCAAGGCCTTACTCCTCCTTATTTTGACCGAAGGATAGATTTTTGCCACTGGCTATTAAACATGGTAGCAGAAAATCCTCAATTTCTGTCAAATGTGTTGTGGACTGACGAAGCCACTTTCGATAGTAATGGGCAATTGAACTTACATAATGCGCACTTTTGGGCCCGAAATAATCCGCGCTGGTTTGGAGAAGTCCAGCATCAAGGGAGATATAGTGTAAATGTTTGGTGTGGGATAATTGGAGGGCGGGTTGTTGGTCCGTTTATTTTGGACGGAGCATTAAATGGTCGAACATACCTACATTTCTTAGAAAATGTTCTTCCAATTTTAATGGATGATATTTCGCTGGACGTCCGCCAAAATATGTTTTTCCAGCATGATGGTTGTTCCGCCCATTATGCCCTTGCTGTTCGCCAGTATTTAGATGCCACCTTCCCTGACCGTTGGATCGGAAGAGGAAGCCTGTTCCCTTGGCCTCCAAGGCAAGTTTTTGTAATGTTATTCGCCGTAAAATTGCTTCAGTATTTAACACAAGAATCTTTGGATGTTGCATTTTGGAATGATTCTGTTTATGATTGCGCACATATTAAAATATTTCAAGGTCTCCCGATTTAATCTTCCTTGATTTTTATCTTTGTGGGAGAATTAAGGACATAGTCTTAGCAACAAGGGCAACTTCTCGCGAGGATATGATTGCAAGAATCAGGAATGCCATCTTGTACATCCCAAGAGCTGAAATTGAGAATGCTGTTCTTTCAACACATCAGCGTCTTCAGATGTGCATCCAAAATAACGGAGGCCATTTCGAACATCTGGGTCGCCATTAGATCCCTTTTTTCCTTTTATGGGTTTTATTAAAAAACGGTTCTTTTAGAACCACAGACCATTTCATAAAAAGAATTCCGTAAAGTAACTATATTATACCTACTAAAATCTTTGTAAATGGTTACAAAATATATGGTCTAACATATTCAAATTCGGATATAGTATACCTATTTAGGTTTTTAGGCTTACTTTTTAAATTAAAGGTTAGAGTTACGAGAGTAATATTAAAGTTCAAAATACGTTTAGTCCCTTTGGAGCAACATGATGTTCTGATGATATATATTTTTTTTAAATAATACCTAAATGAATTCTATTTAGGATGTTAAAGCATCTTATTCATTTTGTGCTAAATTTTTAATAGTTTTAGAAAATTTACCGCGCAGTCCTCGATCTTCAAACATCCATTATTCTTATTTTCCCAATATTTGAGGTTAGGAAAGAGATTTTGAAAAATCGTTTTCACTGGCCTATTTGGATGTTATTTGGCTACTTTATCATAAAGAAAAAGTCATATCATTCAATTTGATTTTTTTTTTAATTTGGGTCATGGTGTCAAAACTAGCCTCCTGGCGGAGATGGATTCAACTAAATTAACTATATTTGTTAATTCTTATTGCTTATGGAATGCTCTTTTCAACGATACCAAATTTGTTAAAATCGGTCAAACCGTTAAGAAGTTAAAGCAAGTTATTGCAAAAACACCCCCCGCCATCTTTGTTTTTGAAATAACTGAACTTTTGTTTTTACGAAAATGATAGATGAACTGGTTCTCTTTACAAATTTGAAAACATTTTTTTGTTTATTATGCGAAATTTATAGAAAATGCAATTTAAAAATTTAAGATGACAGTTACGCCCTCTGGTGGTCATTTTTAAAACTTGAAAATATTTTCCTGCCATTCTTCATGGCCGATTTACCTAATATTTTTTTTACGCCAAAGTCATACGACGAACGGTTCCCGAGATATGGCTGAGGAACAGTCTTATTGGGTCACCCGGTACAGTGTGTCCATTTAGTGTGTAATTGTTCGATTATGGGCTTTCAGACTTATTGTCCGAAAAAGTGTGAGCAGGCTTTCCAAATAGACCTAAAGTTGCACATTTTAAAAATATTTTCATATATACAGGATAAATCAGAAAAACGTAGTCAACCAAAGTTTTTTTTTAATTTTTTCAAATTGCTGAAAATCATTTATTTTAATGGCAACCTTGATTTATTTCAATTGTTTCTAATGTGGTTTTTTATATCCATTTTCACTGTTCATTTTTCTCCTAACATCTATAGATATGGAGATATTTGTAAATTAATAATTAAATAACAACATTACTTTAATCAAGCAGGTTTAATTTAGTAGGCTTTGTATATTAAACAAAAAACATAAAGAGAGAAACAATTACATTTTTAAAAAAAATTGCTGTAAAATGGCAACGCCGCAATCAATTTAAAAAATATTTGTTATCTAAATTAAGTCTTCTTCGAACAGAATAAAAAAAATGGTGAGTTGATATTTAAAAAAGTGTAACTTTATGCTTGCCAGCGAAAACTAAACACCTTATATAAACAAATTTTGTTATAAAATACGCACCTTTTAATCGAAATGAGTACAGTACTAAACATTTTTTGCTGACCTTTATACACAGGCACTAGAAACGGAGGCCGGAGTAATGGCGACCCTGCATAATGACTGTTACAGTGCAGGAGACTGCCTGTATTTGTCTAATTTTGAATACTTTCGCGGCCACGACAAAATAAAAAAAAATGTCAATTTTGTTTTTTTAATGTAATAAGTACTAACGTATGTTTTAATAGTGCTTAGTATAATTTTTTCTTGATTATTCCTGGTTTTATAAGAAAAAAGACAGGCGGTCACTTATGACCGGTAGAATTGGCAGGTATTGTGCAATCCAGCACAGTGTTGTCGTAGTGCTGCCGTAGCTGCATAAGAAGCGAATAAACCGCATGTGGGCAGTAAAATAAGCGGATTATTGAATCAAATATGAGTGACCGTACAAAACGGATAATGCAATTAGCAGCAAAACGTTTCAATTTATCCGATGACTTTGAAATGTGTGTAATTTCACTGCAAAGTAACGGACTGACTCAAATCTTACAAATTTCAGCAGTGAGTCATACAGAGTACGAGATGAAGCTAGTGAACCAGAACGTTTTCAGACGTCAAGTTTGGACGACACTACTTATTCACCAAACAATGGTTCAACTTTTCTAATTTATCAACGTCTGATGAAAATGAAAAAGTATTGACAGGTTGCCTAACTCTTCGCGTAGAAAAATATCAAGGAGCAATTCAGTAGTGCAGAAACGTAAGACTTCTGATGCGGAAGACAATTCTGCTTTGCAGTGTCAAGATACAATCAATAACAGAAACGCTAATGCTAACTTATCGATGGTAATGGTGGTTGAGACGAATTTATATGCTACCCAGTTGCTTCTCGAGACGAATGATGTAGCACGGAGTTCCAGAGTTCGAGATTGGTGTCCAACTACTGTGAATTAAATGAAGCGTTTCCTGGGAATTTTATGATACATGGGTATGGTGAAAATGCCAACAATGAGATACTATTGGAGCAAACATTCTCTATTTAAGAATTCCATCATTTCCAACACAATGACACGAAATAGAGTTTGGCATTTTAGTGATAACCAATCTTGCCCAGAAGGTGACAGAGTCTACAAGATTGAGCCACTTATAAATGTGTTCGTGAAAAAGTGTCAAGAGATAAGTTGGAGAAATTATCGTGAAAGAGAATAGCGGTGGTATTTGCGTTGGAAAGTGGCGTGGTAAATGTGACGTAAGTTTCCTTTTTACTAAACATGGCCACCAAATGAGGTGTTCGAAGCGCAGTCCAAAAACCGGCAGCTATTGTAGAATACAATGCAGGCAAGTCCTCAATAGACATGTCAGACCAGATGGCAAGTTTCAATACGGCACTGCGAAAAACCGTATAATGGCATCGTAAGTGGCCATAGAGGTAATATTGGGTACTGTAGTGGTAAACGCTCACATTTTTATAGGAAGATTAGACAACAAAACCTAACAATAACAGAATTCTGAGAACACATCATCACAGAGTTCCTGAAGTCCAAGTCAAGGAAAACTTCAAAAATGAATACACACTTTTGCAAAAAAATAATGGATCGGCAGCAAAAACTCGAAAGTACTGCAGAGGATGTTATGAAAAAAAAATCTTGTTGAAGCTTGATAAGAACACTGTCAAGAAAGTTACTGCGTTCAATGCGATGACCAACCACATAATCAGTGCATTGTCGGTTAAGTAGCGTAGATTGGAAATTTTAACGATAGGCACCTAGCGGTCACTCATGACTACTCTGGCCTGGCGGGATTATTGTTTGCCGGTCATCAGTGGCCTCTGTGCCAGCGAAAGTGTAATAAAATGTCAAATAATGAAATATGTGAATTTGTCAGATTGCTCAAATAAGTGATTCGATTATCCGTATGTTGAATTCAGTTGAACATTATGTATTCGCGATCTCAATTATCAATTTACCACCTCGTGGCGCCGTTATACATGGTGTCTCAGTTGAAACTGACACATTTTGAACTTAATTATTGACTAAACAAAAATGATAGAAATATGCGGTTTTTACAAATGAGTTTCAAATTTCGAAAAGTTTTTTTCCCAATCACATTAAAAATTTTTCCAGTTATACAGGGCGAGAAAAAAAATTGCCTATTTTCAATTAAAATTTACTTGACTTATTTAAATAGAACACCCTGTATATTTTTACACCAATCGAAAGCTTCGTTATTTAGCTTCTTAAAATGTTAACATGTGTAATTAAAAAGGTCTAACTTAAGTCAAGGTGGTATAATTGTTAAATCAATGATTTTCACTGATAAACATAATTTTGAAATTATCCAATTTATGCAATCTTCGCGGTGGCCGAAGGTGAATTTTAACAGTTTTCTGTAAAAATAAATAATAATAATTAATATTAATCTTTAAAAAGTTTCTTTTTGTATGGAGTTAATTTTAAAACTTTTAAAGATCTTTTATTATTCTTAGATAATGAAATGAAAGTCAAGGGTGCTATGAAAATCGTGTGTTTATGTTATCTGTCAAATATGTTTGTTTGATGATAGAAGTTAAATAATTTACTCGTAAACAGTTATTTACAATAATGATACACACAAATCAAGAAAAAGCAGCTGCAGTATTATTATTTACAAAAATTTCTTCGATAACAACCACAAGAAGAAGATTTCGATTACAATTTGAAAAACATCCACCTTCTAGAAATTCCATATTGAAATGGTATGAAATATTCGAAGAAAGAGGTTCACTTGGAAGAAAGAAGGTATTAAAAAATCAAAGTAATCCGAATTATCTCAACCGCCTATTAGCCATAAATGAAATCCTTATTGAAAATAATAATCAAATCTCCATTAGAAAAATATCAAATTTATTAAATGTATCAAAAATGAAGTTCAAAGAAGTTTGAAAGTCTTAAAATTAACCCTTTACAAGATTCAAACCTTTCAAAAAATTAATGGGAGAGACTTTGAAAATAGGCTAATAAAGTGTGAAACGTTACAAGATCTTTTTAGAGTAGAACCTAATATTACTTTGAGTATGTCCGACGAGGCAACTTTTCATTTAAATGGAAAAGTAAACAAACATAACTGCCGCATTTATGGCAGTGAGAAGCCTATAACTTTTATTGAATATGAGAGAGATTCTCCAAAAGTAAATGTTTGGTATGCCGTTTCCAAAAATCAAATTTATGAGCCCTTCTTCTTTATTTTAAAAACGGTTAATGGTGCAGTATACACAGATATGTTAGAACACTTTTTTTTATCCCCAACTGCAACAAGAAGGTATCATGGAGGAAGTGTATTTTCAGCAGGACGGTGCGGTGCATCTTGTACTTTTTCTTTAGTGGCAAGAGAATCTGTGAGTAGAGTATTTGGGGCAAAATGGACAGGAAGAGGTGGACCGATCGAATGGGCGCCGAATTCTCCCGAATTGTCTGTACCTGATCTTTTTTTATGGGGTTATGTTAAGGATAGGTGTTATAACCCTATTCCTTAAAACATTGATGAGTTAAAAAATAACATCAAAAATGTTATGGAAGGAATTCCACAAAAATATTAAAAAAATATTTTTTAAACTCACAAGTTAGACTTCAAAAACGCATAGACCAAGAAGGAGGCCACATTCAATAGTTCCTATAAAATTTAGTTGACATATTTTTTTCTTAGTTAATTCCATGATGTTTAAATTAGTAATACATCCATATTTTTTAAAACTTGTGATAACTTCTACTTATTTTAGTGTATAAATGACAAGAAAAATAAGAATAAGGAAATTGCTAAAAAAATAAACTAAAAAATTAAAAAGCTACTGGCGGAATAAACGAAAGTGCACGCACTCACAAAAATTCGCGTATCTTTACTAAGCTTTCGAATCGTGTAAAAATATACAGGGTGTTCTATTTAAATAAGTCAAGTAAATGTTAATTGAAAATAGGTAAGTTTTTTTTCTCACCCTGTATAACTGGAAAATTTGTTAATGTGATTGGGAAAAAACTTTTCGAAATTTGAAACTCATTTGTAAAAACCGCACATTTCTATCATTTTTTGTTTAGTCAATAATTAAGTTTAAAATGTGTCAGTTTCAACTGGGACACCCTGTATCGTATTGACTTTCTCAGGCCACTTTGAGCTTCCCTGATTTTTCTAGAGAGTGAACATTCTGTATAGCAAGCCGTATCCTGAATTTTAATCAATTTCAAATTTTTAGGGCGTTTTATCAATTTGAGAACAAAAATGAGATCGTAGTGGCATAGACATAGCTGTTAAGAATTTATTATACCTCTGTTAAATATGTTTTATAAGGAATTCTTTAATCTTAGTTTAAACATAATCATATTGTACTTGAAAAGTTACTTTTATAAAACGTAGTTTTGTTGTTTACGTTTCACGGCAACTTTGTCCACAACTCATATTTTGAAAATACTTTTTTGCAGTAGACAAGCTGGTAAGCTTTAAATGATGTGCATCAAAGTTTTGATCACAACTCCTACTAATCAAACCTCCATCAAATTTCAGAAAATTGTAAAAACTAAATGAGTTTTAATGTATCTGAAAAAATATAAACCTACTTCAAGCTAATCTCCGTCGGTTGAGTTTTTGGCAAAGATTTGGAATCGTCAGACGACTGTCTGCTCCTTTTTATTTCCGATTTTTCTTTGACATCCTTCGGTACGTCCTTGGCAGAATCAGTTTGATCTACAAGTAAACTTTAAATTTTTTTTCGCTAAACGACTCGAATGTCGCCCACCTTTAACTTCTCCGTTGTGCTTCGTCGCGGAATTAGAATCGTGCTTTATGGGATCGTGAGATTTTTGTACCTGAAGCAAAAAAACAATTAACGATTCGATTTGAATAGTGGGGCGAATACTGTTTTTACCTTTACCTTTTCTTTATCCACCACCTGATGAAATTCGCTCTCTTTGAGCATATGGCCCGATGTAATTCTTTGTTTCAATTGGCCTAAGTAACTAATAGCTAAAGTGTACAAATCTTGTCGTTGATTTTTTTCTTCATCTCTAACTTTTTCGATTTTTTTCTCTATGATCTGACTCAACTTCAGCAGCACGGGAAAATGTGGTATTATTTTAATTAATATAATTAATGCATTACGTATTTGTACGAAATCTTTCGAATCTAAGCAAATAATCATGGCTTTGGCTAATTTAAAGTGCCATTTATGACAAACGTGCCGATAGTTTTCATAACCAACATGATCTAAGTTATCACAATACTGATTGCTTACACGATATTTTGTTACGAAACCTGGATAATTGGCGCATTCTTTTTCAAAAATTTCCTTAGACTTTTGCCATCGCATCACCGTTTCTAACATAGCACACAAAAATCTTCCATAACGCATCGCTTCATTTTCCGTGCAAGATGTTATAGAATATGTGACATCGCAAAACAACTAAAACATTAATATAAAAAACAACCAAGCTCATTATTTTAAACTTTACCCGATCGTAGCAAAGTAACGTAGAAAAATTCGCAGTCTTTAACATATGAATAGTATGTACAAATTTTGCGCAATATACTGCATCGGTTTGAGTGAAAGTGCATCGTGGAAAGAGGCACAATTGTAAAAATCGGGTTATCGTTTCGTTTTTAGCCGCCTTGGCAGATCTCAGTAAGAACCACGAATCTTTTTCCTGGTTCAACCTGTACAAAACCTTTTCAACATGTTCGTGCTGTTTCTTCTTTTCGTCTTGTAATTTCTCCATTAAGGTGATGAACCTTTCCAAGTCTTTCTTTCCTTTGCTCGTCGTGGTGTCAACTACTTGCAGAGATTGCTGTTTAATTTTGCCAACAACTTGTTGATACGTTTCGTCAGGTACATATAAATCGAACATAGTCAGTGACCAGAACGTGGAAAGAAACTGTGGAGAGATGTCTTCCCAAACTTTAGGTGGGTGAAGAGGAATTACTGATGTGTGTATCGGTTCCATAATTTCGGCTACGGCTTCGAAATACTTTTGGTGTTTGGCTTGAGTCGATAATTTCTTATAATTAGGATCTGCCTTCCTGAGTTGGTCGTATTTGATCTAAAACAGTAGGGATGAACGATGGAGTTACTGGTGATAGATTAGATTTACATTTATAGAGTGATTAAACATAGGACGCGCTAGAAAAAATGCAACTTCATTTGGTATGTGATAGTCTAAGAGCATGCTCTGAATCGAAGGAAGTTTGTTAACGTATTCGTCAACAGACAAGGTCGATCCCAGAAAGGTTCCAAATTGCACCAAAGTATCTTGGCATTGATCCGATAAATTTCCAACCAACTTCAAATGACTTTTCTGAGTTTCTTTATAAACGACGCAATACTTTTGTTGAGCCATTAACAAGCACAAAGCGACAGCCAAGTTTTCATCAGCCATAGCTTCTTTCAGTCTGATCGAAGATTTTTTTGTATTCCTCACTTGACTGAAATACCCAGCCTAAAAGTAGCGACATAGTATGAACTCTATTAAAAAACATAAGCTGCAGAATATACCTCCGACTTTAACAATTCTCCGCCCGCAAGTGCATTCAACTGATCCATGGTCAAATCTTCAGACACTTCAACACCGGCCATTTTTGCACTATCTCTTTCAAAATTAGCAAATCCAAACTGCAAATCAAGTTAAATAAATTAAAAATTTAAATAAATATACGCTTTTACCTTTTTTGTGCTTTCAATTGATTGGCAACGTATTGAAGCAAACCGGTAAGTTCTATATTATGTTTCTTAAAAATAGCCCCGCAAAAGCTAGATAAACTCTGCAACCAATGCGAAATGGATGTACTATCGTGTTTAACTCTCTTTTTATCTGCATTCGATAGTGTTTCAACTAAACAAAAACCCAAAACATCATACGATAAACTAGTTAAATATTTAAGAGAATCAACTACTGGATGAATTAAATTATCATAAACTTGAACTTGGACAAGAATGTAATCGAATAAGAATCCAGGCGAACTGTGGGTTAATTTTCCAATAAAACGGCCGACAGGCTTCACGTTTTCCTTGCTGACTCTTTTCATGATATTTTTAATTTGTTTCTCTGAATCCGCTCGTTTGCGAAGCAAATCTGGATGCAAAGAATACGTCTCGTTTTTCCATCTCGAGTACAAACAATATCGAATTTGGTATGGATATAATTTTAAAATATTCCAAATTGATTCGGCCACGCAACAATTGCACTCTAAGTAAGAAAGGGACGGAAAAATTGTCGAGTCTAACAGCGATAATATATCGAAATATAAAGTATCGCCTTCTGGTGGATGCGATCGTGCCGAATCAATTCCATACGAGCTCAGCGCCGCCCTCGCGATTCTAATTATCTTGTACAGCAACAGCGGATCATAACGTAATGACGGTCCTAATGTTATTAACATAGGTATGGCCACCTCTCTCAAACCTAAGAAATTAGAAACGGGTTTCGGTGCAAGCGGATTTTCGTGAGGAGGAACTACTCGTCCTTTCAGTTTGTTTCCAAGTTTGTAGTTCCTAAAATCCTTGATTATCATTTAACTAACCATTAACATAAAAACGTACGATCTATAGACGGGTTCAATGATATATTGAAGCAGCCTACACAGTGCTACAGCGACCGGTTGATAATCTAACGCAAAGTGTTCGGGTAGACGTTTTATAATTAATTGTGCGTTGTTCCAGTCTCCAATGTCCAATAGCGCTTCGCAGAGTCCTAGTTTTTGATTGAAATTGTATCTATCGGTGTTATTTTCTTTTCTTCCGGTATATCTTCTTTACTAGCGTTTAGGGATATTATTTGTAATTTACGGACGTATTCCTTTGCATTTTTCATATCACTGTCCCAATCTTTTTGCATTACTTTGTCTTCTGGAGTTAACTGAAACAAAGAGATTCAAAAGTAGAACACTATATTCTAACATTGTATCGATTCTATTATAACCCATATTTTTCATTGAAAGTGCTATTTGGATCGGATTAAAATGTACAGAGGCTAAATCAAAAATGTTGGAAAAAGTCTTCTGTACCGTCTAATTCCCATGTAAATTTCCTGTCACGAGCGCCACTCTCAAGGGTACAGTTTTTAATAAAAATAATTTTGGATTGCACTATCATAAACATCGATACTTTGGTCGGATCCTTTTTTTCCCTAAAATATTCTGATTTGTTATAATTACGTTTGGAAGACAAAGCTGTTTTCGCAGATTATGTCGTGAATTAAGAAAATCGTCCGCACGAAGTGAATATTGTAGAATATGAAAAATAAAGTTTTAAATTATTTCAATTGCATATAAGGGTGTTATTCTGGCGCTTCGAAACCGTGTAATTTTTGCATATAAAAAATAGCGTCACGAAACGATAAAACCTGAAACTAGTTTTTCAAGCGTGTCCGAGACTTTGTTTAACATAGTTTCTATAAAAAAAAATAGTAGAGTTCTTAACAATTTGATATAACGATTTTAGCAAAAAGGGTACAGAAGACTCTTAGGAGATAAAGTCAATAAAGTCAAATAGCTGTAACTTATACAGAGTGTTCTGGGAGGATTGTACCAAATTTCGGAAACTGATTCTGCGCAAAATTTTAAGCAAAAATGATTCCCTTCATTTTGCATCGCTAGCAAAGATAGCGAGGGTGAAAGTTACCAACCCTACTACGTCAAGCGTCTTATCCAAACACAAGCCATGGAATTATAGAATGAAAACAATTTTATAAACAACAGTTAATTAAACAATTTTTCAAAACACTTCAATGCAAAGCTCTGCCGCCTTCGTAAATTTCCTAGTAGTTGTAGTGTTGTAAGTTGGGTTTTATCTCATTAAACGCGTCTTGAATTCGAACCATTAACTCCTCGCGTTGATTGATTTGCCCTATCGGATACCAGCATCTTTGCATGACGCCAAAAGTAAACATTCAAGGAATTTAACTCTGGTGAACGTACTGGCCAGTGAACAGGTCCATTTCTTGCCACCCAACGATTTGCGTAGTGCGCATCCAAGAAATCCATCACCAGTCGGCCGAAGTGGACTGGGCATCCATCATGGAGAAACCACATCCTGTTCCTTGTTTGAAGTGGGACGTCTTCTAGTAATCCCTGTTGCTCATACTCCAGCAACCAAATGTATAGATCCGCGTTTAAATTTCAGTCATTGACGGAAAACCGATGCTGGAAATGGCTTTCAGAAACGACGTGAGGGTTTTCAAATCACCACACATGTTCGTTGTGAAGATTTGTGACTCGATCCTTTGTGAATGTTGCTTCGTCTTCAAAAAGGGTGTACCCAATTATCCGGGCATTTCTGCTCATCCACTGACAAAATTACATTCTTTGTACAGGATCACCAGGAAGCAGGTTCTGATCTTTTTGAATGTCATATGAATGCAGTTCATTTTCATGCAAAGTGGTTACTACTACGGATGTTTTGCATTATCCTGTAATGGCAGACAGTTGGCTGATACTGACTGACTGATACTCTTTGAAAAATTCTCCGATCGGAAATCGATGTGCGTATTCGCTTTCGGCATTTTGGACAGCGATGATGACATTTGGTTGTGTGTGAATAGATCTAGCATCCATAACAACGCTACTATTAGATCAACAGCAATTAACCTACGGAAGGAAGTTTAGGCCTGCAACAAACCTAGTGGTTTCACTTCACTTTCACCCTTGATACCTCGCTAACGGTGCAAAATTCGACAAAAGTGAAGAGAATCAGTGTTGCTTAAAATTTTGCGGAGAATCAATTCCTGAAGTTTGCCACATTCATCCCCGAACACCCTGAATTTATTTATTTTATTTATTCGTATGGTACATTTTCATTATTGTATTGTGATGTTAGTGTTATGTATGGTATTCCAGAACACCAGTATACACCTGTATCGCGTGGCGACGAAACCGTGTGCAATTGTGGATTGGTTCGCCTTGGGAAAACATTTTAAAGAAGATAATAAAAATGTTTTACATAATGTACAAACTTAGTCACGTTCAACTGAGGAGTTTTGACGAAGATTCATTTTCAACTTTAAAAAAAGTTTAATTTTTCACACACACTTTATTTTTACACATAAATATGACATTGATCCACATTTGGAATTTGGATTTTTCAGTTTAGAAACCGCCGCATAACTCCCCATCTCATTTATAAGATATGGGGTAAAAATTTAAACATTTTCTTAAATGTATCGATATAGTATTAGATGTATAATTCAAAATCTTAAATTTAGTATTAAGATTCTACGGTGAAATTATTTTTGATGAGGGGCGGCGGTGTGATACGAAGTAACATGAGGTTTGGGTACAATGGGCAATGGTGTATAGTGACAAGTGCGACCGCCCTTAGTATTATTCAGCATATTCAACATTGAAACTGAAAATTTACTGTTATTACTGTTGAATAAGTTTTAATTTGAAGAATACCTTTTTTATAAAAATGAACGGCAAAAGTAAAACTTACGTTTAAGTTCTAAACGGAAGAAAAGATTTCCCATAAAGAAGGCCGAACTAAATAACATTTACTAGCACAACATATTTCACTATCTTTTACGATTTCATAAAAAAATTACATTTTTTAACTGTTACAAAATATTGCTATTTTAGTAGGTATTATACAGAGTGTAGCACAAAAAGTTTTGATTAGAAGTTAAGGAAGCAAAAATTGAAAAGGGTTTTGAAATCACACCAGTAGTGGTTTCACAGAATGTTAAGTATAAATATAAAATATTATGAATGAGTCACTTCCGCGTATACAATAAGTTAAACCCATATGCTAGACCTAAAATTTATTGTTGTTTGATAAATAAAAACACTTTACGTTGAATTCTTATTTAATGAAAATCTAGTTTAAATATTGCATCTTAAAATGCAAATTACAAAAATAAGCTCAAGCCTTTGACAGACCTTTTTTGACAACAACGTAAACAACATCTAGCCAACTTCACTTAAAAAGTTCTAAGAATATTGACGTGAGCAACACTACAACACTTTCCCTTATTCTTGAAATTTTGAGTATAGTCCAAGACACCGACTGAGTGTTTTCATTCTTGGACCAGGAAGGGACTTCGTCATAATATCTGCTACTTGTTGTGTTGTTGGAATATGAGTAACTTTAATTTCATTTTCCAAAACTTTTTCTCTAATAACAAAGTATTTCACCTTGATATGTTTTGTACGCCGATGGAATTCCGGGTTTTGAGCTAATCTGACTGTAGCAAGATTATCCACTTTGAGAATCGGCGTCTCCTCTTGTATTCTTCCCATACTCTTAAAAAGTCGATTAATCCAAATCACTTCTTTAACTGCATCATTAGCAGCTACTAGTTCTGCTTCTGTGGTAGATGTGGCAGTCAATCCTTGCCTCTGACTCATCCAAGAAATAGCTCCATCCCTATGGGTAATCACTACACCGGATGTTGACCTACCAGTCTTATCACAACCTCCAAAATCTGAATCACTGTAACATTCAAAGTTTTTATTTTTGGTTGGCCGATACACTATACCAAGCTCAGTAGTACCTGTAATGTATCTCAAAACTCGCTTTAGTCTGCTTACGTCTTCAGAACTTAGACAGTCTAAAGTTCTGGAAAGAAAGCTCACGCTGAATGCTAGATCAGGTCGAGTTCCCACCATGAGATACATCAATGCTCCAACTGCTTGCTTGTAAGGAAATTCTGTTCTTTTTTTACTTTTCTTGATCTCATTACATGGTTCTCTAATCATTGAGGTAGACACTGGCTTGCAGTCTTGAAAACCAAATCTCTCTAAAATTTTTTAGCGTATGCTTGCTGGCAAATCCTGACTGATCCGTCTTCTGAACGTTCAATCTCAAGTCCAAGAAAATATGATGCTTGCTTTGCTGTGACTTTGAATTCTGCTTCTAACTCCTTTACAAAGTTATCAGCTTCTTGCTTATGAGAACTCATCACAAGCCCATCATCTACGTAGAGAGCTACTATTAATTTTATGACTCCTCTCTGTCTGATGTGCAAGCAGGGTCTGCTTCACTTATCTTGAAACCGGCCTGCTGAAGGAATGTGCTGAAACGCTTGGACCAACATCTAGGAGCCTGACGTAATCCATAAAGGCTACGTTTCAACCTACAAACCTTTCCAGAACTGTATTTGTACCCTTCAGGCTGTTGCATAAATATTGTCTCTTCTAGTTCACCGTACAAAAATGCTGTGGAGACATCAAATTGGAGTAGGTACATATTTTCCTGGGCAGCAATACTGTGAATACTACGAATTGTACTCAGTTTTGCAACAGGACTAAATGTCTCAAAGAAGTCAACACCTTGTCGTTGGCTGTATCCCTTCATGACAAGCCTTGCTTTGTACTTATCAACACTACCATCTGGATGGTTCTTAACTCTATAAACCCACTTGCATGGTATGGCTTTTGCTCCTTCTGTTAAGGTGGTCAACTCCCATGTACCATTTGCTTCTAAAGACTGTAACTCTTGATTCATCGCCTGCTTCCAATGGAAACTGTCTTTCCCACTGACTGCTTCACAGTATGAATTTAGAGTGCCTGTTTCAGTCATGATATCTTCTCTTATCATTACATAATAATCATAAGTCTTTGGCTTCTTTAAACTGGAGCGATCTCTTAAAACTCTGGAGAGGGACTCAAGCGACTTATCGAGATTCTCTGAAGGTTCAAATTTAGAATCTGAACTACTTTCTTCAGAAGACTCCAAAATCTCTTTTGTTTCTGGCAAAATTTTATCTGTTTCCCGAGTGCCTTTCTTTCCCTCATTTGAATGTTCTACATCCTTTAATGGCAATTCTATACGTTCCTTACACTGTCCTGGAATTTCATTGAAAGTAACATCTCTGCTCAAGAGTACCTTGTTTTCTTCTTTTATCCAAATCCTGTATCTTTCATCACCATCATAGCCGATTAAAAAGCCTTTTTATCCATTTTTCGGCGTTTTTGGGCTGGAAATGAGCATAGCAGATGGACCCAATAATTCGCAAATGCTTTATTCTAGGCTTCTGTTTCATCCACAACTCATAAGGGCTTACTCCTTCTATTGATGACTTTCCTGTTCTATTTAGAATGTAAGTGGCAGTAGCAACTAACTCCGCCCATAATTCTTCAGGAAAACTTGCTTCACTACTTGAATACTTTAAAGTTCTAGTCATTTCAATGCAAGTTCTAAATTCTCGTTCACTGCCGCCATTTTGTTCTGGCGTGTATGGCGCTGTCAGTCTTTAAGTTATGCCTTCTGCTTGTAGCATAGCTCTTATTTCTAAATTATCTAGCTCACATCCGTTATCACTTAAAAATTATCTTACAATATGCCCCATGGCTTTAGCATGTTGAAGAAAACCTCTTAGAACTAATTTTACTTCCGATTTTTCTTTAAAAGATAACAGTAGCGAAATTTCGTATAACTATCTTTAAAAATAGCTACATACCTCTTCTTTCCAAAGGATTCTTTAAAATGTCCACATACATCCCCTGAAACAAGCTCGCCTGGCTTGCTTGTCTTTTTTCTGTGCCCAAAAGGTAGTCTATGTGCTTTCCCATAGACACATGGCTCGCATAGGTTCTAAAGGAACACTTATGCCCATTTCCCTCTGAAACATGACCTTCACGTGACGTTTGTCCTGGTGACCCCATCTCTCATGGTATAACTATAACATTGACGACTGATCAACAATATTTACATCTACTTTGACTCTTTGTGGCTGAATCTCTGTCTTGTACAGAGTTCCCCAGTGGAACGTTTTCCTGTACTATCACTTTACCTTTATTCAAAACCAACAATCTGTAGCGTTTGATTTGAATAAACTATCAGGATTTTATCGTGAGCAGCGAGCACTGAGAATAGATTTTTAGATAATCCAGGAACATACCACACATCTGAAAGTACTATGTCCTGACCATCGACACTTGACTTGGCCAAAATCTTCCTGCCCCTACTGCTGGCAAAATTTCTTGTCCTGCTCCTTTAACACCACAAGGACTATCAAATTTATAAAACTCTGAATAATAGTCTGGACTATTACTGACGTGTTTTGTAGCACCATTATCAACCCACCAGGTAGCTGAATCCCCTTCAACTGCGAAAGCTTCAGCTTCTATTAAAAGGATTGCTGTACTACAACTGATGCGGTTTCTGATCGTCTTGGTCTTGCGTCTTTTTGGCAGTATGCTTTGCCTCAAGTGCCTCCTGAACTACTGAATTACTGCTATCAACCTTCAGAAAATTCCTTTCATACGCACACAGTTGAATAACTAACTCGTCGAAGGTTTTCTTGTCTCCCTCTGTTAACATCATCCAACTTGATTGAAAAGAACTGAAGCTACTTGGTAGTATACTTAAAATCTTGCACACTATCATTAACTCAGGCAACTCTTTTTCTTTTTTCTCCTTTAAACCGTTGTTAATTTCATACCACATGCTTTTTAATTTAGCAATATGAGTTGACACATCATCTGCTGGTGTCCAACTGAACTTAAAAAAATCTGAACATATTTTAAACAGTTGATCTTTTGAGGTAGCCTCAAACTGTGCCTTTAGTGCTTCCCAAGCTTCATGGGATGTCTCTTGTCCATAATTTTTGGTACACTGTATCTGTTACACCAATTGTTATCATGGATTTAGCATAGCTGTTAGCCTTTCGGAAAAGATCACTTTTTTCTTTATGTTTCTTGACTTTATCTTCCGAACTGAACTATCCAACGGATGTGGCCTTTCAAGCTTTCCATTAGTTACATCCAGGGCACCTTCGTGGTAATCACAAGGAGGTCTCTTACCTTCCTTTTCCACATTGGCCAGTCAACCTCACAACTGAGTGGTTTATATGCTTTGTAAAGTCCATTGTTATTATTTACAAACACTAACTCATAAACACTGGTACAAGCGTAGCCTGGAACCCATAACCTATTGTTGTTGCCAAAAAAGGTCTGTCAAAGGCTTGAGCTTATTTTTGTAATTTGCATTTTAAGATGCAATATTTAAACTAGATTTTCATTAAATAAGAATTCAACGTAAAGTGTTTTTATTTATCAAACAACAATAAAATTAACCATTATTGAAATATTTTAAAAATTTTATTTAAATATCGAGTTCTCAAGAATTAACGATATTCCTATTATTAATAAAGTTACTGAGTTGAAACTGTAACCAATATACAAGCAGATCTTGAAAATTAATACTTGACGTTAATTTAATCAATAACCGTTACAAAGCAAACATGCTAATTAAAATCATTTATAAGTTGGTATTTTATCATGTTTTCTGAAGATTTTTTGTATACAAACTGGTTTGGTATCTACATTCCCTATATCTAAATCTAACCGTTTTAGAAATATTTAGTATTTGTTAATTATTGTTTTACTGATAATAGTATATTATAAATAGCATTGCAGACATAAGATTTATTTAGCGTAACAGAGCGAGTGTTTAAAAAAACGAGTGTCTAGAGATAATACTAAAATTTGAAAATTAGTTTACTTTAGCTTAACAATAATACGAGAACAATATAAAATATCTAGGTAACCATAGGTTTGTTCCAAGCCCATATTTTGGATCGCAACGTGATCGCCACAGAATCGTTTAGTAATAATTTCGTGCGCATGTCTTGGCACTGCTTTTAGAACGCATTTTAGTAAGAAATGCTTGGAACGCATTGGGATCGTTTTGAGTAGTTGCTTTTTATTTATTAAATGCCATTTGCTTAAATGCATTAGATAGCTACCTAAATAATGTTTTTCATTTTCGGTTCTCTTAACAACAGCTTATATCCATTTTTTGTAAAAACAACTAGAGATTGCAACACTAAACCTCGAAAGAAAAATATAACCTATATAATAAGTCTTATTACAAATGGTTAGTAGAAGTTCTGTGTTATGTGAACATAAAATATAAAGAGAGCAGCTTACTGCGCAGGTCAATCAAACGATTTCTTCGCTGGCCCATGTATCGAAATGATCGCAACGTGATCGCCCTACTCGCGATCAATAATTGCTTGAAACAGAAACAAAATCATACAATGAACGATAATATTTTCGGTTGGAACGCTTATTTCGCTCTGCGCACAATCGGGGCGATGCAGTGCATTGCAACTTGGGTGCTTGTAACAAACCTTATAAGGCATTTCAACGCTTTTGCCAAATGGCGTCTGTAGAGACAAACAAACCTTTGTTTTTATTGGAATGTGTAATTTTTGTTGATTTTTGTACTTTTAGTGGTTGTTTTAATTAAGTTAGTTATAGAATCTGTAAAAGAGTATTTTAACTCAATTTATGTTTAAAATTACAAATAACGGAGATTCTAAAAACCTTAAAACTGTTATGATTTCCTCTAGTGCCACAGTTCACTACACAAGCAAATGCTGGCATTATGGTACATTACAAATCAATTAAACGTATAAACTATGTTAAAATCCTATAACTCAATGATAAAATCCATCTCATTATACGTAAGTTTGCCCTACAGTAGCCATTTTTAAAGGTCTTTGACAGCTATCTGACAACGCATTGAAATGCCTTATAGATTAACAGTGACAATAGAAACATTTTGACAATTATAACTAACCCTAAATAACTGACAAGTGACATAATTAATTTGAAGCCACCTTCAACCCGCGACTAAAATCCGTTGTTGCCAACTTCGTGTCGTGACTAAAACGCACAAAGCCACATCTTGTCAATGTGTATTTAAAAGGCTACTTAGCATTGTGTCAACATATAAACATGGTGCCACCAAAGAAGATACTTGCGTCATTATTTTCCGATGTACGAAATAATGTACCGATCATTGTATGAATAAGACATAGATATGTGTAAAATGAAAGAGGCAAGAAGTACTATATACGTTATGAATAAAGTTACTCAATTGATTTCAATTTCATTTAAGTTGACGTTCTGTAAATGTCGGTCGCTGTCATTCTTGATTCATTCTGGTTTTTTTTGGTTATAAATTGCTGTCAATTGTTACTTTTTAAGGTTAGTATTTCAACTTGCAACCACATATCTTGCCAACACTCTTTTAGTTACTTTCTAATTCTAACTAGTAACTAAATAGTAAATGATCAAATTGACTCGAAATTTTTAATATTGATTCATATGCTTATACTTATGACGAGGGATCTTCTTTCCTGGCAAGAAGTATACGCTAAATTGTGTACCATTTAAATTCTTAGACCAGGAAAGAAGGAGGACTAGTAATACGCTATACTGCTAAACATGGTGCCACCAAAGAAGATCTTGCGTATTATTTTCTGATGTACGAAATAACGTACTGTCAATGTATGAATAACACATAGATATGTGTAAAATAAAAGAGGGAGGATGTACTATATGCGTTATGAATAAAGTTACTCAATTGACTTCAATTTCATTTGGAAGTTGACATTCTGTAAATGTCTGGCAGCTGTCATTCTTGCTATTCTGTATTTTTGGTTATTAATTACTTTCACTTGTTACTTTTTAAGGTTAGTATTTCAACTGACAACCACATATCCTGCCAACACTGTTTTAGTTACTTTCTAATTTTAACCAGTAACTAAATAGTAAATGTTCAAATTGACTGGAAGTTTTTAATATTAATTCATATGACATACTTATGACGCAGGGATCTTCTTTCTTGGCAAGAAGTTTACACTACAGCGGTTGTGACCAAAATTAAACTATGAAGATTATGTTTACCTCTTCCAATTTTAGACTTTACTTGTAATATTAAAATTATATTATACCAATTAAAGTTACTATTCATTCGTAATTTACTTTTAAAGCGGCAAGGACACGTTCAAATCCAGTGGCGCCGTGGGCTTAGGAAAAATTAATTCTTTCGCGTTTTACCAACACTTATTATGATGGATTATGATGTGCTATTAATAATTAAAATTTAGGTATGTATTGATTATTGATTTAACACTTTTATTTTTAAGTTTCTTTGTTCCTGCCTTCACAAATTTTTCATTTTTCTCAGTAACGTAGTACGCTTTGATCTTATTGTGAAGTTTTAACAAGACCTTCCTGTTGTCAATGTTCTTCTGCTATTTGAAACCTACCTTTATAATAAGACAACTGCTTAATTTTCTTGTTAAATGGATATTTTTCAACAGCTGCTAACAACTTTTGCATTGTTTCGTTTTTGCTTTTGAATGTAAACCTTATCTTATGACTTCTTCAACACACTTGTCGATGGTGGATTTAGGATGCTGGCTTGTTTTCCGAGATAAGTTAAAATTACTTTCTTCAGGTTTTAATGTACTTCCTTAGCAATCCCTTGACTTGTTTTTGTGGAAGGACCCGTTGCTTCTGCTGTTCTTTCACAAATAATTTCACGTAGAACTTATTGGTGTTTACATACTGTTTTTGTGAAATAAATTCAGTACGTTTTGCAAATAGAAAATTAGAGTTTGAATTATTATTATTTTTTCTAATTTTCGTCTATAATACGTTTATTAATGTTTCTCAGTCCGAGTCGTTTATAGCTATCTATAAGAGTACACTGTACTTTAATAGATTTAGGTAATTTTCATTTGTATGGTTGGTAGTGCTAGTTCGAGATGATGAATTTGTCATCTGACAAGTCAACATCGGGTAAATTATTTTAAGTAAATAAGTAACTGTAATTGCACGGAAGTAATTGTAATTTTACGTAAGTAATTGTAATTTTATGTTACATACTATAAATAAGACATACACTTAGGTACAGTCGAATTTATCATTGTTTTTTATTTCATTTTCTAGTACTCGAAAGACAAGTTCTGTTGTTTAAAAGGACGAAATGGTGATAATACCAAATATTGTAGGTGCTGCATAACGGCAATATGACGCATCCAAGTTCACAAATTTCAAGAAATTGGTAACCCCCATGTGACCACCTACATTATCTATAATTGAAAATGATAATAATACAGTATTTTTTACTTTTGTTATTGAATAGGTAGGTAGGTACTTGTAAACTTGTATTGCTTTATGAATTATTTGAAATAAAATTATAGTAAATATTTGTGGATTTATTACAATTTCTTAATCTACTCATAAGGTATTACCTTTATAATCAATGGTATTACATATTACAAGGTGTTTTCAACGTACGACCCCAACTACTCAAGTGTTATGAGTGTTGCAGAGAGCTTGAGCCTCAAATTCCCTAAATTTTAAATAGTAGAAGTTCGTTAGTTACCTAGTTTACATCGAGCTGCATACGTATTTCATTATTTTGTGACAAAAAAATAACGCAATAGTGTACATACGAACAAACGGTTATAATTTATTATAAAGAAGTGAAAAATTTAATTATTTTTGCTACATGGACATGTGTTGTAAACATTGATGGTCACATTTGCTGTATCGTGTGCTTGGACATTTATGCTTGGAACATTGCTATTATTGTGGACCGTAACAGTTTCATTACTTCCATAATTAAACTGCAGAGATGGATTTTCCTCCTTGAATCCAGGTAAGGAAACGTCAGTATATTGTGGTCGAAGCATTTGTGATACATCAATTTTGTTCTTTAGGGATGCATCGACGTAACTTTCTGCTACAGCACTCGACTTCCAACCTCCGTGCCTCTTAATAGTCAGCAAATCACCTTCACGGTTAGCCAAATGAGTCACACTAGATCACCTGAAACAGTGTCCAGTATAAAGCTCTGGATTGGGTAACCGAAGGAAACTGGCAATTTCTTTGCAAATAGCCCCCATCCTATTAATGCCAATAGGACTATTTATGCATTTGCCACTTCTATAGGTCAGGAAAAACCGCCGGTGAGTCACTTTTTGTGGTCTTAATTGATAATATTCTTTTATCAGTGCAATCCATGTTCCCTCTGTGATTACAAACAATCGGGGCTTATTGTTTTTTGTTTTAGTCACTGAAATTGTCACCAATTCGGACTTAAATTCAATGTCATCCACACTCATGTTGGCGAGTTCCTCGCGTCTTAAAGCCCCATTGTAGCCAATAATTAAGATCACCTAAAAATATTATGGGATTTATGGATATATCTGGAAGAATTATACCACATACTTTCATTGCAAGGTATTTCTGATTTTCTACGTCACAAATAAATTTATTTATGTCATACTCTTCCAGGATCTTAGATTTCTTTGGTACATAGCCTTGGGACGTCCTTTTCAGGAGAGCTTGCAATTTTGCATAGTTTGAAATGTCAATGCTCATATTAATTGATAAACACGACCGCAACATTGAGTAAATGGTCCACAGGGTAGATGGTTTATATTTTTGCCGCTGGGACTCGAAGTATGCCAAGAGAACATTTTCTGAGATGGTTTGAATTTTATTTTCCTTTCGCCAATTTTCAAACTTTGCGAATTGTTTTTTGTATGTCGCTTCCGACTTGTTGGGTAACAAATTTTGGGTGGTTGCTTCAGCAATTTGCCGAATTTCGGGCGGAGTGCAAACAAAAATCTCTTCACTCATTATTAACAGTAAGTAACAATAATTTATAATAATTTTTGTTTGAAATGACAAAACACGAAATTTAAATTAAATTTTAAAATAAAGTTGGCGGGGAGCATTACCAACCAACACAAAATTCCCTAGATCTAAAAAAAATTTTTCTATTAAAATAGGAAAAAAAGGTGCGCAAATTAGAAAAAATAGCATAAACAACTCGTTTTATAAGGGCATTGGCGCACTTGTCCCAGGAGCCGGCCAGTTTTTCACCTGGGACGCGTGCGCCAATTCAACCCTTATAAAACTTGTTATTTAATATACTATTAACTGAATTTGCAATTGACTTAAAATAACTTGCGTATGATTTCGAGTCCCCCCTCTTTTATTTGTAAGAATGAAATGATTTGCTTTCATGGGAAGATGGCAAATAATGTTTGTACGTTCCGCCACTGGAATATGCACAAAAATATAGATATCTATGAAATGGAGACACTGTCACAAAAATTTGCGCATGATTACAAGTCCCTCCTCTTTCCTATTCTAAGTTTAAACTCATTGCACTTTTACACACGATTTTATTTTTTTTACCCACGATTTGTTTAAAAGTAGCATTTCATACACAATTATTTAGTAATTAATGTACTGATTATAGGTTAGACGTAGATAAAATTAAATTAAGTAGACCGGTTGGTTGTCATGGCTTGTTTATTTACATAGCTATTGTCAAAAGAACATTGTCAAAAAACAATACGTATGTAAATAAACAAGCTATTGGAATAAAACAATAATTACACAAATACTAAATATTCCTAAAACGGTTACATTTAGGTAGAATAAATGCCAATACCAAACGAATTTGCATAAAAAATACATCGGAGAACATCATAAAATATTTAAAATAAGCAACTTATACACGATTTTAATTAAGCATATTGATTTCTAAGTTTAGAACACCCTATAGGAGTATTCGATTAAGTTAACGTTAAGGATTAATTTGCAAGACCTGGTTATGTACTGGTTATAGTTTTAATTTAATAATAGAAATTTTCCCAAATAGAAGATCTCAACAAGTAGGAAAATATCGTTATTTCTTGACAATTTGGCGTTTACATAAAACTATTTACATAAAATATTTCAAAAATGGTTAATTTTAAGTATAGCATATGATATTATACGTTCAAGATTTCCTGGCGGATATACAGGCAAAATACAGGTTGACCCATTTAAAATAACCCAAAGTGTTTCTGGAGCACCCTGTACAATCCAAAATATGTTTAAAATGTGGTCTCGAATAATCTCGATATATGTATACCTTAAAATTTCTAACATTATTTGTCTTTTAATGCTCGAATAATTCGTTGGTACTGCCTCACCCGAAGTTTAAAGGAGGGTTTCAAACATTCATACTTTAACGGATGAAGCTATATTATAGGCTTACGAATCTGAAGAACATCTGAAGTTCAGCAATATTTTGTATTCTTGTCTGATTATCTGTTTTTCCATTATTGTTTTGCTATTTCTTTGACCTACTATTTTTCGTCATTGTCGTGACTGGCCTTGAGACAGGTCCATATGTCGTCATGCAATGGCTGTGCTGTTATATTATATAACACCAAAGTAATTTTGTTTCGTTTATTATAATGAGGGCAATATTTGAAAAGAAGAAACCCTGTAAAACGAGCTTAAATAGAATTAAGTGAAGGATGCAGAAGAAATACTTTATACATAGGAATTACAAATAAATATTGTAGTTCAAAAGCAGAAGCACGTAACGAATCGGCAAAAATGACTCCAGTGTTTTAAAAAATTAGATAAGCTCTTCCACTAACATGAAGGTTGCAATTATTTTAGATTATTTCTCGGGAAGTATTAACATGCATGGTATAATTTATAACAAAATGGTCGGTTATGGAGACAGCAGTTGCTACAAGAAGCTTCTTGAAAACGATCCATATAAAGAAAACAGTATTTCAATAACGAAGAAATCATTTATTGAGAAATTATATGAGAAAAATTGAAGATTTAATAAAAACACTGAAAAGTGGTTCAAAAACTGGTACTACTCCTGGAACATCATTCATATTTTGGTCCAACACAAAAAGTCAAACTACCACAGAGAGAGATAAACCAATCAACTTTTTAAAAATTATTAAAAATCTAGGAAATCGCTCTCCGATTGTTGATACGTTACGAATATTCAGTACAAAAAACAATTAAGACATTAACATGGAGGAAAGTGTAGAAAAATGAGTGCTTACAAATAATAAGAGGAATTATGATTTTGATTTATTTAAACCTGAAGCACTCGCATCAGCACAATAGTCAGTAATAAATAAATGTTAATATTAATTATGTTATTTTAAAAATAAGTTTCAATAATGAAGATGTTCCATCACTAATAATAAATTTAAATAAAGACATTGAAAGTAATGGATTCAGTAGCAGAGATTGAAATGTTTTAAATGGGTACTTGCTTGAGTTAAAGGATTTTCATTCAATAACTGAAATAATATAAACATTTGTAAAATTCAAACTGACAGATTTTAAGCAAAATGTGGTTATAATATATTGGACAACAATGTACGTGACGTGTATGATGGCGCAATTTCATACTTAAAACAATGCCGTTTCAATTTAAGATAAAAACAGCCACGAGCATAGCAGTTTTTTACACCGTCGCAAAGAGGTAGCGTAGAAGTTACCACTAGTGTATAAAAATTGAAAAAAACTTACCCAAATGTAAATATCGTCTAGACTAATTAAGCCGTGTTGCAAAAGCTGAGCCGTTAATGTGAACAACGATTTTGGCATAACACTATCTGAGCTATTCTTCTGAAAGATGTATTTGGATCCCAAAACCTCAGCAATAATTTTTTTATCATTCATGTACGACTTTATCAATGGTATGAATAGTCTAGTATCTTTAGGTTTATTTTCGAAACTTTCCAAAATTACGTCGAGAACTCTATTTGGATCCAAATTGAAACAACCTGAAATAATTTTAGATTAATTTCATGTTCGTCATTTAACATACTATACGCGGTACCTATCAAAGACTGTACTATATCCAACAACGATTTGTCCGTTACACTTTTACCAAAATCTTGATTTAACTCTGTAACAAGTTTTGCATAGCCCTCACTTTCTTCTCGAAACAAATTGAATTTACGCTGCTTATAACTGCAAATGAAAAAAAAACTTATACATTTAATTCTTTCCTGTGTTATCGGCACCCCCCAAACAATTATTTTAGAATTAAAAAATAATTTAGTTTTAAGCGCCTAATGATATAGCACGATTATAACAACAAAAGTTTAATTTTATTCACAAAAACTTTTGCTTAGACTGTGCACCATTAATTGTTCTCCAGTGCTAAGCAATAAAGTCGTAACTCCTTTTTTTGTAGAATGATTGGAACTAGTTTGTTTGGTGTAATAAATGCTCATCATATAGAAAACATGAGTCGATCAAGATTTGTATTTTCATGTTAGAGTGGCCTAAACTATTTGTCTTCAAATCCTTACGGTAAGAACATGCTTGTTGCTTGAATCTGCCAGCACTTTGTACCTATTTAAGTGATCACATAGAACGCCAGTTATGAATATGTAGTCTTCGAATAAGAACGAACTTTATTTTATTATTATATAACATCGATTTAAAGATTTCTTGCAAAAAAGTTGTAGGAGTTCATAAAGCAAATCGTGGGGGGTAGGCGAAAATTTAGTGCCATCACTTTTTTCCCCAACTGAAAAGGGACTTAAAAAGATTATTAACTATTGAGGATGGAACTTAGTCCAGTCACTTTAGACAAAAAATAGCCATTAGATGGAAATAATTCATAAAGTTTTGATTTTTGGACAGTGAATTCTCGAAAGGGTTATAAATAAGGGGGAAAAAAGTTCCCACCCTAATCGTGGGTGGAACATCCCCTTTTGAACGAAAAACTACCCCTGGCGCTGACTTGTTAAGAGTTTTCCTCATTTAACTTCTAAATAGTTGCTCGGACGACAAAATAGCATAGGACTAAAAATATTCGCTATAAAACTTTGCATAAAAAAGCTTCATATACCATAAAGCTAATTCTTATAGAATTCTCGCAATTAGGGTTCAAAGTTAAGGAAAGTTTTGCGAGCAAAGGAAAAAATCGCTTTCGCACGCAAAAAAATTCCGAAACCGTTGTTTTTACGCAAATAATCATAAGATCAAAAACATTTTTTACAAAGTACATGTCTTACCAACTTTATTTCAATTTATATAATTTTATAATATTATAATAAGGATTAGCTTTGTGGTATACGAGACTTTTTATGCAAAATTTTATAGCAAATATTTTTAGTCCTATAATATTTTGTCGTCCGAGCAATGATTTAGAAGTTAAATGAGGAAAAAACCGAATGAATCTGCTCTAGAGTGAAAACTTTTTTCCCTTTTCTAACCCTTTCGAAAATCAGTGTCAATAAATTAAAATTATACAGGGTGACCTGGATCTAAATGTACATACGTCACCACAAGATAGAGGCCATCATAGTGGTTCTAAATGACCCACCTTTAGTGATTCCATCTTCGACGGTTATCGAGATACAAGATGATTTATAATATTTGGCACATATTTATTTTCATCATATCTTTTAAGTACCCCGTATAGTGTATTCATATTTGGTGAAAATGTTTTGTATCTTAGTCGCTTTCAAATCCCATATGCAAAATTGTTGTTTCACAGGTCCCTGTATATCAAATTTTTGAAATTTTTTTTATTTAGAAAGTACATAAAAATATGATTCTAATGACATACTTTCTAAAGCTGCCGCACTAAACAATCAATCTTAAAAAAATGACAAATTTTCTTCTTTAGAAATCAACAAAAAAAAACATTTTAAAAAATCGAAATCGAGAATACTGACCTGTGAAACAACAATTTTGCAATGGCATTTTAAAGCAACATTTTCACCAAATATGAACATTCTATACGGGGCACTTAAAAATATATGATAAAAATAAATATGTGCCAAATATTATAAATCATCCTGTATCTGGATAACCGTCGAAGATGGAATCACTAAAGGTGGGTTATTTAGAACCACCATGATGGCCTCTATCTTGTGGTGATTAAATGGATCCAGGATTAAAGCAACTATAACTTATTGGTGTGCACAATGAAAAAACCTTTGAAATAAATTTAAAGAAGGAAGTTTATTGAGTTTCTATCGTTGATTAAATAAATAAAAATAATTACAAATGTTTATTAAACAATGCGTTAAAATGTGGAAGCATCTTTCGATCAATATCTTATATTTGAGAACAAAAGTTTTCAGTTATAAATATTAACAAATCTAAAAGCAGGAATCGTTTGAATATCGAAAATTTGGAATTGATATAGTACCTACTTGACTACTATAAATCTCAATCCCGATATTAAGACTATAGTTTATTTGCTGAAAAATGTAACATAAGAGATTAAGTCTTAAAATAAAATCCACTTAGAAGGCGACCGATAGTTGTATTCAAAATGCACCTGAAATGTAAAGTATAAACCAGTTCTATACGGGCGAAAGTTGGTTAAAACAAACCTTATGGAAATTTGACAACAATTGAACAATAACTACCTAAGGGTCAGCGGTTCTCAATATTTTTAGTATTTTATTTGTTACAAACAAAATTTGATTTATTAAAAGTCATAATGCATGCATCAATAAATAGATAAATTTTACCGTAAGTAAAGGATAATACAAAAATACATAATAAGATTTCAAAGCATACTTTTAATATGTAATTAGGAACAAATATAATTAATTATTGCTCACAAATAATGAAGAAATTCTGTAAATGAAGAATTTAGGAAATCCATTAAAATCCAATTAGTGGAATAATGAAAGGAAAGTTTTTCCAAATATACAGGGTGTTTCAGAATAAGATGCTGATCCTTAAGGGTGTCAATCCTTACGCGATTTTAAGAAGAAAAGTTCAAATAAACATATGTCCTAAACCTCTTAACTTTTGATCTTCAAGGTGTTCAAGTTTTAAGAAAAAAACGTTTTTTTATCATAACTTTAATATCTTTATAGATATTTTAATAAAATTTGGCATATGCCTTCTAAGCAACAACAACTATTTTTTGATTTAGAAATTTTAAATTTTTTTATTCAGTGACGTCCGTACAGGATGAGGACTAGATATTTTTAGAGAAATATTATGTACGCCACTGCTTTTTCTTAAAATAAAAATTATTTTTAAACCTCCATTCATTTTAAGGTAAATTTGATTTCTTGTTTTTTTCGTCCGGCAAGCGGTTTTCGAGTAAAAAAAGATTTGGTACATAATTATTGATTATTTAATACATATAACATTAAAATAAAAGAACTAACATTAAATAACCTAAAAAAAGAAAATAATTTAGATTAGCTGTTGAAATTGGCCACCACCTGCAAGTATGCATGCTTCAGCTCTTTTCCTCATTGAGTCTCGTACTCTTTAAAAAAATTTTTTCTTAAAACTTGAACACCTTGTAGATCAAAAGTTAAGAGGTTTAGGACATATGTTTATTTGAACTTTTCTTCTTAAAATCGCGTAAGGATTGACACCGTTAAGGATCAGCATCTTATTCTGAAACACCCTGTATATTCCAATATAATTACTGCGCCAGCTTTTTTTTGTATGGAACCCGTGCGCAATGGATGCTACTGAAGCTAAACGTAAAATTTTGTTGAATGTGTACGATTATTTTGAAAAGGAGAAGAATCATGCTGCGCCACTTTCTTCAGTAATGGCTGTTCAGCAAAGAACGGCGGATGCGGTACAAGTAAGCAGACAAACAGTAGCGAGGACATGTTCTATGCGAGAAAGTGCAAGTGATTTAAAGAGAATTACACATCGCCGGCCTAAAAAATGTACGACGAACCTACCAGAGACCATAAAGAAAACCATCCGAAACTTGATTTATGATATGTATGCAAAGAAAGAGCATATAACTCTGGACACATTGTTAGCCGTATTAAAATTGAAATATGTTTGCGATATTGGCAGATCAAGCTTATACCTTGTACTGAAGGAAACGGGTTTTAAATTTAAGCAGACCGATAACAGACGAGGTTTATGCGAGCAATCCCATGTGGTTTCCATGCAGAATGTTTTTGAGGAAGTACTCGTACTTAAAAAATGTACAGTCCAAAATTCCACACGAAACATGGATTTTTAGTAGAGGTGCAAGTAAACGTAGTTGGCAAGATGACAGTGTTAAAAGTTTAAAGCAACCTACTAAAGCTTCCGATGGTAAACGTTATATTATTGTCCATGCTGGTGGCCGAAATGGTTTTATAGAAGGGGGCAGTTTAATATTTTCTAGTACCAAGAAATCCGCAGATTACCACGATAATATGAATTCGGTATTGTTTGAGAAGTGGTTTGAGGAATGCATCCTACAAAATCTTAAACAGCCGTCAATCATTGTTCTTGATAACGCATCCTACCACACACGCAAAAGTGAAAAGCGTCCGACAGCTTCTTCAACTAAAGACGATATTAGAGCGTGGTTAAAAAGTAAAAACATACAATTTGATACAATGATGTTCAAGGCTGAGTTGTTACAATTAGTGCACGAAAACCATCGAGGTTCCGTAAATAAATATGTTGTCGATGAAATGGCATTAAAGTACGGCCACGAAGTTCTGCGTCTGCCGCCATATCATTGCCATTTCAATCCCATTGAATTGGTGTGGGAATTGCGAAGAAGTTTTACGACGACCATATAGGCGCTACTTCAGGAAAAGAAGTAGACGTGCTTAAAACTTGGAACGACGCATTAACTAAAACAACTCCAGACGTGTGGAATCGCTGTGTAACTCACACAGAAGAAATAATCAAAGACACCTACAAGCGTGAACAAATTATAGACGATGTGCGACCTTTGACTTTTACTGTAAATACGGATAGTGACTTGGTAGACGATCACTTTACTTTTAGTGATAGTGACAACGATCTCTAAATAGCATCCAAGTGTAGCAATAATTGATTATATTTGTTCCTAATTACATATTAAAAGTATGCTTTGAAAATCTTATTGTGTATTTTTGTATTATCCTTTACTTACGGTAAAATTTATCTATTTATTAATGCATGCATTATGACTTTTAATAAATCAAATTTTGTTTGTAACAAATAAAATACTAAAAAATATTGAGAACCGCTGACCCTTAGGTAGTTGAAACTTATTGTTCTATTGTTGTCAAATTTCCATAAGGTTTGTTTTAACCAACTTTCGCCCGTATAGAACTGGTTTTTACTTTGCATTTCAGGTTCATATTGAATACAACTATCGGTCGCCTTCTAAGTGGATTTTATTTACGACTTAATCTCTTATGTTACATTTTTCAGCAAATAAACTATATATCTTCTATATTAATATGTTATGTCGTTTGTGCGTCCTCACCTACTCTCGATTCGTTGCGAGCGCACACCCGAATACTCTCGATTCATTTTACGAATTCACATGGAGTACATACTCTGCATTCATATTGATTACTCAACTGATGAATGTTAATGTAAGTGCTAATTATTGTTCATGACTGTCTGCTCTTTAGAAGCTAATTCATGTTTGTGACTTAACGCTGGCTTTGTCTAGTTTAGAACTATGTTCGATAATGCTATTCACATATAATTTTAAATTTGCAACATTTTTGTAATTATTTTTATGTATCGGATTTGCATTATTTAAATAATTATTAATTTAATAATGTTACAGAACATGTAGGAGACTGCAAATTGAATGTATGACTGGCAATACCGTCGCAAACATTTGCAACCCTGTCTCGAAACTTTTGTATTATTTCGACCCCTACCTCTTGTAACAAATTAACAGTTACGGTATAAATAACGAAAAAAAGTTCCCGTTTCTTACAAATTTATGAAAATTCACATGTGGGTTTGGTACGTTATTTCGAGCGTTGTGCACAGTTTGCACAACTTTTGGAATTTTCGAAAAGTTATTATAAAATTTGTTAAATATTAAAAATTGACAATGTTCCGTTTGGCCAACAAGGTTGCAAACTGAATATGACATTTTTAATAAGTCATCTTATATTTCTTTAAGTTTGCACAAGTTTTGTAATTTTGTACAAAAAGTTATAGCTAATTCTTGTTATTTTAATTTTTAACAATGTTCCGGACTTCCAAAAAGGTTGCAAATGTGGATTTGGCATTAATATATCATACTTGAACTTGTGTCAAAGTTTTGGTTGATTTATACCTTTTTTCGTTTTAATGACTGGTCTATTAAGGGTCTACTAACAAACGGGTTGTTGGAGTTTTACCCAAAAAATTGCTAATTTACTTCTTAAATTACTCCTGTACTATAACAGATAAAACGAAAACCTTTGATTATACTTAACGTTTATAAAATTTGCTCCATTGCATCGCCAATCAACAAACAACATTTTTTAAGACTCTTTGTAAGAGGTTATCGCTTCGATCACGATATTGCGAATAACAATCAATTGCCTGTTACAGTGAACCGTTGGCATTTCTTAGTTATATCATTGTTCTGATATAAAAACAATGGTTATACTAAATAAATAAGTATATAGACGATGTATATCCGGTTAGGCAAACGTATGAAACATTTTCATATCAATAAGAAATTTGGAAAATATTTACATAATTAAAAACGCGATTAATATACTGTAATAAATTGAATCTTCTTAAGAAGATACCTCTTTACTTTTATCTTTGATTTTATTTGTGCGTTGTTCAATAAATCAAAGTAATACATAACAGGATCTTATCTTTTGAAAACAATAATACTTTTTTCTAAAATCGCCACTAAAGTACAAAAAAATTGGCAGTAAAGTAATTCATTATACGACTATTTTTAAGTTCATATTTTAATCGGTAGAGTGTAAAATGTATGTAAATTTTAGAATCGCGCATGCGCAGTGGAACATTTGACGTAAAAAGCAAACAGCTGATTACATTTGCTACTTAAAGAATCCCACTATGCAAGAACCGTTAATTTAACGTTCATTAACGTTAATTCAGGGGATTCAGTGTTACGTTATTTTGTAAACGTAAAGTCGACATTCATTCGCTGTTAAAGATTAACAATAATTCAGGCTACACAAAAACTACATGACATTAATGTTCCGTTAAAATAACATTACAGTCATCAGAAGCGTAACGTTAAGGTGTAGGTTTACTCTTAACGTTTTTTCTTGTGCTCAAGTAATAAACTTATTATTAGTTCAACCTTTAGAATAACAACCAAAATATTGTTTTAAACATTTTGAATGGGTAAAGTATTATAAGTCTGTATTTCTACACATGGTCAATAGTTTCATAGTAAAATCTGGTAAGATATAAAACTAAATGCTTTTAATACACCTTAAAAATTATAAAATCAAAATAGATCTAAAGTATTTGATAAATCTGAATAAAAAAGTTGAATTCTTGCACTGGCGGCAAACAGAAACAATTGTAGTTTATGAGTTCGGAATTATTCGATCGGTTCCGGATTAACTGTGGTGCCAAATGGTGGTACACCTACACAGTTCCCGCTTACCGTTTCGCGTCTTTTTCGCCATCGTGTTGAGATTTTTTACATAAAAAAATAGTAAATAAGATGTTTATTGTGGTATATACCTGTGTATTTAAGTACTAATAACAAAAGTTCTTTATTTTTCTACTATATATGCTGTACTTCAGTTCCAGATATCTACAATAAACGCTTTCTACATACCTATTTATTCTGAATTCAAGGTTAGTGCCTTAATATTTTGTTTGATTCGGTTAAGTCAATAAATGTTTACAAAATAAAGCACACTTTTGTTGTTAAATTATGTAAATGTGTTGTTTTAGAATAACTTTAATAAAGACTGTGACAAAACTGATTCCGATAAATCTTCCTTCCCTCTAACACTTGGATTGTTGAACATAAACTTGTCACTAGACTTCTGTCAACATGGACCTACATGAAGTAAATGATGAAAAGGTAAGACTTTTACAGCCACAGTCATGGTTGAAACAAGAAGTCTTCCGGAATTTTAACTATAGCTGGTGGCAACCACGGCCACCATTTCGATGTACTAGAATCCCGGAAGATTTTTTCCTTTAACAATAAAAAGGTATATCTAATTGGTTAGGTATTAGTAAATTAAATTAAGAAAATGCAGGTATGTTGACTTAATCATAATTTTCACAGCATTAGCAACATTCTTATGCGAAACATGTAATTTTAAGGCATTGTACGCAAAAGAAAAAATGTCCTGTATAGCAAACTTCATTTAAGAAGGTTAATTAGCAAAGAAAAAACTCAGATTATTTGGCAAGAAGCCCAGGAATCAATCAATATATCAAAATCTTTATTGCCCACTAAAATTTGACACGATGACATATCAACTTTGTAAAGAATCATTACCTAATATTTTGCAACATATTAAATTACTCCAACAATGTGGTAAGTACTGAAAATTGATGAAATTCAAATTAATAGGATTCATTATTATGTTGCTTCATTTTTATTCGATTTTTTTTAACTTTTGATAACGTATGGAGAAAATAAGTAAGACTTTCAAAGAAGCTGTAACAGAAGAAATGTTACAAGTGAAGTGTGAAACCCCGGATAGTGAAAAATTTGACAAGGCAATACCTTCCGAAACTGTTGAACAAAGGAGAAATCAAACCAAAAAAAGGTATGAAGACTTTCAAATTGACACACCTCCGAGTCTTTCAGAATTTGAAAATGATGGTAACTACTGGAAATTTAATTGCTTGGAAAAGTTAACACATTTTTTGCAGCTGAACAATCTTATAGTGAGGATAATGATCTCTATGGTGAATATATGACAGTAATATTCTTACTTGACATATAAAAAATTCATTTTAGATAAAACATTAACTGACATAAATTTCTCCAGTATCTACTTTGCATAATAATTGTTGTTTCAGACAGAACTGAGCAAATTCATATTTCAATTACCACTCCCATTATTTTGGAAGGAGTTGAAACTTGTAAGATATATCTATCACGTGTTTCATATACAGGGTGGGGCACTACCAACGAATTATTCGATTGCATTAAAACGAGAAATAATGTTAAAAATTTTAGGACATACATATGTCAAGATTATTCGAAACCACATTTTAAAAATATTTTGGATTGTACAGGGTGCTCTAGAAACACGTACCATATCAAAGTTGGGTTATTTTAAATGGATTACCCTGTATTTTTTTCTATTTTTGAATTGTACGATAAAAAATAATGTATGTGCTTTAACATGTCCCTATACCTACTTACTTCCGTTTCTGAGATAAATCGATTTTACCTGATTTGCAGACCTTCCAAAAAAATGCAATAACTTCAAGATAAATAGGAACAAGCAACTTTGGTTTACACCACCTTACTAAGAGCCTTCAACATCTCTTTTGCAATATTTACTATTATGTTATGATGTACAGGGTGTTTTTAAGACTACCGCATAACACTAACGACTTGATACTTAAATAACTTGCTTAACTTAAATGGAACACCCTAAATTTCTGTAGCCTGTTGATAGCTGGAACTAATTACCTTTTAGTCGGTATAAGGGTTACCAACCCCTAACTATGATAATTTTCGAGATATTTTAAAATTTACGATGTACTGGAGTCTAAGTTATCTGTAAAATATCCGCAATATGAACATTATCTTGCAACTTTCAGTTTTAAATATTTACCTTAAAAATATTAATTTTTTTCAGAAAAAATAAACAGAAATGTGCTTATGAATAGTATCCCGGGCTCTAAGAGTCAGTCGAATTACGCACACCGGTCACAATTTACTGATGTTTAACAACAACAACCGTTATTTGGTACATCAAAAATGAATCATACTGTAAACATCGACAAACTTTAACCTGTTAACTAAGAATGTAATACGAATCGCTCTATTAGTAGTACGATAATTTCGAAAACCAATATTTTTAGAATTTTTTTTAACAAAGTTGCCAATGTTTACAGTGTCATCGATTTTTGCTGAAACTAATAACGGTTGCTGTTGTTTGTGACAGGTGGGCGTGATTCGACTGACTCTTAGAGCCTGGCCTAAGTCATGACCACATTTCTGTTATTTTGTTCTGAAAAAAATTTTTTTAAGGTTCATATTTAATTAAATTATTAAACTAGCCAATTTAAAAATATCTTGAAAACTATCAGAGTTAGGGGTTGGTAACCCTAATATTGATTGAAAGGTAACTCGTTCCTGATTCTAACAGGCTACAGAAATACAGGGTGTCCCATTCAAGTTAAGCAAGTTATTTAACTTTTAAGTCGTTAGCGTTATGCGGTAGTATTTAAAACACTCTGTACATCATAATATAATAGTAAATATTGCAAAAGAGATGTTGAAGGCTCTTAGTGAGGTAGTGTAAACCAAAGTTGCTTGTTCTTATTTATCTTGAAGTTATTGCATTTTTTTGAAGTTTCTGTAAATCAAGTAAAATCGATTTATCTCAGAAACGGATGTAGGTTGTTATAAAAAATAAAGGGTGTTTCATTTAAAATAACCCAACTTTGATATAGTACGTGTTTCTGGAGCACTCTGTGCAATGGAAAATATTTTTAAAATGTGGTTTCAAATAATCTCGATATATGTATGCCTTAAGATTTCTTACATTATTTGTCGATTTAGTGGTACAGAATAATTCGTTGATAGTGCCCCACCCTGTATTTAAATACTGTATTTCATTTCTAGTCGAGAAATGTGTCCTTGACTGTTAATTGAAATTAAGGCTAATCAAAAAGTAATTTTGGATAAATTCAATCAATTGCAAGTTGCACGTAACTTAAGAAGTTTTATGCAATTTGAAGACTTAAACAGACTACCTGTGTTTTGCCTTGTTCCACGATTGATCAAATCAAAGAACTTGAACAGTTGTTGCTAGACACCGAGGTTTATAAACAACTTGTAAGTAGTTTATATGACAAATTGTTATGAAATGCTATATAGGTTGTAAATGAACAAGTGCAAAAAAATGGAAGTTGTGATTCTTTTCAATAAATAATTTGGGTTTTTCATATAAAAAATTCATATGAGCAATCCCTGCTTAGTTACAGCTATGAATATTTTTTATTTGAAAAACCCACTTTATTTTTCGACAAAGAATCGCCACTTCAATTTTTTTGCACTTATTTATTTACAACCTATATAGCATTTCATAACAATTTGTCACAAGTTGTTTATAAACCTCAGTGTCTAGCAACAACTGTTCAAGTTCTTTGATGGTATTTTAGTTTGTACCTCGGTTTGTACTAAATATTTTATTATTTTGCAGAATTCTAAACTTTCTCAAATGGTTGGACGCGACAAAAGAAACTGCACCAATCGCAATCTTAAAATTGTCAGTTGCATTAAAGGTTGAGTTTCATTGTGAATAAAATTACTGATTTTCTGTTCTAGTTTCTGTTTTGACCAGATTTCCCGGAATGACTGACAAGAACTGAAGATGCAGTAATGGAATGATTTCACCATTGGAAACAACGCTATTTAAGGGATCTTAAAAGAGAGTAGTTTTTTTACATTATGTTGTATTTTTGCATATTATCTAACTTCAAAGCATGTGTCATTATTTTGGTGAAATTTATATAAATACACTTTTTTTCTAATCACATATGCTTTTATTTCTGCTCATTGAAGCTATCCAAAACTAGGTGAATTGAACGTAGCAAACTTGAAATTATCTTAACGTTTAATTAACGTTAAAGCTAAATTACATTAACAGTAAAGTTTTAGAACATTAACGAAACATTTAACGTTACGGTGATGTTAAAAGTGTAACGTTGAACTGTAACGTTAGTAAGGTGGACATTAAGCAATTACTGCGCTGTTAATCTTAATCTAAACGTTACACATGAATTTTTAACATCACAGTAACGTTAATGCAATACTATCTTGCTTAGTGAACGTTATAAAATTGTTAGATTTTGTTCAAATTTTGAGATTTTAGAAAAAATATAATATGTACCTCGGCACTAAAGTTCTTTTTCAATCTTTAATCAAAACTTTAGTGCCTTGATACTATTTATTAATAAAAATAGTGGTTATGCCTGTTAACACATTTAATAATAATAATATTTATTGTGTTAATATAATCAAAATTGTTTACTCGAGTCAAAAATGTGGAACATAATTAATAATATACATGCAAAAAAATAAAATCATAATTAATCTTAAAACAAAAACGTGCACCAGAAACCGTCATCAGTTATACTTCAACTGAGAGAAAATCATTCCAATCGTAGAGCACATTTTCTGTGAGGTATGATTTCAAGTATCGCCTGTAGTTTACTAAGAGGCAGACATCTTACAAAACGCGGCAAGTGATTAAAAAATAAAATAATTTGGCCCAAACATCGATTTCAACAATCTAAACGTATTTATATAAATATTATCCGTCGATCCGGTTGTGAATGTTACTTGTTATCTAATAATGTGATAGATTATTTTTTATGTAAATTAGACAAAAATAAATGTAGAGACTTGGCAATGTAGTATTTCCAACCTAGCAAATGCTGGTCTACAATCATCACGGTACCTCAGCCCCGATGATGCATACTGATCGCCTTTGGAGTCTCAATAGCGATGCGTGCCAGTTGGATGTCCCCATGCTATTGTGCAACAGGACAGCGCTGATTGGCAAGTTGCATAATAAGTCGTTGAAATAATTGTCAGATACCGAATGACACGGATTACGCAAAAGATAATAGTATATTATTAAATTAGTTGTATAAGCAGTCTATTGTTCAACGAGACGAACGAATATTTTTGCAATTGCTTTATTATTCTAGTAAATGTAAAAAATTTCTTTGCTGAATATAGTAACTTATATAGAGTGAGCTGCTAAAATATTATTACACGCTTTCGCGTTTTTTATTACACTCAATTGAAAAAAATATTTTTATAGTTTGCATCTATAAAATTTCTATTACGATACCCAAAAGCGTTCTATAATGAGCCATAGCGTTAACATTATAGCATCCATTTTATTTTTTTTGACAGAATTAGTCAAATGCATAAGTCAAATGAAATTGTCAACATTTGCAAACTAACTACATAATTTACATTATTTGAACAAAGTTGTTTGTTTATAATTATTCAACATGACGTATTCTGATATATTGTATTTCCATTGGTTTCGATAATTCATAATCAAAAGATGCCTAAACTTACAGAACATTTAATGAAGGTAGTTATGTTTGTAATCGATTTTAAGAGATTGTTTAGTAAGAAAAGTAAGTGGTTAACTTAAATTCTAATTATATTTTGATATTTTATCAATGCTTTTTATAGGACACCATTTCGGTCTATGTGAACATTGTTTTGATACTGTATTTACATTACGCAATAAACACACAATGCATTCAAAGTTGCAAATTCTGCTAAGAAGAACGTAGAAAAGATCGAAAAAGATAAGAGGAAAAATAACATAGTAATAAAGGGTTTATAAATGATAAATAGAGATGCCAATACGGCGAAACAAGAAATAGGAAAATTATAAAAACACACCTAGAAATCGACGCCCAGATGAAGGAAGTACACCCGATTGGAAGAAATATGTGTATTATAGAACTCGAAAGTTTTTGAAATTGAAATTATGCAGAACAAAAGAAAACTGAAAAGCATAAAGAATAAGGGGATAATCATTCATAACGACCTGACAATTAACGAGAGAAATATTCAAAAACAAATTAAAGAGAAGGCGGAAAAAGAGAAACAGAATGGACAAATCGTGAGAATGGGTTACCAAAAATTAGAAATAAGCAGCTAATCTGGAGCGAAAAGGAAACTAAACTAATTGAAATGTAATCTGGCAATATACAACATAAGCAATTTCCAAAAAACTAATCAGGCCCCCTACAACAGGGAAACGACGACAAACCCAGCAATGTCCCAGAATACGAGTATAGAAATTAAACGATAACAATGGAAAATCCAAGATAAAACAACAAAGGTATTAAAAATGTTAAAGTGGTGAACAAAGAACAGTTGATACAAGAATTTGACAAAGAAGATATTAGAAGAATCAAGATATTAGAAGAGAAATAAAAATCAAGAAAACTTTATGGAAACAATATCTAAGCACTAAAACGAAAGCAAGTTATGAAAAATATAAAGCACAAAGAATAAAAGTAAAAGAAATGATTATACAAGCAAAACAAAAAACGTGGGAGGAATTTGAAAGAAAAATTGATATGGATAGTAAAACAACAAGACATAACCCAAATCAAAACAAAAGAAAACAAGATCCTAACAGACGATATACAAATAATGGAAAGATGGAAGGAATATTTCGAAGAATTACTAAAGACAGAACACCAAGATAATAGAACCTCTGAAAAACATACGAAGTGCCAAGCAACAGTTGAAGAGGAAGAAGAAAATGTACATAATGAAGAAGTTATTGAAGCTATTAATCACTTAAAAAGAGGGAAGTCTAGAGGACATGACAAGATTACACCAGAGATGTTAAAAGGACTTGGGCAACAAAGTATAGAAATGTTAACTGCAATCTTCAATAAAGCCTGGAATACAGCATCAGTACCAGAAGATTGGAAAATAAGAATAATTGTACCAATATTAAAAAAGGAGACATAGAGGTATTACTTTACTCAGCATTGCTTGAAAGACATATGAATTTATCCTGAGAGAAGACTTAGAAAGGTGGTGGAAGATAATTTTGCTGAAGCTCAAAGTGGTTTCAGAAAAGGGCGAAGTGTGCAAGACCACATCTTTACTATAAAACAAAGGAAAAAATACCGAATAGCCCCCATGACGGATCAGGATGAAACTCATAACATATACTAAACTCATCACGAGAAAACAATGGCACTAGTCCCATCGCCCGGAAAAGTCTAGTTATTGAGATATAACAAGTATAAATTAAAAATGAGAATAAGAATGGGATATATTAACCTAACTTAACGTAACCTAAACATAACCTAACCCTAACCTAACCTAACCTTACCTAACAGTGACATAGTCCACTTTGGAATCGAACCAATAACACCTTAATATACATTTTAATCCGACACCTCATTCAACTGAGCTACTTGTATTCACAAATACTTTTTACAAGATCCTACCAGTTGCTAGCATAAATGTATCCTGTGTTGTTTTGGACTATATCTCCAAAACTACCCATTTGCGGGAGTTGCGACTAGTGTCATTGTTCTTCCTGTCAGTCGTATAGTATAATGTACGGGTTTCAGCCCGATCCGACCTGGGGCTATTTGGAAGTACAGCCTAAAACAAATAATAGAGAAGACCAGACAAACAAATTCAGAAGTGTACATGGCATTCTTGGACCTAGAAAAAGCTTTCTGACAGGTTATCACAAAACAAAATATGCGAGTCTGCAAAAAAGAAATATAAAACCAAAGTTGAAAACGGAATTAAAACCTTATACGATGATAACAGGAGCTATGTGCAAAAAAACAATATGAAGTGTAACACATTTGCAGTAAAAGAAGGGTTAAGACAAGGAGACTATTCATCATAGTAATGGATGATATAATAACAGAAATAGATAAGAAAATGTGTAAAATACACATTGGATATAATAGATTGAAACCAGTAGGAATATCAATATGTGCTTTTGCCGACGACCTGCATTAAGAGAGACCGACTTGCAAGAACAACTGAAACTGTGGGAAGAACACGTGAGAGAAAATAAACACAAGTAAAACAAAAGTAATGGTAATAGGACGAGAAAACATGAAACTTAACCTAAAAATTAACCAAGACAAACTAGAACAGGTAGAAACTATATAAATACCGTGGAGTAATGATAGAAAGAGATGGGAATGTAGAAAACGAAATAAATGACAGAATCAGTTCTGCATCCAAAATATATCATGTCTTGAACAAAGCATTTGTAGCGAAAGAGGAAATAAGTAGAAGGACAAAAATGACAGTGTACAAAACCATATTCAGACTATATACTTACCTTATACCATAGGGTACACTCAATCGTTGCGAAGGGTAACGTCTATTTAAAACATTTTCAATTCTTTTTGATATGTAACCTCATTAGTAATAAAAAAATCAGGCTGAAACTTAAAATGACTACTATGTAGGGCACAGTAATTACGGGGAATAACTTCAGAGTTTAAGTTTACACAAGTGTTCGTTCAAGACCCATTACCTCCTTAACAACACAAACAAAAATATTTAAAAGTTTTGTTGCAATTATTAATACCGCTATTAACTACACTTTTACCATATTTTTTGTCGATACGTTTTTATTAAATATATGCATTATCTTGCCCGTTCCAGAAATACTTTTATTCAATTGATGAATGGTAATAATTTAGTTTAGAATGAATAATTATCTACTTGCATTCGGGTGAATTGTAGTGCATTATTAGCTTAAATATTAAAGTGTCAATAATTTCTAAACGTTATTCAAAAAAGCCAAAATACCATACAATTAGATTTATGACGAAAAATAGATGGGCTGTTTGTCGATTCTTTTGTTATTACGTGAAAGTATAAAACCACTTAGACCAGGTAACTAACTTTAAAATATGGTAAGTTGCATTACTATTTACAGGCAGTTCTTGAAATTACTAGAATATTTTGTAACTAGACACAATCATATTGTTCTAGCTTGTAAGCACTGATTCGCAAGCGCTGGCAACAAACATTCTATGTTTACTTACGCTTACATCCGAAAATGGAGATACGACTTCTTTGCTTAACACAGCAGTATTATACAACCTCAAAAATTCCAAAAAAACATCTTTGCACACATACACATACTATTTTCTTGCATTAGTGTAATCACATGAAAATTGTTAAGACAACTTTAAAGAACAACAATGTTATAAAAATATCCAAGAAACAGACATCAACATACTTTAGATTATGCAAATAGTTAAGAATAAAGATATGCAACAGAACTTCGTATTGTAACAATGACGCACAAGAATTTTTGTTACGCGTTGAAGATACACGATGTTAAACATTTTAGCGTATCAGAACATCGTACCATATCATATAAGCAGAACATGCCATTGTTCCAACCATAATTAAGTTTATTCCAAACGTATGGCATTATTTGATTAAGAAGAGAAAAAAACTCCACAGTCAGCTCATTCGAAGAACCAATTTTTTTTCAATATTGTTGTAATCAGTCAATTATTTGTATCCCACGATAACTTTCAATAAATTCTGATCTATTCTGTCAACTCCATACTTACGCTTAATAACAACTAAATAAAGATGATACTTGTTGTTTGTTATGCAGACCTGTAGATGAGCAATGGAATTCCTCAATATTACACTGTACCGCCCACACTTTTATGCAATGGTGTTATGATACTTAACTTCTGTTGCATGCCTGTACCCGGCTTTAGACATCAAAATCAGAACCACAAAACTCTCTCACTATCACAATGACACTTTATAATATTCATTAAACTTATCATCAATATCTAATAAATCTGTAAATATAAATACTTACTAAAGTTTTGTTTTTATTTTAATAAACTTCAGATAAAAATTGCGAGTTTTAGAACTCCTACTTCTTGTAAGGTGTCAATTTCTAATCGCTCCTTAAGTAACTTGTCTGATAAAAACTAAAATTAAATTTACATTTCACGTACAGCTTTAAACAAACCGAACTTACTTTCTCGCACTCCCTAACAATATACGAAAAATTATGCCTCTCCTTAGATTCTTCATGGTTCTCAAACACGGAAGTCTCTGCGTCTGCTATATTTAAAACATCACATATAATAGGAGCTACATCGCTGTGAAAAACCTAAAACATACGAGTTATTGATAAAAGCTTTTCTATTAAAGTTGTTTAGCTTACTGTTAACTCTTGTAATGTGCTTACGACAGCTTCTTTTTTAACTATTCCATGAATACCTTTGGTGATTAGAAACGTAATGTAATTTGTTATGTTATTAATTTTTCCATTTTTGTCAAACATAGGACTTTTTGTTCCATCTTTAAGTAACGGTACGCAAAGTTTCATGCTGAAATTATAATTGAATGTGTTTTTGTGTGAAACGAAGAGCGTGGACGTAAACAAATTTCTAGCGAAAATAAACAATTCCGAATATGGGTTGTTTATAGTTATTACTTCGAGTGGCTATCGTTATTGTTAATGCTGAATGCATATTGTGTTAAATAAAATTACTTACAATTCGACTTTTCCTGTTTTATCCCAATTTTTCCATATTTCGGGACTTAAAGTTCCTGCCATTTTCTTTTCAACTAACCTCCGTCACTTGGCGGTTCGTTCACTGCGCAACAAATTTTAATCCTAAACGTCACGTTGGTAGGTTAAGTTTTCCGTGGTGTTAAATTTTTTATTTGGTGAAAGGAAAGCCCGATTTATTACGTTGTTACAAATGGATAGTAATCGCTTGAGAAAGAATGAGAAAAAGTTAAACAAAAATCAAAAAGGTCACAGCATACTGTTGAAAAACAAACTGGTATTCAGTGTACCGATAACGTGACACGGGTGAGTCTAGGAATTTTTACCGTTATTAAATATGTGGGTTGGTAGTAAAATTTTCAAATATAAGATATAAGGTCATTCAAAATATATACAGTGTGTCTGAAATTGGTAACGACAGTATTGGGATCTCGGTTGATATTAAAGCTAGAGAATTGGTTAAATGGGGAAAGTTTTAGCTAATTATGTTTGTAGAATAATGACGCTTGAAGAACCGTTTTAAAAGTAAAGTCCTGCCAGATATGTTGAAAAAAGTAAAATCTTCTATTTTTCAAAATTCGGTATGACTTTGTTGCATAGATTTTGGAATTCTGTAAAAACATGTTTAATTCACCTTTTTACCTTAAATATGTCTATGTACACAGTTTTGTCCTACGACGTTTGGGTTTTCTAGAAACATCATCAACTTATATGACCGCCATATTGGATTTTTTATTTATTCAAAAGTACATAATTTTTTCTTAATCGTTTGCTAAACAGTAAAGTTATATACAAACAATAATAATACAAAAATACAATATTTTAATTTTTCAGAACAACACTGCTTTTGGAACGGTTTTAAACGTCAGTCTTCTTCAAACATAATTGGCTAAAACTTTCTCCATTCTCTAGCTCTAATGTTAATACTATAGAGAGACCAATTTTGAACACACTGTATAATTTATAATTTACAGTTTAATGCTAGTGTTTGTTTTATTTACGTTTGGGGTTCTTACATACTTTTTTAAATGTCTTAATATTTTTTCTTCCAATGCATATTTTTAAAAATAATATACAGGATGTCTAAAAATCATATTATTTTACACGTAGGTTTCAAAAAGAATTTTTATTTTCTGTCATAATTTAACAATTTTTTTAATTTTTCAAACTAATCTAATCGATAATCAGACAAAAAAAATGTTAATTGCACCATTTGAATTTAAAACAGTTTTTTCTTATTCTTTATATTTTCATTCTGACAGAAAGGCGCACGTTTAATTATAGTCAATCGAAATCGAATTTGATTATTTCTACACTTATCCGAAGAGATGTTTGTTTTTAATAGTGTTCCACATGCTTGAAAATTCAATATTTTTAGTATAATTCAAAAGTTTTATGTTATTGATGATTCAAAAATTTTGTGGTATTGATGAAAAACTTGTTTACATTATTAAGGAACATATAGGTACAGCGTTCGTCATTATTCCGCCCTCGATTTCTAGTGTCTTTGTAAAGTGTCAGCATAAAATGTTTAGTACAGTACTAAATTCTATTGAAATTTCTTTTGTTTAGTCAGAGTGCTTAGCTTTCTCTGGTCAGCGTAAAGTTTTTTAAATAACAATCCTTCAATTTTTTATGCTGTTTGATGAAGGCTGAATTGAGATTTTTAAATTGATTGCGATGCTGCCATTTTAGAGAGCAATTGCTTTAAATATTCAACTTCAGAGAAATTGTTACGAAACTGGTTTGTTTTGAAATTTTGAAATAAATAGTCTAAAAGATTTTTCTAATTCACCATAATTTATTTTGTATGAGAGAGACTATTTTTGTCTGATACTGAAATTCTAAAGAATTTGCTCTACAATGGCAACGCCGCAATCAATTCTAAAAATAAAAGAAGTCTAAATTAAGCCCTCATCAAACAACATTCAAAAATTGATAGGTTGCTATTTAAAAAGGTGTAACTTTATGCTGCCCAGAGAAAACTAAAGACTCTGTGTTACAGTGAACCGTTGGGTACTTTTTAATTAGGTATACTATTATTTACATGTTCTTTATACACGAGATGTCGTTAAGACACATATTTAACTCTGTATATAATTTTCAATAGAAATAACATTTATGCAAAGGCACTAGAAACCGAGGCCGGAGTAATGGCGAAACCTGTATACAGGGAACATTTTCTTGTTGTCAAAAATTTAAAACACTCTTTGATAAAAACAGTAAATGGTACAGGTATGGTTATTAACACTCACTGATACAGCAAAATTTTAAAACTAAATATTACCAAAAAGTATCGACACGCAATGAATCAAATTATAATCACCGAAAACAGTCCGGTTTTTAATGAAAATATCGGCGACAGATTAGATAACCAAATATTGGTACACTGAAAAAAGTAATAGTTTTTAAAAACGAAAATTGCAAATAACATAAGTATATATTATTATTTATGTTCATGCAAAAATCTTGGCCTTCAAAAGCATTTTAAAAACTGGCTAATTTTTTGTGATATTATTCAATTCTATCCATTGTGTGTTGTTTTTTAGAAACTTTAGCTTATTAATTAGTTACACAAGTAAATATTTGAAACGTTTTATTGAAATATTATGAAAAATTTCAAGAAACGTTATTTAATTTTATTTGCAACACTTAATCTCGCAAAACGCAATATTTGTGCAAGTGCAACCGTGTTAGATCTTACGTACATTGCATACCCAAACTGCATTTAAGTATATTCTTATAAATAATGTTATATAAATAATAAAATATTTGATCCTGTGTCGTAACATGTTTACTGACATATTTGTTAACAGTATGGAAAAATTTTATTTTAAATTCTACAGTCTGTTTCAAATTGGAGTAGGATTGTATGGCTATCTTTGTTATTAATACCTAAAGATACAATTTTGGTTAAATGGGAGTAATGTAGAGTTTATTATGATGATTCAGATCCTGTTAAGAGAACACGAAAATTTTGAACAGTTCCGAAATTATTGGAAAAATTCTATCCCTTACGTAAAAGTGGATTTTTTAAATTCGGTCCTCGAAAATCCGGATCCTCCAGTAATCCGGTCCGATTCTAAAAGTTGTAGTGTTAAGAGAATAACTCATAATAAATAGTAGATACAATTTTATACACATTTACATTCTATATTTACAGTCAATTAGTACAGTACAAAATAGAATTGTATTGTACAGAACAGCAATGCTTGCTGTTAACTTTAAGTGGTATTCACACTTGTGCATTTTCATGCTGCATTTTTAGATGCGGCATCACCCTGAATTGCTGCAACTTTCATGCAGTAACTCCCATGCGTTCACATTAGTACGTTTTTACACGCATAGGAAAAATCTCTGTAGGGATTTAATTTTTCACAAATTATAACTGTATGTTGGTGTTGAGAAATAAACAAGATTTTATCTTAATAACTTAAAAACAAAGATAACTCAAACCGAAAGAAGAAGCGAAGAAATACTTCTTATTATTATCATTGGTGCAGCTGCATTGTGCATTAGAATTTTACGGATAGTTACCATTTCTTTCTTGATGTGGTCGTTATCTGATAATGCTTTAGATCTACACTTAAACGTTTTTGCTACTGAATGTTTTTGAGCTGGGTGGCGGTTTTCTATGCACCAAATAATCCAACTAAGACGTCTAGAAAAGACAGCTGGTTTTTTTATTCTACCTCCATGGTAAACTCTATCTTTAGATGTATGGAATTCAAGTGGGATAAGAAGTTGTCTATATTGTTTCTATCGTGCGTCCATATTACAAACGTGTTATCAACATAACAATTTTGGTTTATGGATGGTTGTACTTATAACTTTCTTTTTCAAATTCTCTATAAATAAGTTTATATTTGTCGGTAACGTTGCTCTTTGTAAATGAAATTCAGACAATGTTTTATAAGTTTCGATGTCGTCTCGTATTTCGTGTTCTTGTAATTTGAATTTTTTTAATTTACTACACAATTTAATATGGCGCCTATTAGAAAAAAATAAAGTTACTAGCATTATTGTAATGTGATGTAAGTGATATGTTCGGTGTTATGTATGGGGCCCCAGAAGATCAGTCTATATAGTGTGGTGACGAAAACCATGAAAGAAATTGTTCTTAGAAAATTATGAAATTTTACTTTAACGGAACAAGCAATTTTTGTTTTGTATTTTTTTTTAAATCTATTACGATAACATAAATATTGGATTTTTTCGCAAATAGAGTTTTTCGAATAACTTTAGAACTGTTTGTTATTTTTAATAGAATTTGAACCAGCACGATAATGGTTTTAGTAGTACCTTTATTATACAAGATATAGCTGATGTAGGTGTCCAGGGTTTTTTCAAAGGTACCTATGCATTTACAATCGTAATAGAGTCAACATTCAGTTTTGTTACTTTAAAATGAAGATATCCAATTATTTATTTATTTTAATGCAACTGCTTGTGACATCATCATTTTTAAGATATGAGTCATTGATATATTTTCTAATGGAACGCCATAGGTATATATTTTTTGTTTGTTCTACATTTGATAATTTTTATCTTTCAAAAATCGGCTTAATGTTTAAAAAAACATGATTAATTGGAATGAAGCGATTAATTGGTTTTTGCTGCCAACACTAAATAAAAGCGAAGATATATTCCTAAATTGTGTTTTATAATACAGTTACGTGTTCAAATAACAAACTAGGCTGGGAAGGTTTTAGAATTTTCTTTGACATTTGGTAATTTTTTTAACAAAGTAGCTAGCTGATGCAAAGTAGGTTAGAATTCCAGCTATCTAAGGAAACTTTCATTTCTGTCAATTTTTAGGTTATGTTTATGTTACGTTTTAATGCACAATTCCACACCATAATGCGTTATTTTACTGTACTTTAATGTTCACTGTAAAAAAATTCAATAAACATAATTCTACGGATTGCCCTGCCGAGTTTTATTAACACTCTTTATTTTCTTATTTTTATTTATACAGTAAAAATTGTACATTTAAGTACCCACTTTGTATGCCAATAAACAATTTATGCGTCATAGTTGTTTTTTTCATATGTTCGCAATAAATATTTAAAAAAAATTAAAAAAAACTATGCCTTCAACTTGAAGGCATTTTAATTGTCTATTAGAATATCAAGTAATATACAGGGTGTTTCATTTGAAAAAATAAATTTTTGACCTTTTTTGTATGTCACGTCAAAATCATTAAGTTTAAACCCGTGTATAAAATAAAATAAATTTATTTAACTAGCTGTTAAATACAAGACTTCAAACTTCAACTAAAATTTCAGCTTTATATGAGTTCAAATAGCCGCTAAATTTAAATTTTGGTGGGATCATATTTTGAAAGAAAAGATAGGTATAGGGAACTACTCAGAAAAAATTATCAGTAAGAAATTGCAATTCTAAAAATTGAATAATATACAGGGTGTTTTATTAGAAATTACTATGTTGGTACTACTTTTGAGTAGAAGCGGCAACACCGCCAAAATTAAAATATTTTAGAAAGATAGATCGTGTCTATTTATGGCAGTAGCCAAACTTTCAGATTACTTCTATGCCCCGTTTTTCATAAACAACTTTTTTGTTTTGGGTACTCTGATTTTATTGTTTTACTACTAGCAAATCATGGAAACGGGGCTCACATAATTTATCATATCCGTATTCTTGTTTTTCGAATATGTTTCCTACGCGGTGACGTCATTTTAAACAAACCTCGCACAGTACATACATAAATAAATTGTTTAAACTGGTTAAAGTGGTACAAAATTGATGCGAAGGTCGTTGCTTAGCGTAACTAAGATGATATGAGTGTAAACTATTAACTTTTAAGTTTTATCACAACAGTTTTGAAAGAGTTATGATATTTTGCATTTTCGGACACAACTTTGTGTTGTGATATGGTTACTTTCGAGAGTAGTTGTCTAAAAAAATAAATTTTTTGACAGTTATTGGTTTGATTATGAAATATGTCACTGGGTATGCCAAATGTTTTTGTTATTTACAGGTGATGCACGTTTAAAGTCAAAAAATCTCCGTTCAAACATTAAAGCTAACTGCAGATTGGTATCGATGTATATAGAACTTTTTTTTAATAGTACTCTTCTAAAGCAATTATACAATCTTATCAAATTTGTTTGTCAAACACGAATGGTGACGTTTTGATGACTTACCAAAGCATGTTTGACCAACATTTCTAAAAAATTGGACCAGCTCTATTTTTGTTTAAAGAATTGATCGGCTGCCTTCAACAAAAGTTTTACCGTCAAACATTGATTTGTGACGTCAAACAGATTGTTTGACAAACAAATTTGACGAGATTGTGTAATCGTGTGACATTGGTTTAATGCATGAAATTGCACTGTTTTATTTTCAAATTAATTTCATAATGAAATATTCATTCAAATGAGACAATGATTCATTTATTCAATAAAATTTTTAATATTAAAATAATTTCAATAATGTTTCCGGAATTGGTTCGTGTAGTTCTAACGTTTTGGCACCCACCGTAAGAGACTTCATTAGGTCGAAGACCACTAGAAATCGGGAATTTAAGTGAAGCAACAAAGTCTGGGTAATTAAGGAAATTAAGTTGTTGGGACCAGTGTTGAAAGTTTCGAAAGTAGCAAATATCGTGTGAGTCTTGTAGACTAATGGGGGCGCAGCCCAAATTAATTTAAGGCACGGGAACTCTTCTCTACCTTAGTGTTTAATATACTATGTTTTTTTAACTCAATGGTTATGTTTCAAAATATGCGTACTAGACTAGAATGACCAGTTTTACCTATGTAAGAAATACGACGTACATCTCGGGATAATAGCGAAGGAAACCGATTCTTAGGGCAAGGCAAAAGATTTTGTTAAATGATTTGAAACTAGGTTTCATGCCGTGAAGATCGAAGACCTAGTTGCTAGCAACACTGTGAATGTAAGGGACATAGGCTAGTGTACTTTTTAACGTTGTAGACGATTTCGACACGGTCTAAGTATAGATTTCCATCCATAAACTGTTTTTACTAAAATAAACCTATTTCGTCTTTTTTATGCATTTAAAACAAAACTTTATGAAAATTATGTATATCACTAATGTATGAAGTGTCGTAGTGGATGTGGGTACTTTAGCAATATATATTTCTTCAGTCAAAAGCAAACATTGTACTGTAAACCTATGACCATTTATAATATATAAATTTTTACTCTGATGAGGATTTAGTAGCGAGCGCAACGTACGTGGCTAATTGAAAAATGTGTTATCTAATTCTGTAAATTCTAGTTCTTTCTTAACAACAACAAAGAGTACAAAAATTAATAATTTTTTATTACCTAATTAAATCATTCAACAACTAATAAAGAAGAAAACAATATTACTTCAGGAAAAATGTCGTTTGAGTGGGAAGTAATCGCACAAACGGAAAAACCACATAGGCTTCTAGGGGGGTCTTACTGAACATAAGTTTTCGGGATCATGACCTTCCAGAAAATCCTACTGAAAGCAGGCATCGGAACAACAGCCACATTATCGCCTGCTTCATGGATGAATCGGGCTATTAGAAGAGAGTAGAAATTATTGGCGAAGATATTGACTTGCTGGTATTTCTGACTGCTTTTGCTGACGACGAAAATAACATTGTCTTTCGCAAGCTACAATAATATTATACATCAAACAATTTCTCACGGAAAGCAAATACGTTCTCTTTCTCCGTGCCTTCAGCACCCGCAACAACACATCGGGCTTCTTCCATTTCAGCAAAATTAAATTGCTCAACGCATTGGAAACCAACTCAGAGTTTAAAGACACATTGCAAATGTTTAGGAATGAAAAATTGGTGCACTTTTCAGCAGCACTTTGCACGTAAAAATACGTTGTTGAAAACTCGCAGCACCTTTTCGATTTTCGTGATCAATACCAAAAATATCGTGCCCGCGAAAAGTATTCAAAAGAGTCTCCATGTGAACTTCTCCGCGGTTTTGTTCGCGAAAAACGCGATTTTGAAAAAATGTAACAGCTTTTGGTCCATATCTCGAAAATAATGGATATCTCGAATTCGTGAGAGGTCCAAAATAGTTGCCCTTAAAAAAACGCTGGAAATGGCTGAAAAAGTTTTCCTTTGCGACGCCATATCTTGGAAATTATCGATCTGAATTTGTTGAAAAGGACCCTAAAATGTCGGGCGTCAAAAACTGAACATAATGGGTGTGTTTTAGAGACTTCTAGACTTGTAGATTTCCGCATAACCCAGAAAATCCATTTATTTCTGAAAAAACCCTTACACTGTCTCGAAAAATATTGCTTTTTCGAGTTTGGTCGAGAAAACTAAATTGTATCTTACAAAATCCCCCACAAAACGATCACTTTGGATCTCTTGTTGGTTTTTTTTGTTTGCGCGATTATTTCCCTTTTACTCCTTTTTTAGTATAATTTCCCAGGACTATAGAGATATTTAAAAATAAATGAAAGGCAAAAACTTTTTTTCGAATTAATTTATTCAATATTTTTTCAAATATTTTTATTGCAACTACTGTTAATTGACATGTTAAAACGAAAACGTCTATCGAAATGGTAACCGTAGTTGAAACTACGATTACCATTTCGACAATCCCGGAAGACGTTTTCGTTTTAACAATGACTCCAGTCGTGAAAGACTAATACTAAAAATATGTATTCAAATGCATTTGTATACTTTTAAGTAAATAAACAATTTATCACAAATTTATGTTTACATTTATGCATTGCCAAATTTAAAACTAAATAATCTATTTGAAAACTTTACTAACCACTTCATATTCTTCGTCGATTAGTATTAATCTTATTTTAACAAATAGAACCTAGTCATATGCAACTCGGGATTAGTAAATGGACTATCCGAAGAAATTGTATTCGAAAACTTCATCAAATACGGATATTTAGAAAATATTAAAATGATACCGGGAAAATCGTGCGCGTTCGTCTCGTACAAAACAGTAGAATCTGCTGCATTAGCCTACGATAACATTCACGGAAAATTAAACGTGGCTCAACACAACAAACCTTTGCATTTATCGTTTGTCGAAAACTTACCTGAAGATTCAACAAATGACTTTCAGATGCCACCGGGCTTAATAGTGTTGGAGAATTTTATTTCAGAACAAGAAGAAAATCGTCTTTTGGAATTGGCAACTTTTGATGAAGTTTCTGAAGAAGCAACAGGGACATTAAAACATCGTCAAGTTAAGCATTACGGGTACGAATTCCGTTACGATATCAATAACGTAGATAAAGATAAACCGTTACCACAAGCGGTTCCGCCGACTTGTAATTTTTTGTGGGAACGTTTAAAAGAACAAAACAATATCTCGTTTCTACCGGATCAACTGACGATAAATAAGTATAAACCAGGTCAGGGAATACCACCTCATACAGATACTCATAGTGCGTTTGAAGATCCCATCCTTTCATTATCTATGGGATCGTCCACTGTTATGGAATTTCGTCAAGATAACGGAGCCGCTACTCCCATTTTATTAAATCGTAGGTCTCTATTAATTATGTCTGGAGAATCGAGGTATAACTGGACGCACGGCATAACACCCAGAAAAATTGACATGGTGCCAAGCGAAACTGGATTAACAATTTCGCAACGTGCGACGAGAGTATCGTTTACATTTAGAAAGATTCTTCAGGGAGAATGCACATGCAAATATGTGAACAAATGCGATTCTTACTCAAGAGCGAATGAGAGTCAAATACAAAATGATTCTGCCATTGAATTGGAGAAAAGCTATGTGCACGATATTTACGAAAATATTGCTGATCATTTCAGCGATACGCGACACAAACCTTGGCCGAATGTTGTTAATTTTATTAATTCTTTTCCGACGGGCTCTGTTTTGTTGGATGTTGGGTGCGGAAATGGAAAATATCTGAGCTGTAATAACGAAATATTAGGGGTATGGTAATCATCACGCGTAGATAAAATGTATCATAATTCGTTTACAGATTGGTTGTGACTCCAGTTGTTCCTTAATGAGAGTTTGTAAAGAAAGGGAGTTGGAAGGTTTTATGTGCAACTGTTTGCAAATACCTTTTAAAGATAGGAGCGTAGATGGATCTTTCAGCATCGCAGTCATACATCACTTGGCTAATTCTGTAAATTTGTATATAATTATTATAATCACTTTGTTGTATTATATTTTAGGACAGAAGATTACAAGCCGTAAAAGAGTTGGTACGAATTTTGAAAGTGGGAGGACAAGCGCTAATTTACGTGTGGGCGAAAGATCAAAACAAAGATGAGCAAAAATCTACGTATTTGAAGCAAGATCGTCGCAATAGAAAAGAAAATAAATTACTTCAACCAGCACACGTCGAAAGCGTGTCTGTGACGGAAAATAACTTATCTTTGCCTGTGCACACAAATAGAACACAGTTTCAACACCAAGATGTTTTAGTACCATGGAAATTAAAGGATGAGAAATCGAAGGAACCGCAAAAGTTATTTTTAAGGTTTTATCATGTATTTGAAAAGGGTGAGTTGGATAATATGTGTTTGAATTTAGGTAATGTAGAAATTGTTAATAGTTATTATGACGAGGGTAATTGGTGTATATTGGTAAAGAAAATTAAAATTTGATAATTGTGTAATCGTTTTATTTAATAACTACTCTGTCGTCGGAAGGAAGAATACATAAATAAATATGAAGAAGTCTCATTATCGATTTTAGTGTGTCAATAAGAGTTCTGTATGGTAAATCTTTAATTAACTATTATTTTCTATCATATGCGAAATTCCTAACATGTTCTGAAGTACAGAGGAGTACAGAAACTGTTTGATTATACTATACTAACATACTCCAACACCGGACGAATGATAAACAGAATACTATCTTAAACGTACTGGCGTCTTGAAGATCTTTGCAATTTGTAGTTTTAGGTAATCTAAAAGTTCTGGCAAAAAGAAAAATCTTTGGGTAGTGTTTAAAAATTTTTTTTACTAGTACTCCCGAATAGATAAAACGTGGTCAAAATAGAAATTTGTACCGGACTATTTGACGTCTGTAGAAAACCAGCTATTATCCAAGGGAGTAATGTACCACTGGTTAACAGTTTCAAATGCTCTTGTAAAATCCATATAAATGACATCCAACTGAACATATTCATCAAATACTTGATAGATACAAGTCTGAAAAACTAGGATCTTCGAGATAATATTATTTTGTTCTTTGATAAAAATATAGTATTTACACAGTTTTGATATTTCAGATATCTGTGAGATAGTTAGGATGTATCTCAGTTTTGTTTTTGTTTTGGAAACTGGTATAACATAGCTGAATAACTTTCGTAACAAGGAATTTAGTACCTTCCAACAAGCAGCCGTGGTTTCATCATATTTTCAATATCAAAACAAAGTACACATTAAGGAGGAGGACCAATAAAACAAAAAAAAATATTTTATAGTAAGTAGGTATATTCTTAACATCCAAAAATAGGTACCTACTTCAACACATTATATCAGTTTTACGTTTCAAGTTCAGGTCGGAAAAATTCCAGTAAAGATTTGTAATTGTACATTTCTAAAATACTCAACAGCTTCGGAATCTTCGACTTAACACTTACTCCTTTAAGTTTGTGATAATCTATGTACAAATCGGTCACTATACCTGAAAACTTCTGCAATAATGATTTGTTTTTATACATATCACTTACCGTATAAGCGATCGAGATATGCCGGGCTACTACTGTATTCCGTCCGTAAGCTTTTCTCGTTTTCTAATAATGTTTTATATTCTGTTGATAAAGCATTTAGTGTTTCTTCTTCGTTGACTGAGAGTTCATGCAAAGCGTTCAAGAGTAAAATTTTATTGGATAATTTTGCATGAGCTTGTAACTTTGGATCGATAAGTTGCAAAATATGATTAATGGTGTCATCATTAACGTCTGAAACAGTTATGTTTTAAATTGTCCTTCTACACCAAACTCGCTGCACTCACTAACAGTAACATCAACTTTGATCTTCTTTTTAGTGGCTTCTTTCGTTAAGAATTCTCTTATAACGGAAATGCTAGATATATTATCAGACGTAAATTTACCATCCCCTTTTCTAGAATACTATAACATCATTTCAGTTGTTAACAATGTGAAACACATACTGAAAATTGCACTCTAAGAGAGATCCAAGAAATGTTGATTCAAAGTATAAAACAGTGGCTTCCGTGAACATAGGTTTTTCTGGTACTTCTGGAATGCATTGATAAACCCACGAATGTATTTCCGCTAGGCTGAATTGCCCTTTTATTGTTAAGGTATTGACCGGCCTACAATGCAAGATTTCTATGGTAAGATTACTTGAAAACAAAATTGTGTTCTAGGGATGAAACGTGTTGAAATGGTAATCAGGGATGCTGAGTTGGTTATCATTTTGACACGATTCACTCTCTTTGCAGACGATTTGGCGTATATACCTTTTCTTATCAAAACTGTGAATTCGGAAATGCATAGACAATGGCTTTATTTCAAACTGTCTAACTTGACAGCACTTTGGTTGTATTATTGGTGTTACATAAGCTTGTAGTGTACCGTACTGGCCTTCGATTGTTCTAATTTTCAACTCTAATCGATTCGTGTTTATTTGACATCGATATGTGGCCAATAAGTAGTTATTGTTCTGGAAAAGTTACAAAAAATACTATCGCAATTAAAGTAGTTTACTAACCTGTGGTTCAGCTTCGCTAAAACTAACAACCGCAGAATTCTTCTCAACATCCAACAAGTCCACTGGCACGTTACTTTGTAATAAAACATTATCAATTGCGGTGGGAACTTCCAAAGTCAATATATAAGAAGCGTCCTCTTTTGATTGCATCATCTATAATTACTCTATGAATTCATTAGAATTAATTTTGTTTCAATTACCGAGTCTTTAATCGACAATAAAGGTATGGCGGACATTTCATCCATATACGATTGGGTAGATGCTTGATACTTTTCGCGCTCTTTATCAACTTTTAACTGCAGTTCTTCTATTTCGCTCTAAACTACCTCTATAGAGCTTGCAAATACAAAACAAAGAATTTACCTTAGTTTTGTAATTTTTTGAGCAGTATCGGCCGAAAAATAATAATTTTTAGTGTCGGCACTTACGTTGTGCTCGATGGTTTGCGTAGTTAAACCAAAAATTCTTCCTGTGTACGTTACGATCAATATTTCTTCGTAGTTTGGATCACCTACCACACCACAACAAACCGAGGTGACGCTTTCATTGCAATTCTGAAAATAAGTGGTATTTTACAGATCTGTATGCCTTTTTTAGTAAAAGTAATAAAAATATGTAATTTGTGACATGTTCTGTTTTAAAACATTTATGTGGTAAGTACTATTTCAATAAATCGTTTTCAAATAATAATATCAATAACAATACCTCGGTAATTATTTATACGACAAAAAGTTAAAACTATCGTACTGCAATGAGAAAATACACACTATTATCCATTACTATAAGCGATTCATAACTGTACTTCAAAATTCAAATATCTTCTTTATATTGAAAGAAAGACGTCTTCCGGTTTGGACTGTCCAAATGGTAATTGTAGTTGTTAAGTTGCCCAACTATTGTGAGCAGAATTATACAAGGTGATCCCTGGGAAGTTTTGAAACCAGTAGTATTTAAACAAAACATGTATTCTAATAAGATACAGTAACACAGTAATAAGCTAGTAATATGCCATTTTTTCTTAAAATAATACCGGGTAAATGCTTTCCTCTTCTCTGTATGCACCCTTACAATCTTTTGAAGAAATTCTCCATAACACGATGCAAAGTATTGATAGGAATATTAGCGATTTCTTCAATTACGTTCATTTTAAGGTCGTGAATGGTTCTTGGTTTATTTGTGAAAACCTTTAGCTTTAGGTAACCCCACAAAAATTAGTCACAAGCCGTTAGGTCTGGCGACATTGACGGCCAGACAATGTCTCCTCGTCTGGTAAGATGTTGTGGAAACAATCTTTGCAAAGCATTTAATGTTGTTTGCGTGGTGTGAGACGTAACACCATTCTGCTGAAACCATGTTTGATTGTTGTTTGGAAATCTGTTTAAATTATGACTCAAAAATTGGTTAATCATACCGGTATAACGGACAGAGTCAATGGTAACAGCATTTTCATTTTCATCTTCAAAATAGAAGGGCCCGATAATTCCCATTGAATATGTTGCTCTCTTAATTACTAAATGGCATAAATCGACAGATAGTCTAAAACACAATTCATAGCCAACTAGTTACGGAATAACAACAATAACGGTAAGAGTCAGTCAACCAAGCCAGATTGTAGACTATATATAGGTATATAGAAGAAGAATCGTTACGCGTTTTCCTAATTTTTCTATTGAAGAAAAAAGAAGATTTGACAATGAAAGCAGAATTGTCAAAATATATTTTGTTACCAGTGCTAAACTACTTTTAAATAAAAAATGTGTATGTTACATAAAACAACATATGGTGATACTTTGATTTCATTAAACTTACTATCATTTTCTCTCTTACGATCGGTGAGGAGTATGTCTCTTTAAAATTTTGGAAACACCAAACCTAAAAGGATTTTCCTTTATTTGTTTTTTGTCATCAATAAATCGATTGCGGGTGGCCTCATCCTGATGGAATCACACATTGCCAGATCTACGTCATCTAATTACTGTTAAACACGCAATACATAATCGATAGTATCCGTCGTTGACGTTAATGGTATTAGTATTACCAGTATCATTAAAAAGAAATATGATCCAATGATGCCGGTCGCGTGATTCTTACTTAAAAAAATTCGACAGTTTTGCTTATTAACAAAACTATTTATATAACGAAGCGTTTTAAAACTTGCGCTAGTAAATTAATTTTACTATTTAACCAACAGAAAACACCAAAAACTGCACCAAAAACTTTACTCGGACACGTGTTTCAACAGCTAAGCTGTCATCATCAGCGATACCGATACTAAAATTTAAAACACCGGGAAGCTTATATATACTATCTGCTTATCACGCATCGTTAAACTTAATTGATTCTTAGATAAGCTTAAATAATTCCGAAAATCCTAATGGACCGTTATTATCATAATTCATAAGCAAATTTTTTTTTGTTGGTTAAATAGACGCTGCAGTTGGTGTTCCTTTCCTTTGATTAATTTTACTATATTTTTCAAATACATGAAATTGATTTTGCAATGCAACGCATTTTAAACATGATTCTGACTTAACATTGTTCTGTGCGCACACTTCAAACTGTGCTTTTAAACGTAAGCCACCCAGCGCCGTTAAAACAAAAGAAGATCTTTTACAAATCCGTTCCGTAAACCATGCTCGTGGTGACATTTTGTTGCATCTCAAGTACGTAACAATCAGGTGGGCGCAGCTCATTTTCGTATGTCGACATGGCTACACTGATACCGTTTGTAGCGCCGTGATAGAGGTGACACACTCTTGCACCTCGTCGCCTAACATCAGTACAGCTAGATGTTAAGCACCTTCGTAAGTCGAAGTTGAAATTTGTAATTCGGTCTTCAAACCCATTTTTACAGATTTTGGCCTGATCTCAGAACAGATAATATTTTGTATAAATATGTAAACCCCACTAACTTTTATTTGTCGAGAAAAGAGAAAACTTGTATAACATTTTGATTTTCAAATAATTGCCCAACTTTTACATGTACAATGAAAAATTACCAAATACTCGCAAAAACATAAAAAATTGGATACTTGCAGTCGTATACAGCAGTGTAGTCGATTCATCATCATCAATTAAATTTATGGAATAAACTTCTATATTTCCATCTTGTCTTCCTATGATTAGATTTTTGTGTTCAGCTTGAATGAAGTTATAACTCGTTACGCACGCGACACCGCTAGAATATTTTTTGTTGTCGATAACCCATTTACTGAAAGCTTGTTTCCTAAAATGGAAGTGCTGTTGAGTTTGTATTATTTGGTTAAGTTAATACTTTTCTACGTCTAAGAGACCTACGCGACCATCGACGGTACCGAATAAAACGAATTGTTCAAAATTGTCTTCGTAGATGTGCAAAATTGTGGGCGAACTTTCTACTTCCATTGTTAGAGTTACACGTGCGTGTTCTAAGGCACGTATCATTCTTCCTTCGCACGCTATTAACGATATTAACCTATGGGACTAACATAAATTTATTATAACGCTATATGATTCTTAAACTGCTGCACTGTACCTTCTGAGTTTGAAGTGCGACAATGTCCACAATGCAGTCTCCACATAAATACGAACCAATGTCCTTACAATCCTTATAATGATTATATGTGTGTTTCCCACATAAAAATAAGTCATTCCCCAGTACAAACCTGCAATGTGAGTTGAAATACCTGTTAAAATGTATGATGGATTTTATAGACCCACATGGATGCGATAGGTTCTGTCATGTTTGAATCAAAACTTAAAAATAATTTTCCTTTTTTGGTGTATCCTCGGACTTCATTTTGAGATGAAATAAAAATTTTGTCACTTATGGTACCTTAAAAAAATCATTAAGTGTAAGTAATGATTAAATGCACAATCACACCCACCAGGTTCGCCACTTAATTGCACGGATGTAATTTTATGCCCCGGTAGAGTCTTGAAATGCAGTTGTATATCTTCCTTTTTAACCGAAAACACTTGCAAAATACCGTCATTGTCACCAATGACTACCTAAAAGTTGCGTAAGTAGTGAACTGAAAAACAACTGCAAATATACCTTTTGTTGTTCACCGGGTTTCGTATAAGGTAATAATTTCAGACATGATTTTGTTGTGATTCCAACAACATTGTAATCAACTCGAAATAGTTCAAGTTCCATGTCGTTATTGTATTACAACCTGACCTTTACAGTTAATGTGGTTTTGTGTAATAATCAATATTGCCTTAGAAACTTATGGTCAAAACAAAATAAAAGAAAAATGCACTATAACGCTTAAGAAGTTACATTTGAATAAGAATTTATTGAAAGTTTTAACACAATTAAAAGTAGAAATTACGTAATTGTAATTGATTTTCAGCTCTGTTGTATTATCAACGTGTTTTCAAGAGACGGAGATAAATCGGCACAAGATTGTGTGATTATAGTATAAACAATTGTGTTTACAAATTTATATTAAAATTTTTGGTTTTGTTAAAAATACAAAATTTTGGATTTGAGAAATTTCTTCCACCCTTTTATTACTGTCAATGCTAGAACAAAAACATAATACATTCTCGAAGCAATTCGTAAGTTGTTTTACCGTAATTTTCTAATTCTATTTTCTGAATACGAACCTCCCATTGTAAAAAGGTTTTCCGTAATAAACTTAATACTCTTAGTGTGATTATTTATTAGTAATGAGTAGGATGATGCTACTGCATAATTAAATACCACACATACTGTCTGCTCTTTTTAAACAATCTCTGAGCAAGCGGGAGAGGGAGTATCACCAGTTAACTCTTTTGATCAGGGCGTTGAACATAAAGTGTGCATTATACGGTTACAAGGTAACAGATTATTTTATTATTGTAATGAATTAATCGCATTCTGCACTAAAATTATATAATAGTGTATTAAATAAAATATTTAAATGACTATTATGTTAAATCAAATCTTATAATGTTTAAATCAAAGGAATAAAGGAATGGAACTCTAAACTACAGCGTCTATCTGTAACAAAAGGAAAACAAAAAACTTCACAAAAACTATACCCGAACACGTGTTTCCGTAGCTAAGCTATCATCATTAGCTAACTGGCACTGTGATAGCTGATGATGATAGCATAGCTATTGAAACACGTGTTTGAGAATAGTCGGAAATCATCTAATCACTTCATACTTTTCTGGGCAGAAATTGAAGCTTTTTAGGCTAAAGTCACAATTATCCAACAACAACAAAAATAATTAGAGTGAACTGTGAAGTAAAAACTATAACAAACTAACTATATTATTAAGTTGGTACGATAACACAGTCAGTCGAAAGTCAAGAAGATACAGCTACAGTAACAGTGAAGAAGCAGCAGTCAATAACGCTCAGTCAGAGTTCCATCAACATCAGTTGAAGTATCGGCCCGAGTTCGAGTCCATCGGTTCAGTTCAATCCGGTGCATCACTAACCCGGCCAGCGATCTTCAGGTCGACATGTGATACTATAGTATCAGGTATGACTCACGCAGCGCATAGTACGCGACTATGTTCCTGACCTTTCATTCCTTATTGTAAATACTACATCACGATTACTGTAAGAACGTCAATAAACGAATCTAAACGCGAAACGTACAGCTCAAATTCTTTCTCTGGTTCAACCCGACGTCTAGAATTTACACCCTAAACGCCACAATATCAATAAAATTCAATTTCCGATTAATCCAAAAGGGTTTTGAGATTATGTGCAAATCAAGCATGGACCTGTATCAAAGGTTTCGAATATTATGCGTTATCAGAATGTAAATTTGACATCTCCACGTGAAGTAGTTGAAAGATTTAAAGAGCGTTTTCGACAATAATATTACTAGTAGTTAATATAAGACGCCACTTTCAGATAGTTTTTCTATTATTTGCAACCTCTTTGTCACAGAAGATGATTTCTTTATTGCTGTAAAAAAATAAAATTTAATCTGCTCTGGGTTGGATGGTATATCTACATTTTTGATTAAGGACTGATGGTGCTGTCTAAACCACTTTTATTGTTGTTTAATAAATCTATAAATTCAAGTGTTTTTCCCAATATTTGGAAACTTTTAAGAATATGCTCGGTTTTAAAAATAGGCGATCCTGCGTGTATCACTAACTACCATAATATCCATAATATCTAATTTTGCAAAGATTTTTGTGATCATTAATTATAGTCTATTATATCCATCGTTGAGGCATTAAGACAGGCAACATGGATTATGAAAGGCAGATTTTTCTTTAACAAACTTGTCTTGCTTGACTCAGTACGTATCAAATTATTTAGACAGACATGGAGAGGTTGATGTTGTGTACATGGATATGTCCAAAGCATTTGACAAAATTATACACAATGTGTTACTTTACAAGCTAAATTCTGTTGGTTGCTCGGTAAAAACTCTAGTATCTTTCAAATCGTACTTAAGTTGTTCTTCATAATGGTTTTAAATCAACAGCATTTGTGCAATCGTGTAGTATTCCTAAACGTTCTGACTTGGGGCCGCTTCTCTTCTTAATATACATTAATGACATCTCCAACTGCATCAGTAGTAGGAAGTTTCTTTTATATGCTGATGATATAAAACTATACACAATTATAGATACCAAAAACCCCTGCAGCTTATTGCAGAGTGATTTGATTAAAATATCTGCATGGTGCTTAAATAATGGGTTAGAACTTAACACCTCTAAATGTAATATAATATCTTTCTCAAAATGTCATAATGTGTTGCAGTTTCTCTATAAAATCAATGGTTTTACTTGGTATTACGCTATATAAAGTAGAATTAGTGAAAGATCTAGAATTACATTTGATTACAAACTTAACTTCAATGCACACATTAATTCAATTGTTCGACATCTTTAAATTCTCTTGGGGTTCTAATACGTAATACACGATGGTTTACTATTATCAATTTTCTTAAGAGTTTTACTTTTGGTCAGTACGACCTCCTCTTGAATACTGCTCTTTGGTTTTTAATCTTCAACTGCCACTCTTCTCAACTTGAGACTGTGCAAAGACGTCTTGTGAAATATTTATATTTAAAGTTACACTTGGTTTAACCACCTCGTGACATAGATCAAAGTTTTTTAAAAAGCCAGTTCGACTTTGATACACTCGCTGGCAGAAGAAACGGATCTGACTTGACATTTATTTGTAGACTCATCATGAATTTAATTGACAGCTCATATTAGCTATCATGCACGTTGTTATTTATGAAAACATACGTTCAAAATTAGTTTGTTCAACAACGATGAACGGAGGTAATCCCATTATAGTATAGACAAAAACGGAACATTTAGTTCCAAAGTCTATATTTGTGTTCAAAAAACCGAAATCCTCACACGCAAGCTTTATGAAAAAATAAAAAAGTCAAAAAACTTTCGTATTTTTCAGTTAAAATAGCTGACGTTATGATACGATATGTCCCCCATATGTCGGAGCAAAACATGGCAAAACCTTGGAATAACAGAGTGAAACAGGTATGTGCAATTTATTCAAAAAGCAAAAGAACAGAATCAGAATGATCGAGCCAGAAATGGAAGAAATAAAAAAAAAAGCATCGCAGAACTTCATATCGCTCAATAAGCAAAAATGAAATTTCCAACAACTTTTCTCCCTCAACTTTTTTTTGTTTTGTTTCAGATCAAAAAATAATTTAAGGAAAGATGTGTATAATTAAATTATAAACAACTTTTATTTAAAACAAAAATGTCTAAAATTAATATTTTTCTAAATATTTTAAAAATTCTAAAATCTGTGTAGGTTAACGGCCTTAGCGGCTATATAGAATATGCCCAAAATCTAATCAGATCTGCGGAATTATAAATAAGGTTCATGTACAAAGTTTCATAAAAATCGGACGGGTGGTTTTCTTGATATGTTGTTTAAATACGGACGGACGGCCGGTTAGTCGTCGGACATAATTTTTTTTTGTTTCCTTGTAACGTACTAACTCTAATTCGTCGGAAAAGTGAAAAAAAGGGTGTTAAAATTTCCGGTTTGGAAACCGTCGCATCTTAATGTGGAGTAAAAAAACGAATAAGACAGAGCAATGAATACATTAGATGATCGGGATCAACAAGTGAGTGATTGGTAATTACTACTAAAAGATGTGATCAATGAACTAAACACGCCCCTGAGGTAATCGTTGAAATGAAAGCAATCCGAATGTTACTATTGGACATAGCCAAGAAACCTTATTATAAACAAGTTGAAAATGCAAGGCATTGTCGCAACGAACTTCGTATTATCCAAATATGGAAAGAATGGCAAAGTTATAATTAGCGACAATAGACCGTCATTGCTAACTTTCTATTATCCAAATATGTGCCACACATTGATTTTGGACATATTTGGATTTTTGAAATAAACTTAATTTCCCGAGGGCATCGGGTATCTGTGGCCCGATTTTATGGGGGATAGGATATTTCAACTCAGCTATGCCAGAGGAGTCTAAATATATGCCACACATTGATTTTGGACGTATTTGAAATTTTAATTTTTTCGACGGAATATCGCGGGGGCTCGGCGTCCCCGTTGCCCGATTTTAATGCACATCAAAACTTAAGCTTTGGACACCAAGCTGAATCGATTGATGTATCACACAATGATGTCCGACCATTAGAAAGGCCTCGGACGGACGCACACACGGACGACAAATCGATTTCATAAACGAACGAAGTTCGTTGAAAATGTTTAACATCAAACATTTGTCTCACGATCAGAATGCAATAATTGCTCCAATCATCCCTACGTTTGCTCTGGATGAATACAGCACTTTATGGATGCAAAACATACACAATAGGAATGGGGGAGAAAATAGAATCTTTATTATGTTGCGTTTCAGACGAAAAATGGATATGTAGGGTGACTAATGTAGAGGAATCAAGAAAAGTTGGGAAAGAGAGAATAATATAGAAACGTTAGATAGAAGAAGCTATATGTTTTTTGGATATATTTTACCTCACTGAGGTACAACAAAATTCAGTGTTGAGATTCACTGGAATGGACTACTGCAGAGAAGGACAGCGATTTCAGTATTATAACAAGAAAATCATGTTAACATCTACAAAAAATATGAGTCATTACTAAAAACTACTTCTATATTTTAAAAGTTTACTCATAAACTTCTTGCCAGGAAAGAAGATCCCTGCGTCATAAGTATGTATGTGCATATGAACCAATATTAAAATCTTCCGAGTCAATTTGAGCATTTACTATTTAGTTACTGGTTAAAATTAGAAAGTAACTAAAACAGTGTTGGCAAGGTATGTGGTTGTCAGTTGAAATACTGACCTTAAAAAGTAACAAATAACGAATGACGGCGACCGACATTTGACAGAACGTAAATTGAAGTCAATTGAGTAACTTTATTCATAACGCATATAGTACATTTTCCCTCTTTATTTTATACAATTCATACAATAATCGGTACGGTATTTCGTACATCAGAAAATAATGATGCAAGTATCTTCTTTGGTGCACCATGTTTAACAAACCGAATTTCATTCATGTATTAACATTTTTTTTGCCAAAAAGTAAATTCCTGATAGTTAAATATTACCTTTCGTCGCTATGTGTTTCAACTTCAACTAAAATATATAGTATCATTAAAATTACATAAAAAAGCTATAATCGCTTAATGGAACTAATGGTTACAGTTCAAATTGGGTACCACGCGTAGCATTGTTGTCAACACAAACTGTAAAAACTTTCTCCAATGGTTATCGTGTTGCAATACGTTAGGATATCCGACTATTATAAGCAAAGCTTTTGCGCGCGTTATAGAAACATTAAACCTCTAAAATAAAGTTAGTATTAATCTGATTTCTCGAAAGTGGCAATAACAATACTTTTGGATTTTTTAAAAACCCAAGTGGAACTTTTCATCGTGGGTAGTAAATTCCGGACGCTATCGGACTGTACTTCGTTTTTTTGCACGTCTTGTAATTTGTGCACCTGAAAGTACCGTAGTACCATTACCTGTTTCCGGTAGGGTGTTATAATATCATTGTGACTTTCTTCTACTTTCATCCCTTTGATAATAATAAAAATTTGCTGCAAAGTCTATTTCTTGTAAGTTAAAGAAGCTAAAAGTTTCTTAATAAAAGATTTCAAATAAAAAAAACTCGGGGATGGAACGTTTCAGTGTCTTTGGTTCATCGGCGCCAGTTCACCACCACAGTATAACCCCCGCCGTTTAACCGCCGGACTGTTTAATTGCCGGGACGTTTTACCCTGTTTTTTGCATAGTACAAATGTGTATACCTACGTTTTGGAAGATTTTTAAATTTGTTTACCAATATTCGGCAGTGTTTAAGTAATACTTTCAAAAGGAAAAAGGTGCATGATTTAAAGCACTTAATTAGAAGTAATTATGTTTATAAACAAATATGAAATAGAAATGTTGAACTAAAGATAAGGCAACCAATATTTTAGCAAGCCAATGAAAATATGACATCCACCATCATAATGAATAAGTAACTGGGAAAAGATATCGTAAGTCGGCTTTGAAAAGGCGGCGATCAAAAGTCTGGGCGACGAAACAGTCCGGCGGTGAACTGGCAGCGATAAACTGGTGACGATGAATGAAAATTTACGAACAAATTATTATAGTACGTCTTTCAAATAAAAATATTTGTGCTGGTCCTTGGACAATCTCTACGGCAAAAAATCCATCAATAAATAGAGCATATAATTAAATGTGAATAAATGACTAACATAGAATGAGTAGCAGTATAAATACAACATAAAATATGGAAGTGGGAAAGTAATAAAAACAGAACAAGACAAAATAAGGAAAACAATCGATTTTTTGAGGTCGGTGATCCTGACCAAAAATATCGTGAGCGGGAAAAGGATTCAAAAGAGTCGCCGTGTGAACGTCTCCGCGGTTTTGTTCTCGAAAAACGTGACTTTGCAAAAATGGAACAGTTTTTGGTCCATATCTCAAAAATTATCGATTTCTCGAATTAATTTCAAAAATTTTCCTTTTCGCGACGCCGGTCCAATAATTAATTCGCGGGATCGGACCAAAAATGTCGGGCGCCAAAGACTAAACACAAGGGTGCCTTTCAAAGATTCCTGGATTTCTGCCATTCTAAGCGAATCAATTGGTTTCGGAAAAATCCATTTTCGAGCGTATACCTAACAAAATAAAAAAAAGAGGACTAGAATTGTAGTGGGTAAAATGCTCGCAAACGATCAGCAAAGGATCCAGAAAATTCAGATTCACATTCAGCAAGAACCCGCAACAAACCTATGTGATGTAAGTGTTGTTTTAACTTTTGATTGATGATATAAAAGACATTTAATTTGTTTAACACTTTATTTCGTATACGTGCATGTACTATCGTTGTTCAAGCGGAAGTGGCGCGAGGACGCGATGTTGTTCGATGTTGCCCAATTTAGTTATATACAAAGTTTTCAACTTATACAACAAGTGTTATGAATGCTGCCCCAGAAGATCAGTATAAATCTGTATAGTGTGCTGACGAAACCGTGTGCAATTGTGGATTGGTTCGTCTTTGCAAAGCATTTTGCTTCAAGGTTTACAAAAACTACTAAATATTGAATATCCACAAAAGATGGGAATACATAGTGAAATCATACCAAAGAGAGATAAAAAACTTAATAGGAAATAAAACTGGTTACCCAATGGCAGAATATGGCTGTAGGTAATTTAAAAGAATTTAAAAAAATATGAGATGGAAGGACGTGGATGGAGGAAATGATATTTAATTATAAAAATCTTTCTTGAAGTGAAGCGGATCTGAAATCCATAATTTATGTAAAGGCTGTTCCAATTAATAAAACACAATTCAACTTTAAGTCATTGACCAATACGATTTTATTAAAGAAAAACTAAATTGTCGAAAAATAAGCGATTAGTTTCGGTTTAAGTAATTTTTGTTAAGCCATTACCAAGCTTTAAAGTAATTAGATTTGATTTTAGTTAATAACATTAACACTCACATAAATGTGCAATAACCTTTTTATCATCACTATTCCTTATAATATGATATAAATTTGAAAGTTTAAAAATTAATAATTTACAATCAAAGAACCTGAGTCATCATGACTGTATGTTTTGTCATCTCCAAATTAGGTTACTCTATTGCAAAATGCAAAACAATACTTTTCGTATCATCATTCTGGTTGCGCATAGTTGTAAAAATGGGACACACTGTAGGCACAGAAAAATGTAAAATTCGATCTGCAATGAAGCGAATGATTTGTGTAGCGTCAATAGAAAAGCCCTGATGGAATGTCATTGATCTCTTAACGTGATAAAAGGTTTTGGTATGGGATTTCACTTGCAATGTCATATTTGCCGCATCACCTTAGAACTTTGTAAACAAAGGAAAAAGACAAATAAATATAAGAACCTATTAGGATATTTCCTCTTATATGGAGGAACGTTTTAATTTGTAATACTTTTGTTAAAAAATAAATGTATTGTTTTTAAATTATAAATAAAATGTTCATAAAAAATTTAAAAAGCATAAAAATATTGATGTGATGTAAAAAGTTAGAGTATAATAATACTCTTACGAAAACCGATGAATAATAATTAAAAAATTTTTCTTGTCGATTACTCACTCACTCATCCTAAAATTAAGTACAGTATTATCTGTCTGATTCACATGTTGTATCATATCGTATTTTTTAAAATAACTATATTATTCTATTTGAAATTATAGCTATACTTTCAAGATTTTATCGGTTTTAGAACAAAAAGTCATTTTTAAATATTTTTCTTGTTAAGTACATTAATTTAAGAATATGGAAGTGTTAAACGAACCATCCAAGTGATAAATCAACTATTTTTAATGTAATTGTTTAAGTTGTAGTACCCCAACGCCAGTTGGGCCTTCTTGAGGAGCGTTCTTCAATACATTATAGTTAATTTGTGTTACTAGACGTGATAATGTAGCCTTGGTATCGAAACTGGTTGCCACTTAATTATTATTAAATAATAAAGAAAAAGGTGTACTTCAAAACGTTATTTAATTACATAATTTTGTTATTATCATCATGATTTTACTTTCGAAATTGATCAAGTACTTATAGATTAATGAGTGTTGATTTAAAAAAAATCTAAATTTTATTGACTATAGTAATTGAATTGAAACAAGAAAACCACAATTAAAGTCGTCAAAACTTGTTGTTCTGTTAGCCAAGAAGAAAGCAAAAACTTCATTTGTTTAACGACGCGGTTTTGGTAAATAAAAAGAAACAGATCGTCTAATTGTTTACGTTGTTGTTGGAAGTTCTGCCAAATAATTTCAAATATTTTAAAATAATGTGCACATTTTTTATTTTTTAATAAATTGAAATACACCATTATTAATTAATCATTAATCATACGAATACCAATGTTTTGCCTGGAAAACTTTAGATTGGTTTACAATCTTGTGCCGACCAAATTTAACCACTCTTGATATTATATTCATTAAATCCATGAATATTGAAATTTTTATTGAAATGTTTTATAATAATAATAATAAGTTTATTGAATAGAATAGCATAAAGAAATATAAGAAATAAAACTAAGTAATACAAAATAAATTTAGGTGTGTAATAGGACACTAAAATATTATAATAATAATGTAACACGTATCACCCTATCGGCAACTTCGGGAAGTTCATATGCAAATATAGAATCATCTGTGCCTTATACATTCCGGGGGAAATGATGTATTTCTGGTAGTAGGTATATTTGTGTTTTGCAAAATTGATAAATAAAATAGCTAAACTGATGATTTATTATGCACAAACTCAGAAATATTGAAAACCACTTACCAAACAATAATTAGTACCTAACGACATTTTAAAAATTAATCCCACCTTACAATAAAGTACTGTAAACAATAAAACTAGACAAAAATTGTTCCATTCCAATCAATATATAACATTATTATCAGTACCTAATCATTATCCACTGTGCAATTCCAACCACAATACTTTTACTGTTATAATGTTTACACAACTTATAAATAAGAAGTCATGCGACGGTTTCCGGGCCTGGCCTACTATCCGTCCGTATGTAAACACAATATCAAGAAAACTACAAATCCTATTTCTATGAAACTATAATACCGTAAATTTGATTAGATTTTGGGCAGAATCCGTCTATAGTCAAAAGGACTCTGATTCACACAAATTTTTCTATTGTTGAAATACTTACAAAAATATCATTTTACACATTTTTTCTTCAAATAAAAGTGTTTGTAGATTTTGGGTATAGGTAATCTGTGAAGCCAAAATGTAATTAACGCACATAGTTTTTTGAATTGTTGGAAAGTTTACAAACACATATTTATTTTGTACATTTTTTCTTCAAATTATATATATGTTCTTTGTAAGTTAATTACACACAACTTTGTTTTAAACTATTTTTTGATCCGATATTGCGACATGACATCACGTGACAGTCAATTTTTATTTTCCTTTTTTTCTAGCAAAATTTAAAAGTTTTAATTCCGTCTTTAAACGTTTGATGGAAGCAAGCGCGCTTGTGTAACCAAGTACCTGGACCTGTCTTAAAAACTCTTGCTAAAACGGTTAACACTTTTTCTATCAAAATTATGTAAGTTGCAACGGTCCTGCATATGTTAGACGTTTATTTTAGTTTTCGCGTAAAATGTTTAATGTCGCTGCTCACTTTTGATACTCTCACATGTGTTATTATCGGAACCATGTGGAATTCTGCACGAAACGCTTGTTTCACTGCAAAAAGTAGGTATCTACTTCAAGGAATTCTTCCAAGATTTACTTGCTGTGCCCCATATAGCTGGAACCATACGTCCGTATTGGTTTTATAGCTACTTTGTGTACCATTAATTTCTTTTAATTGACAATTTTGAGATTCCCCCTACAAGCCAGTAGAATTTGTTTAGTTTATAATTTTCTTGTATTCCAAATGTGCGTTTTTAGGTAAGACGCTTGTGTACTCTATATGCATACCAAGGTATCTTTTTGATCCTAACTATTTTTGTGGCAATAGGTTGTCATTTAGTATAACTTGTGGATATGTTTGATTTCAGTTGGTAAAAGTTACGTGGATAGATTTATTTTTATTGGTTCGAATTCACCTCTTTTTAAACAACTTTACATATTGTTTAGGTGTTTTTGTAATTGTGTTTCGTAAGAGGTTCGTAGTGTGAAGCTAAAATAGCAATGTCATCTGCAAAACTTGCCAACAGATGAGTAAAGTGTGTATAGCAATAGTTCTAAAACATTTCCCTGAGGGAGCCTCGCTTTAATTGAAGGTAGTTTTACTTCGAATGAATGATCTGCCAAGAATAATTTAAAGCATATGAACTAATGGATATAGATCATTGTGGGATATGTGATGCAGTATTTTTGTGTTTGTAGTTCCTATTCTATGCTAGCCACTAGTCTCTGAATCTTCTTTGTTGTGCCATTTTTTTGGAAGTCAAACTAATATTTTTGATGTTTTTATGACACTTACAAATACCTACTTAACATTATACGTTAGGTTTGATCTACAAAACCATGTTGCATATGTTTGTTTTTTCCCACTTGATCTACGATCTTCAGCATTATCTCTTAAATAAAGGATGAGGACTTAGAAGGTATGAGACACGTTTTTAAAATATAACACACACACTAATGCAAACGTAGGTTTATATAACTTTGTTAGTATGTACACTCATGAAATTTAAAACTTGGACACCACAATTTCTGTAAACAAAAGTTTGCACATTGTGAAGCGGGCTTAAGGGTATCATTTACAATTCTAACAGCAGGTAGTCTCAGCAGGGGTTATCTTATAGAAGGACTGTAGAATGAATCATTACACTAAGCACGTTTTAGAAAATAGGTAATTTACGTTGCTTACTTAATTTTTTCTTTAAAGAATATATTTGAAGGTATCGCTAATTAAACACCATAGCTCGATTAATTATCGAATCAAAATTTTGTTTAGGAAATGTTTACAAAATAAAATTAGAAATAATTTTGATTTAAAAAACGTCTACAAGCAATAACTTTTAAATTAAATCAAAAACTAAACATGGTTATTTGGGTTGACTGATTATTACTTATTTTAAATAAATCTAACCTACTAATTATTGTAAGTTATTAAAAAAATCATTAAACTCTCTATTCATAATATTTAGTCCTTACAAAATGTATATTTTATGACGTTTCATTTTTTCTGTAGTTAATATAAAAAGTGAAAATAAAAACTAAGGCAATTCTTATTGTCAACGTATATATTTAGTTTTTGACAAGAATTTATTACATAATTATAATTAAGATACCAAGTTATAGTTTAAAATTAAATGAAAACGTTTTTTTAAATAAAGGTATTACTATATAAATAAATATAAGAAATCAATAATGGGTGTGACCTCCATTATTATTGATACATTCTTGGAGGCGTCTGCTCATTGACGCTATCAAGGTATCAATATAATTAATATTAATCGTTTCCATGCGGTATCAATGGCTGCAATTAGTGCATTACGGTTTACTGGTATAAAATTTGGCCCTTGTTGTCTTCGGATAACAGCAAGTATTCGAGCCCAAACATTTTCGATAATGTTAAAATCTGGGCTTTTGCTGGCCAGGGTAACAGCTCCAAGTTATTTTCTTGTATCCAGTTGCGCACAACCTGCGAAGTATAGGGTCATCATATCCCGATAGTTAATTATCGAATGTTCCAAGAAAATATGTGTAAATAGTAAATGGAATCTACTAACGTAACGTTAAGTCGTTAATTATAGTTACATAACTCTCCTTTCATAAGATATAGTTCATATTAATATGCTTATTGTAAAGCTTCGTACACACCTGAACAACAAACCGAGGAACAAACAGAACAACGAACCGAACGGCAATCGGAACATTAATTTGGACGGTGCTACGTACGAATTTTAGAACAGATTCGCAAGTCCTGATTGTTCCACGAACGGTTTGCGGCGTTCCCGCAACTTGTCGGTTTTTCTCCGACATCAAAGAAAATGCGCGCGAATGCGTTTGCAGGTTTGGACGAATCTAAACAAAACGGCGAACAAACTTATGCGGGAGAATTAAATTATTTATTTTTGTCCTCCCTTTTGTGGGTTTGTTGTGTTTTAGGTAATATTATGGAGTTGACAGAAGAAAAATGTTTTAAATTAATCAGTGTTTAAGAATGCAAGAAAAAAATGATGTCCCTATTAGCATCATTTGGGCGGGAAATTTCCAAAATAAAAAAAAAAGCGAAGTAAATTATAATTTTTACTCTTCTTTGTGCGTAAAAATTTGGTTGGCACTATCTTCTTGTTTTCCGCAATTTTCTCTTCTCAATAATAAATATATATGAACTGAAAACTACTGAAAATAATTATGGAACAGCACAAACGTTCCGTTTGTTGTTCGGATTGTGGAAATCATAAAAGATCGTTTGTCGTTCTGTTTGACTTTCGGTTCGTTGTTATGTTTGTTGCTCGGTTTGTTGTTCAGGTGTGTACGAAGCTTTACAACTTAAGCAACAATTTTTTGGCGAATAAAGATTAGTTTGTGATGTAATATTAGAAACACAAATTTATATCATATCAAATTTATGACAACTTAAAACCAAGAACGTGTATGTTATTGCTAAGAAATTATTAAGGAAAAAGCGCAATTGCAGTGTAAATATTTATAATTAGATATTTTCGAAAGTTTATAAGTCCTCTATTGTAATCTTAATACTTAAAAGAAAATCCTGTCCATTAGCATTATAAGGAAATGGCTTTACTTTATGAATAAGTTTCAATAACAATAGAATATCCTTGCTTGTTTAATTTACTTCCTTTGAGTCATATTGCTCTAAGGGTTGTTACATTGGTCATTAGAAGTATGTAATAAATAAACAATTACCTACTGTTTGAGAAGGGGTAGTGTGAATTAATAAATAAAGTAAGAAATGTAAATTCCATTTTAGTTTAAAATTTCAAGTGTTGAGTTAGCGGTGAGCTGTAACGTGCGTGAAATTTCACGTATGTTAGATATACCAAAAAGCACCGTAGGGCATTACCGAGTAAAATGGAATCTTGAACACACTTTGGAAAGAGCCATCGGAAGTGGTAGACCTAAAGTATCTACACGTGCTCAAGATCTCGAGTTGTTTCATTACGTAACAGAACAACCATTTGCTACATACTCCAGGGCTATAGCAGATACACATTTTCCCGGATGCCGTATAACTGCACAAAAAGATTAAAGGAGATGGGAATAAAGAAGTATAATGCTGCTGCGAAAGAAGTTCTCAGTGACGAAAATATGAGACGTCGTCTGGAATTTGCAAGGCGATATGTGAACGAACCTTTGGAATTTTGGAATCGAGTGATTTTTAGCGACGAAAAAACGTTCAATAGCCGCAACGATGGACCACTAAAAGTTTTTAGAATGGAAGGAACTCGTTACGAAAATAATCACATATGTCCTAAAAACGAAGTGGTTATTTTTCTGTGAATGTGTGGGGTTGGGTTAGCGCGCGGGGTCCAGGAGTTTGTTGGGCTATCGATGGACGTCTTGATTCTGCTGCGTATTTAGATATTTTGGAAACTATTATGAAACCTTCAGTCGAAGTGTTTTATCCAGACGAAGATTATATTTTCCAACAAGTAAGTATTCTTATTTCACTATACTTTCTCCAAAAATAGTTCGGGATCTGTTGAATTAACATTTTTATAATGTATTTTTGTTGTTAAAGGACAACGCCCTATTCATACTTCGCGGGTTGTGCGCAATTGGATACGAGAAAATAACTTGGAGCTGTTACCCTGGCCAGCAAAAGCCCAGATTTTAACATTATCGAAAATGTTTGGGCTCGAATACTTGCTGTTATCCGAAGACAACAAGGGCCAAATTTTATACCAGTAAACCGTAATGCACTAATTGCAGCCATTGATACCGCATGGGAAACGATTAATATTAATTATATTGATACCTTGATAGCGTCAATGAGCAGACGCCTCCAAGAATGTATCAATAATAATGGAGGTCACACCCATTATTGATTTCTTATATTTATTTATATAGTAATACCTTTATTTAAAAAAAAATTTTCATTTAATTTTAAACTATAACTTGGTATCTTAATTATAATTATGTAATAAATTCTTGTCAAAAACTAAATATATACGTTGACAATAAGAATTGCCTTAGTTTTTATTTTCACTTTTATATTAACTACAGAAAAAATGAAACGTCATAAAATATACATTTTGTAAGGACTAAATATTATGAATAGAGAGTTTAATGATTTTTTTAATAACTTACAATAATTAGTAGGTTAGATTTATTTAAAAATAAGTAATAATCAGTCAACCCAAATAACCATGTTTAGTTTTTGATTTAATTTAAAAGTTATTGCTTGTAGACGTTTTTTAAATCAAAATTATTTCTAATTTTATTTTGTAAACATTTCCTAAACAAAATTTTGATTCGATAATTAATCGAGCTATGGTGTTTAATTAGCGATACCTTCAAATATATTCTTTAAAGAAAAAAATTAAGCAAGCAACGTAAATTACCTATTTTCTAAAACGTGCTTAGTGTAATGATTCATTCTACAGTCTTTCTATAAGATAACCCCTGCTGAGACTACCTGCTGTTAGAATAAATGATACCCTTAAGCCCGCTTCACAATGTGCAAACTTTTGTTTACAGAAATTGTGGTGTCCAAGTTTTAAATTTCATGAGTGTACGTGTGGTGATATTAGTTCTATAGTAAAATTGTACATATTAAGTTAAGCACGACATCTATCGGTGAATATTGTAACACCGCCGGAAGATTATAAAAGCGAGCGAACCATGAGCTTCTGCCTGTTCTCTGATGGTTCTCTGTTCTCTCGGCTTGCGAACGTGATTGTAACTTTAAGTATATATGTAATACTAGCATGTTTGTAAAATATAAATTTTGTGCCTATTATTTAATCCAACTTAAGGATAAACTATAATCGACAACACCACATACGTGTACGGTGTTTGCTGATCATCCTCATTAAATCTATCAGTTTCGTATACTCTTGCTTGCCCCTGTCTCGCAACATCGTAATAGTAAACCTGTGCTTATGTGAGCGAGTGTTGGTAGCTATTCTGACGCCTGTAATATTACACCACATACCAGCTGCAATCAATATTTCCTCAAACCCAATTTGATGCAAACATTTTTTGAGCCCCAGAGCGGTCTGGTCATATTGTACCTAAGGTGTATGCTTGTATGAGCATGATAATTGACCTTAAGTATGATTGAATCTACTTTAATTTAAAAGGTTGCTCGTCAGTTGCTTCCGAGATTGGGAAGGTTATTGAAATTATCAATCTCACCAAAATTTGCAAAAATATTTAAAAATTATTACTTTATATGAATAAATATTTATTACTGATATCTCTAAATTTATTGATTATGACAGTATAGTACATCAAAAGAACGCGTGGTGGCTGGGAACTGAAAATATGTATTAAAATGTGACCTAAAATTTACAGAAATAAAAAGTTTTCTTAGATACCTTGAATTCTAACTTAAACTTTAATCAACTGCCTCTGTTAAAAAATTACTAAATATCAAAGAAAATTCAACACTTATGCAGCCCAGTTTTTTTATTTGAACACCCGTAAAATTAGACGTAGATAAAAAATATTTGTATTTTTTCAGGCATTCGACTTCGGTCCAATAGGAATAATTGTCACCAGAAGAAAAAAATTAAAACAATTTCTGATATAATCACTGAATTCAATGCCAAAAAACTGTAATCTTTTTTTGGCGTGACTTATCTAGATAGTGAACTTATCTATGATTTTGGGTGTTGTGTGAATTAGAAGCTTAAAAATGAGCGATTTGAAAATTCTTTTAAGAATCAAGATGTAGGTTTTCTCAAGGCAGTCACGTTTCTACAGTCTCGTGATAACCTGTTAGCCATAATAATTTGTTTGTAATATTTCCTGAAATTGTCTTAGAAACTAACCACAAAATCGAATTAATAATAAAATTAATATTTAAGTAACGTCGAGCTAAATAAAACCCCATTTTAAAAATATAAAAATTTATTTTTACTAATTAAATATTTCCTCTAGAAAAATTTGCACCATCTTTCGTTTTCTTCATGATCAGCTTCAACTAAGAGATAAATTAAATTTTAACAATTTTCTAATAAAGTTGATGAACTCACCAGATATTGGCTGGTGGGCAAAGAATTGCGTACCTCGCACAGAATTATTGTTTCTACAATATTGTATAAACTTTCCCCAACACGTATCATGCTGTAATATGTTAGGATTTCCGACTACTACAATTAAAGCTTTCGCACGCGTTACTGTTACGTTAAATCTCTGAAATAAACTATAATTTTTACTAAACTAAGTACGACCATAAAATAATACTTTCGGATTTTTTAGAAAACCCGTGTAATACTTTTCTTTATTGGCTGGAACGTCAGGCCGAGAACGAACTGTCGATACTATAACAATCAAACTTTCTTGGCCTTGAAATGTTTCAACTGATCCTATCTTTAATTTATTCCAACCTTTTTACTGCAAGCTGCCTTAATTTTGTACACCTTAAATTTTTTTAAATAATTTAGACTACTAATAAAGTAAACGTATGAGTACTTGCTTGTTTTCGATATGGTGTAATTACTCCAATATGATCTTGTTCTATTTTCATCCCTTGCAGACGACTCCCAATTAATTTTTCTACATAATTTGCAACTACATCAACTTCTTGTAAGTTGAAATAGCTGCAAATTACAAAAAGTTAATAAGATATTTTACAAGTCCAATATCCATACCTTGGAGAATCTTCTTCTCTTTGTTCTTTTCCAACCACACTATGAAATAAAATAGGAAAATTTTTGTTGGGCAATTCTTCCCATCCAACAGCTAAATGAGTTAATTCTTTGTTTTTTGGAGGTATTAATTCATTATCGTAAAATAATCGATTAGGTAATTCTAAAATTCTAGGATGTGACCGATAACTTTCAACTAACTTAGTAACAAAATGGGTCGGGTAGGTACCATTTGACTTCATATAGAACGAACACTTAGTCATGAGTCTTTCCAGCATTGATGTTCCTAAATATAAACTTACTATCTACAAATTAAATTAATAATTGTAATTACCGTAACCATAAACAATCGATTTTTGGGAATGAGTAATGGGACCCAGTTGTTGAGGGTCTCCCGCTAAAACGACTTGCCCATTCATTGCGCCCGGTGTTTCAGCGCTACTTAAAATTCCCGCTATTGGTATCAGACTTTCCGACTCTGTAGCTTGTCCGCTTTCATCAATAAACACGTACGAAAAATGACTTGTAGGAGTTCCGCCATTGACCAACCTAATTCAAAATAAGAAAAAAAGAATCTTAGTATAACACCATACCTTGCAGCATTGACTATTGTGGTTACCACTATAACATATTTCAACAATTTATCAATGGGTGGATGATAAAATTCAACATTTAATAAATTAGTATATGGTTTAATAGAACTCTCGATTAGATCGCACGATTGACTTGGGGCTACGTATCTGAACAATTCCATTTTTGATAATCCATTTTTGATAAGTCTTTTCATAATTTCATCCGCTGCAAAATTTGATGGAGTGCAGACTAATATTCTTTTGGAAGGTCTTCTTGCTCTTATCTGTAAATGTTTATTTAAAAACAGCCTAAAATAGAAAAAATAACTACTTGTAATATTGCTTCGATTACTGTAGCAGTTTTTCCAGTGCCTGGCGGTCCAAAAATCAAATATGGTAATGGACGTGCCGTTTCTGAAAGTATGTGCATAACAGCAGTCTTTTGTTTCTCGTTAGCAGCGACATTAAACCACTTAATGCTAAAACATTATAAAAAAGTATGAAATATCGTCAATTACTTAAACAAACTTACGGATAAGAGATTAAGTCACTAGCAACACCAAAAGTAGGACATAAAATCGGTATAATTTGGTGTTTTTTAGCTAAATTGATTGCTTGATGTTCCGCTCTAAGTGGTCCCCTATTAAAATCAAAAGATACAGAATATTTTTTATTTTTGACATGTACGTTTTCTACAAAACTATAAAATTACGTTATTTAATTTTCGAAATCAACGTCACCCAATACCTTTTATCAAAACCAAGTTTTACTTTAGTTTGATGTACTTGATGAACTTTTCCTTCGTATTTTATATTACTATCTAAATTTTCTTGAACGTATACCGAATCACCTTTGAGAAGGGATGGTCTGTGCTCAGCTAATCCAGGAACCTGTTTTATAGGAAGTGTATAGTTTGACTGTATAGTGATGAATCGACAGATTTTGTCTTCTTTCTGGTTTTTCAATTTTTGTCACATTCGCCAGGCAGTGAACAACTCCTGCACTCTTTATTAAAGTAAAAGTTTTTTGGTAAACGCAAAAATTACAATATGTTCTGGAGTTACGGCGACGTTTCGCACTCTGTGTTGTGGGTGCTTCATCGGGCCAGTGCCAGATCAGATTGCTATTTTTTTTACATAAGTTGGTATCTTTTTTTTAAAGAAAAGCGTCTTAAGCACAACTTTATCTTTGGTTGTTTTTGGTAAGTAATTGAGTGCGAAATGTCGTCATAACTCCAGAACTGGCTGTAATTTTTGTATACCAAAAACCTCCCACTTTAATAAAAGTCCAGGAGTTCTTAACTGCCTGGCAAATATAACAAAAAAAATAGTGATGATTATTTCTTTATACTATGAATAGTAGATTCATTATAAAGTGCATGTATACATGCATTTAAAAGTCTTTACGCACATGTTCAACACTATACTTATTCTTCTCCCATAAATAAAAAAATACTAAACTAAAATGACTATTTCATCCATAATGGGAGTTAAAATAGTATATTGTTTTATATGGAAGAAAAGTGATATTTTTCTTGGCGAGCCCGGGTTTAGCACTCGAACGAAGTGAGGGTGAAAAGTAACTTATCCTCTAAATAAAACATGTTATTTTTTTCAAATGTCGGTAAATTATTGCAAAACGTATAATTATTAATTTAATATAATTTTATAACTCCACATTTTATAAATAAGATAGGAAGTTATGCGACGGTTTCCAAACCCAATATTATAAACTTTTTTTTTCACTTTTTCTGACAAATTAGAGTAGGTAAATACGTTATAATAAAGCAAAAAAAATTTTTATCTGGTGGACGGCCGCATCCGAATGCAAACACGGTATCAAGAAAACCACCGGTCTGAATAGCGCAGATCAAACATTTTTTGATTTAGAGTCGCTGTACACAAAACACATTTCTGCAGTTAAGATAACCACAAGCTATGGCAAGCCCGACCGGTAGTTGTGGTTAGTCAACCACTTTTTTGGTGTTTGTTTATCACAAACTAATGAAGGCGTTGCTTAGCTCTGTTTGTTCAGTGAGCAGACCATAGATAAATACTCACCGATAACTCTAAGCAATTTTTTAAACGCGAAGAAGCTGTTAATACTTGATTGTCCATGTCGTAATTTCTTATATTAATTATCATTTGGTATTCTTCCATGTACAACCTTAATTGACTGATGTTAAAATAATTTTTAATGTTCAACGTCTCCTCGTTAGAATAATTTACAAAATCATTTCTAAAAATAAGTTACACAATTTTACGCTTAGCTTAAAACATTATACGTACAATATACAAGCTAACACTTTTTTTCTTCTGTAGTCATTACAGAAAATTCTTTAAAATCGTTAGAAATGAAAATTTTCATGTAGCTCGGAAGGGGATATTGAGGAAGTTTGAATTTACGTACGGCGTTCAATATTTGCCTAAAAGTAACTAATCTCATTTTGATAAAAAAATTAAGACATACCTTGGAGGGGGTACTCCGGGAATAATTTGATAATTCCGATTCCATAAATTCGGTTTCAATATCCCGTTATAAGGTTTTTAGCGTGCAGATTGTCGACAAGGTCGGAATGAGCATGAAACATCTAATTTTTCTGTTTTGTAATTACTATAGTTTTTCAACATATAAGTAACTTACGATTTTTTTGACAATTTGTAAAGGTTCTCTTGTCACCACATTTCTTAATTTCACTAAGATAATATAGTTATAGTATGTCCAATCGTTAAATAAAACTTTAAGTTTAAAAATTTGTTTAGAGTTAGGGTTTAACTTGTTAGAAACGGACGGCTTCTGTAAGACAACAGCTTTTGATTTCACGACTTCCCTAATGTTTTCTACGGAGTATGTATCCGAATTTCTGTTTATAATCGTAATAGTTACTTCACAAGCTTGAAGGTGCCTAACAATAACAGTTTCCGGTTTACCACCATTTCTTGCTTGAACTACCATGATTACACCCTTTCCATTCTGTTCTTCTCTGAAATAAATACGTATTAGTTCAGGAATTTCTAAGTAGTTTAGACTTACTGGTCATTTGCAAATTGCACCAGTTGCAAATGCTTTTCAGAAACTTCATGCTTATTCATCAAACTTTGTTTCAAAACGGTGTAATTACATACGTTGCATATTAATTTGACTGGACCACCAGTGCTGATACTACCTGGTTTTACTTTTGGAGTCGTTGGTTTCACTTGAATCGATAGTTCACTTTCGATATAACTTGTAAGGAGGAAATGTACATGTCGGATATAAAGTGAATCATTACAGAGCGCTGTGAGGTAAAAGTAGTTAGACCTAACTCGAACATTAATCTAACCATGTTTGAAAACAGGAATTTTGTAATTTCGTATTTCGGTTTAAATTCTTCCATAAACAGATCACGTGCAAAGGTTTTTTTGATTCTATACTTTTTAACCACTTTCTTTTCATCTAAGAAATACAAGTATTTATGTACTATTCCTAAAAATAAAACAAAACAAAAATCACTCATCTCTGATTATGTCGAATTCATAACAACGATAACTAATTGAACATCCTATATGTTATACTTCTATGCCTGAACACCAATCGAGATCAAAAAAATTAGAGCAATGTATGTTAATTGATGCAACCACATTCACATAAAATAATTTCACTCTCGTCAATAGGTTCAAAAATTCTTTGAGATATTCCTGTAGTCAATAATAAAAACATATTAGCTTATGGTTCACAGTATATCATCTTAACTGTGAATTTAAGATATTTCTTTTCCAGTTTAAAAGTTCAAGCTATTTGAGGTAAATCACTAAAAAATTATGCAAAAAATTCAAAAATAGTTTAATTATAATTTACTCTTCTTATAGAATGGACAAAGGAAACACAAATTATTACGCATGGTGAGGACTTTCTCAGGACAATTGTTCATATAATTTAATTAATTGAAAAGTATTTTTTCTGTTTCTTTTGTATGCTTAAACAAAACATTGTGTGCTTATGAAACTGTTCCAAATGAGAAGTATAAACCAGTGAAATCCTGTGCAATGGTGAATTGGTTTGTATATAGGTAGAGCATTTGCTTTGAGGTTTAGGAAAACTACCAAAAGCCCATACATTCAACCATTATATACTCTAGGTACCTAGAAAATGAGTATTGTGAGTTTTTTGTGATTCGGAAAGATCTCGACGACCTGGGATATCGAATAGCGTTTTCTACAAGCGAGTGCTTATTGCTCGTTTACGAAGCGCTCCTGTTCTGCTGTGAACGCATCCACTACCCAAACATATATTTTGGAGTTTTAAGGTTATGCTACAGTTATTGTTCTCTATGACATCAGTTATCATTCAATTTACAAACTACAAATTCCAGAACTTTTGAATTAAATTGAGATATGTGATGAAGCAACGTCTTCTTATAAAAAATTTTTAAGTCAATATAACGTCATTTCAACGCTTTTGCCAAGATGGCGTCCAGGGTCGGAAAACTCATATGGAACACGTTTGGTACGAAATTTATATTAACACTTCTGGGGCCAATTGCAAAGAAGATTACTGTTCTATTTTATAATGTTAAGATATGTATTAAAGGTATATTTGTATTTTAAAGTAACTTACAGGTACATTTATTTTTTATTTTTAGCAAACTGAAAAGGATATTTATCCATTTCACATTCCGCAGCAATTTAAAAAATTACTGCCTATACCTACAACAGAAATTATCCGTTTATGTGGATAGACTTGTCTTAAAGAAATGTATGTGCCTCGTGTAAAGATTTCATTCTTTGAATGTTTAACTTCTTTGCTGAACCAGGAAAAGAAGAATAAACATTATTTTTTTGTCTTTGATAAGTGCGAACACAATGGCAATAATTTTGGTGTAGTTTTGAACTGTACGATGATCTCCTTTATGGTTGCGTATTTCTTTGTAGTTTACCAACTTCTTTGGGTCTTCTTATAGACGATGTTCAAGGATGGTGGTTTAAGGGTGTAGTACACTATAGAAATTTCAAAAAATCGATTTTGTTTGGTTTAAAAAATACTTTGAAATGTCTACTTTAGGGTAGGCCACATATCCGCAAGTAACATCGTTCCGAAGTTATAAGCCGATTAGTGAACTCGTGTCGAGACGCGCCAAGCCGACAGTGAGCGCGTCCAGTGCGCTGAGGCGCGGCTGACGGAAGGCGCAAAATAGGCCCGGAGAAGCAGCATGGTAGCCAGGAAAGACGCCTAGAATCTGGAGATGAACGTGGAAGGGATGCTATATGGGCCCAGGATAGCTGACTGAAGGTTACATGACAAAATCGTTAAAAACAGGTCTCAAAACTTTAAACGCGATTATTACTCTAAACGATGTTTTTAAAATTGGCGAGAGCTGTATCTCACAAACGGCTCATCCGGTTTAAACGTGGCTTGGATTTTCGAATTTAGAACTTTTTTTTCTAGCCGAGTACGTAGCCGTTTTTCAAAAGAATCAAAAATGGATTTTTGGTGCAAGCTTTTTATCTCCATTTTCAGGGTCAAAAACCAAATAAAAAAAGACTACGTACTCGGGTAGGTCATCTATCAGAGAATAATCACAAAAAATTTCGTTGTTCTGGCTCCAATGGTGTGACAGCAATATTGCCCGCCCCGCGATAACTCAGACGAGAGGTCTCCTGAAGAACCTGGTGCACCAGCGAGTCATCACATCTCGACAAAAAAGTTCTCCCTTAAAGAGGGCATCTCAAAGAATAAAACCATGCATTTCATTTTTTCGAGAAAATGACTTAGTTTTCATACCACCCCCTTAAGAAAACACCATGTTCATTAATATTGGAACGTCAGCGGAATAATGAAAATGTGGTTTCTTTAACCACCAGCTCTAAACATCTCCTATAAGAAGGATAATATGCTTTAATAACTGTATAGGTACTAAATAACAATTAAATCGTAAAACATTTTTGTAATACATTCTGTAGATTTAAGAGCATATATCATATATTTTGCAAATAGTTTGTAAACTACACCTGATACTAACATTTACTTTGTATAGATAAAAATTGTGTTTTCGGATTGTTTTTTTCGGAAATGATTTGACTTGCTCAAATACATCGAAAAGCCGTTTTTAATCTATTTGGAGAAAGAAGCAAGTAATAAACAAAAATCTATAATTATTGTTTTGTACAAAATAAAATACCTGTATTATTTAAATTTTCCACCATTTAGCTTGGTTTTAACCTTAGATATTTGGTTCCTATCTCTGCTGAGTAGTTTTTCTCCCAACCAGAGACGGAGGTACGTTATAATGAACAAGATCTTACTTAACAGATTCCGTTGTAACACCTTCGGTTATTTTTCTATGATGGCGTCTGTGGGTAAACAAACCTTTATTTACATTCGAATGTGTATAGTTTCTGTTGAATTTTACATACTTTTAGTGGTTGTTTTAATTAAGTTAGTTATAGAATCTGTAAAAGATTATTTAAGCTCAATTTATGTTTAAAATTCCAAATAGCAGGAATTCTAAAAAACTTAACACTGTCACGATTTCCTCTACTCCCACAGTTCACTACACAAGAAAATGCTGGCGTTATGGTTAATTACAAATCAATTAAACGTATAAACTATAATAAAATCCTATAACTTAGCTGTAAAAGCCATCTAATTATACGTAAGTTTGCCCTGCAGTTACCATTTTTAAAGGTCTTTGACACTATCTGACAGCGCATGGAAATGCATTATTAAGTGAAATATTGTTTATGTAAAGGTTATGTTTGAAAATTAATCTCTACAGATCGGTTTTTCAATGCAGATCAACATAGAGCAATCTCCGTGCGCTTGTTAATTCATAGTACATAAATTACGATCTGAGATCGCTCATAGATCGCTCCAAAGCACCCAATCAAAAACACTATAAGTGGTGATTTTTCGGAGCGACAGGATTCTCTTGTTGATTATGAAGTACTCTAAAGTAAAGCCTTTCTCCATATTTTAGTCACGCATTAAATATTACGCTCAACATCAACATGTATGGCATATGGTACAAATTTTAATATTAACGTGACCTCATAATAGTTACTTTAGCCGATGCCCGACCTATAAAAAGCAAAATTATAATCAAGAAGTTTAACATTAAGATTCTTTCTACATATTTTATGTATCAAAAACTTTCCTAATATAATGTTGGGGCAAAGTTGTCATAGGATCTTTATCCGGCAAAGAACTAAATATTAAAATTTTGTTGTAATTTTTTGCTATTTTATATTGTTTTGTAATTAATCCTAAACAATATCACATCATTCGGTTTTGCTATCTTATCGTAATATTCAAGTAACAAGATACATTAATAAACTTGAAAATGAAGTGCAAACTTCCAAATACGTTATAAAGATTAAAAATTGATTTTATTAAAACTTTGAAGATCATGGTCTACTAATTACATGTGATGTAACAAATCTTTAATTGCCTAAGGAATATTCGCAATTTTTCAAAAAGTAAAGCAATACCTACATTTTTTTATTTGTTATGGATATGATATTTATTTATTTATTTTATTTAATCGTATGGTACATTTAAAATATTGTATTGTGATGTAAGTGTTATGTATGGTGCCCCAGAAGATCAGTATAAACCTGTACAGTGTGGTGACGAAACCGTGTGCAATTGTGGATTGGTTTGTCTTGGCAAAGCATTTACTTCAAGGTTTAGGAAAACCACTAAAACCTAAACATACCAACCCTTACCCACCCTAGTATTCACATGTAATAATATTGGATATTATATGTAACTATTTTACGTAGAAAACACTTAATTTAAATGTGCTTTTGGGGTATTTATTGTTACGAGGATAATTTAAATTCACATTCTTATCTAGGTACCTACATATAGCAAATCAGAAAGGTTTAAAATTTTAATATTTAAAATGACGTTAGGATCCATATTGTTGTATTGGTTATTTTAAGTAATATATATTGTTATTATATATATAATTAGAAACGAAAGCATAAGAAAAGATCTACAAATAGAGTCCATATTAGAGTAAGAGAAGAAACAACTAGGATGGTGGGGTCACAAAAGAATGGAAACAACAGCCAACAAAAATTGGAAAGTAAGAACACCCGGAAGAAAACTAGAGGAAGGCCAGCACAAAACGTGGGATAATCTGTAACAAAATCCTAGACAAAAAGGCAAAACTAAGGAAGCAGAAGGACGCAGGGAAGAAAAGATGGATAATTTTCTAAACAAGAAAAGTGATTTAGATAGGGAAAAAAGAAGAAAAGAAAAAGAAAATATTTTTGTTTATTAATAATATAAACAAATTGAAACAACCAAAACAAAAACAAACAAGGAGAAGAAAAAAAAAAAAAAAAAAAAAAAATATATATATTATAATTTTTAATTGAAAAAATGAAATAAGGAAAAAACATATTAATAGCAACGGACAGAACACATTTTTAATTTAGGAATACGATAAAATAATATTGTTCTGATCTCCTTTATACATCTATAATTTTGACACCATTTAAACGTAACTATCGACTAAGTTAAGTAAATTATTTTTTTCTTACCTACAATACGTGCAGACATTTTAAAAAATAATAAAATTACACAATAAAATAATTCACTAAACACCAAATAAATATCGAATAAAAACGTAATTGCCCTTTTGCAATTTTACTTAAAATTCTTCATTAATAATTCAACATTTTAGCACTACGGTCTAGCAAATCAGGATCTACATTGAAACCTATTACTACAACATTTTCGTAATGACCGTTGATAAAATGACATACTGGAGATAATGCATTGTTGATTGAAGCCAATAGCGCTTTGTATACCTACGCGAATCACTGGTCCGATGTGATTAACAGCGATTACGTGCTTTTGAGTTATTTTTTGTCACGCTTATCACTATTAAAATAAATAATTTATGATTATGAACAATCGCAATCGCTTTGCAATTTCTTGAAGTGGTCCTAATTATCAATGAATCACGATCATTAGGCAAATATAACGGGAAGATATAATCATTACCTACTTCAAAATATGATCTTTCCATGCCACGATTAATTTGCAGAAGATCCATCACAAGATAAAATTTTTCTTTCACCTTCTTTATGAAGTTTTAATTTTTATTCTATAGAAGTAAAACAAAACCTATGGTGTATCTACCCTCAGTTTGATGAGTATTGAACTCAGTCGATTCCGTTAGCACGCTACAGATACATATTGTGATGATAAAGTTTCATAATTTTTATATTGAGTGATTTTTCAAAAAGGGTCGAGTTTTTGAAAGAACGTCTGGTTACTTAAATGGTAGTGTTTAAGAAATAGGCATTCATAAAGATATTTTTGATAAAATTACAAAAATTTAAAAGAAATTGTAAATTGAAACGAAAGAAAATATGGTAAATAACAAAATTTAACGTAAATGTTCAAATTGCCTTCTACCGACCATTTGGCACTTTAATATTTAAAATATTTCTAACTGTTCTTCCAAATTCAGAAGCCTTACAAGTAATTTATGATAATTGTGTTAATAACATTATTTTAAATTATTGAAATTGTCAATTTAACTTGTAACGTTTTCAAATCAAATGGATAATATCTCATAATGACTCGTACATTAAGTCAGTTAAAACATAGCCTAATATCTCATAATGACTCGTATATTAGTCCAGTTAAAACTATAGCCATATAAATAAGTAAATATAACATTTAGTATTGGTAAATAATAAATAATTTAGCAAACCCGGCGAACTCCGTTTCGCCACCAGATGGCTTCGTTTTATGTAACATTTCGTTTGGTGATTAAAAGATGAAGAAAAATTTTTTTGTTTTATATTTGAAAAGGAAAAATTTTATTTCAATTCACAACAGTAATGAATTCATTTCGATTACAAAATGAAGTGTTATTTAGTTGAACTTCTAAGTAAATGAAAGTGAATCCAAAGTAAATACTGAATCGAAGCGTTATACGTGTCCGCAAATTATCCGTTTCATTGAAGTACACTTTGGTAAACCTTTTGTTTTTTGGTCTGACGTTAACACAAACAAAGCGGATAGTTTCCCAACTCGTGAACACGCAACGTATAACTGCCCATGTGAAAAACAATGATTTTCTAAATTTATCCCGCAAACATCAAGCGATTGGCCTTGCGACTTGTTAATTGTAATTGCGACGCACCGGCGCCATCTACTTAAAATATTGGTTTGTAGTACATGCTATGTATCTGAGATGGCGCTGTATGTGAAAAAAGATTTTCCCGCTTTTCTGTTGAAATTTTTTCTGAATTTTCTTTGCTATAAACCTCACGGAGCCCGAGACCTTTCCAACGAATGCAAAACCGGGGAAATCGGTTCGTGCGTTCTGGAGTTATAGGAAAACCCGACTTATTTTTGTATAGTAGAAGATGTCTGTCTAGTACGCGGAAGTTTGATATTGCCTTTAAAAAGTAGATTTTTCAGAATCAGTTTTGACTATTCTGTTAGGTTCTTCGATGACTAAAATTTAAAAAGTATGTTCAATTATAGATATGCCAACTTTGACATTTTAAATAGAAACATATTTTTTTTTATTTTTGAAATAAGTTTTTTATTTAATAAGTTCGAATGAGTGCAAAATTAGTAAGTGCCGTTTTGCATCGCGCGTCCCGCTTTTAAACCAATTTAAACACCGCTTCTGCGCACAATACATAACAATAATAAAAAAAAATATCTGAGAGATATAGAAGTTAATAAAACAAAAGCTAAAACGAAACAAAATGAAAATAATATCATTAACTCAACTTTCAAAATAATTTGCATAAACTTCAAATAAATTTGAAAGAATAAATCTTTTACTTGAAACCCAGGATCAAGGTATCTTCCAAGGGCTACCCAAATAACTCTCTCGTCAAATCAACTCAACGACTCACTGTCTGCCAATGTCTTCTAACCAAGAAATTGCATCCTTATAGACCCCAAGATGGAACAGATGTTGATAAAGTGAATAGTCTTTCTTCTGCTCATAGTTACGCAAAGAACACGCCCAAACCTCGTACTTATCCAAATAAATAAGCTCAAAAAGTTCGCACCTAGATTTAATTAAGGTTAAAATGTGCAACACATCATTAGTCTCACTGTCACTCGACATCGATAATCACATCCTCCTCTTCGCCACCGAGCACTGACTGCTCACGAGTATTAGATTTTAGAAACGGACACATTTTCAGTACCGAAAACATTGCACAAATTGTCTTACAGTACGGCAAGTCTACATTTTCTTATTTATGATCCAATAAAATGATGACCACGATGAGGAGATGGGAGAGAGTATCTGGTTGAAACTGACTCACTAGCAATAATGCAAGGTGGGAGGCAATCGAGTAGAAGGATGCGGAGATTCAATCGTATGCGGTTCAAGGAGAGGACTTTATATAAGATGGCAATAATGTGTGTGAAACAATATGAAAAGAAATAGAGCCGGTCAATTAGAGTAATTTTGCGAGTTCTCCCGTATCTGATTACCATTTTTGCATCTTTAGGAACACGATCAAGACTTTGTCTTTTCAAATAACGGATACTTAAGGAAAACATGTAGAGTTGTTAGACTTTACACAGTACCAAAGGCTAAAATGGTACATAAACAAGACTTAGAGAATGGATAGAGAGCACGATGCAGAAACCTTCAACCGGTGAAGCATTTGAACTAAGAAGGCAAGTTCGAAATTTCAAATATAAAACTATAGTATAATGTAGGGGCAAACCGTTGGATGAGGAACGTAAAATATAAAATTAGGTTTTAGACATCAACAAAAAATGTTAGAATTCAAAAAGTTAAATATATGAATGCAAAGCTTTAGATTAAAAACAAAAATGGTATCTATGTTTGTCAAATGGATGGTTACAGAATGAGTTGTGAGTAGTATTATAAAAGTATAATGATAGTTCTCAAGACCAACCGGTGTCAGCAGCGAAAAAGCGTATCGAGCACACTTCACTGGCTGATAAATGGTAAGACAGTTACAGCGGCACTAGAGTTTTTGCAGGAGCAAATTGTGGTACAGCGATAACTTTGTTAAGCGAAGCGTTAGGAGCAAGAAACCTTACAGCTGGATATGAAGTGGAACATATGCAAAGGAAAAAATAACAGAAAGACGGAACACATGAGAAGGACACAATGCTAGAGTTAATGACGTAATTGTAGAATAATGTAAAAAAATGAACTTAGTGAGAGGGAAATAAATACAACAGCATATATTTAATAAATATGGTGGACATAAATAGTTATGCGAAACAAAGATCGTGTCGAGGCCATGTGACGCGAGCGTGTTGAACTGAAAGAGTACGTGTATAGAATCAGGAATGAAAAAAAAGTAGAAATATACAAAGACAAAAAAGATTGATTTTATTTGATCAACTTCTTTACCTCACAAACAATACAATTACCGTGATAGCTAAATTACTACTTCCTGGTTTATAAGATCTAGATCAAGGAGATGCAAGACCGTATGGTTCCGCAAATATCAACCTTGAAGTCGTTGCTTTGCAGTAACCTATACTAGATTGTGAATAATAGATATGTATACGTGACCTCTATTTAAACTAAACCCATTATATTCTCGTAGTGAAGTGAGTGGGGCATATTTTTCAAATTTTACCAAAACCTCGTTTGTCGGGTTTCAGTGGAGGTTAAAATTCAGGGCTTCGATCACCTAAAGGGAAGCAATTCGGAAAAATAAAATTCAAAGATTATTTATTAAATAAAACAAATCCTTTATTTAAACAAGGAAATAATAAAAAAAAAATTATATTACTACCAGTAGCGTTTTAAAGCACACCAAAGCAGTCAGCGGTTTGAACGGTTATTGAGGTGAACGTGAGGGTTTTACTAGTAGTGGCGGAGTTACCAAATTGACACATGAAAATGCTGTGTGTGCCAACTAGGGCAATAATTTGAGTAGTGTAATATGGTGCGAAAATGCGACAATAGTTTGTGTTTCAAGATGCAAAAATCAATATTAAATGAGAGGAGAACATATTGAAGTTCTTGATATTTTTGGAAATTTATTTTCTAGTAATTTTAAAACCAAATACATGCTTCACTAGGAAAGTCTGACTCTAAATGTAAAGAGCAACGTGAATCTGATATATTACAAGTCCAGTTTGTGGTCAGTTTCGTTTTTGACCATTTCTGGAAAACATTGTTTGTTTCATAACTTGACGTTTCTTCTGTAATTTTTTTTAGGTCCTTCTGATTCTCTCGTTCAGTTACATATTCTTGATTTATCTCCTTTACTCATGGGGTTCTTTTTTTTATTGACAGATGGTGTGGGATATGGCTTACTGAATCCGGAATAACAATAACTAAAGCCACGTTCTTCAACAGATTTTCGTTGGAAACTCCAGGTGTTGCGAGTAACTTAGATGTTGATGATGTTTGTTCTACTTGTGTTGTTCGAGTTGAATCGATTGCGCTAGTATACTCGAACGAAAATCTGTTTCTTGAAAACCTAATCAGTTCACAGGCTACAATCCTGGCTTTTTAAAGGATGTAATAATGTTTTACAGCTTATAAACAGAAAGGAAAGTAATTTTTGTTAACTGAGCTATTTTTGTCGTATTGTAACAGTTTTTCCTAGGTTTAATCATCCAATCATTCCAAGCTACAGAACAGAATACTTTGAATGTTCCATAAACTTCCACGTCTAGGGCTTATATAATGTGTGAGAAGTATGTGGTAGAACGAAAGCACAATCATACCGTTGTGTCCCGGTAAAAATTAATTTTTTGGACCAACCAATCGCCCGTAATAAATTTTTGGAATTTTATCTCGTGTAACGTCATTACATAGTAAACTACTGGTTACCACTTAGTAATGCGTCTGTAGTCAATTAGCAGCAGCCCGACCTGATCGCTAGGTGATTTTGATTTCTAGGTGATTTTGTAAAAAATTATTTATTTATTTAATCGTATGGTACATTTTAAATATTGTATTGTGATGTAAGTGTTATGTATGGTGCCCCAGAAGATCAGTATAAACCTGTACAGTGTGGTGACGAAACCGCGCGCAATTGTGGATTGGTTCGTCTTGGCAAAGCATTTGCTTCAAGGTTTAGAAAAACTACTAAAACCTAAATATGCCACCCTTACCCATCTTAGTATTTATATGTAATAATATTAATCAAGTGTGTAAACAGTAGCTTAAAGAAATAGCAAAACAATCTCATCTTCACAGTGTGTTTCCTGTAAAAGTAAAATATCGACCCTATTCCTGAAACAAATATTAGACAAGAAATCTGATTTGTCCTTACTCAACCCCTCAACACCAATTTGCAGAAAAAATGAATTAAAAATGAATTACGCGCAAAGAGGTCACGGAAAAATCTTAAATACTATTGGGAGAGAGTTGTACAGAGTAAATATACGTATTGTTTGTAATTACTGTTTAGTTTCTTTGTAGTCTGTAACGTGCAAAGGGCCTAACAGAAACACGCGTTGAAAAGTTTACTATATACTGACGTCATGACCAATCACAGATCGTTTTCATTCACTTGATAAATTTTAAATATTTTACACGTAAAAATGCTTTTATTTCATGAAAATGTTGAATAATTTGTTGTTTTCTGATTATTTCCTGCATTAATTAACACACCAATGACAGAGCGTGGTTCAGGCAACAAAAATTTGATTAATACAAAATAAACGGATTCCTCAGGGATTTATTTTTCAGTTTATCCGAGGCTAAACATCATTTGTTTATTCTGGAAATAATCTATAACTAAAAACCTGAATAAATTTCATAAAAATTTTTGGTTGGCATGGATTTGTGTATAAAATATTTGAATGCATGTTGCCGCCAAAAAAGCATCAGACTGCACGTCGAGTGCTTTCTGGCAACTAGCATGAATGCACTTTCAAAAAAATGCAGAGCAACCAAAAAGTTGTATCAAATTTATTCAGGTTCAATTTCATTCAATATTTCGACCGGGTCGAGAAGTGCAAAATAATCAAAGTAAAAAAATATCGTCGTTGATACTGCAATAGGTCGTATATCAAAAAAATGCCACATTAATAATAATAATAATAATAATAATAATAATAATATATATTGACCAAATCGATACAACAAAATGTATATATGGTAAGTCAGAATATTACAAACAATTTTACAAGTAGTTTACAAACACATATAAAATTACAAAAAATAAATAAATTTCAATATTGTACAGTCTATAACAGCAGTTTTGTAAAACAAACACTAATCAAAATTAGGAAAAATGTAGATAGAATTCATTCACTGAGTAAAACGCTTGCTTTACAAATATTACTCTCAGCATTTTTTGAAAGCTACCTCACTCTTTACACATTTAAAATGATTTGGGAGTTTGTTATATAAATAAACGCCCATATAGTCTGGAGCGTTACGCACTATTTCTAGTTTCGGCAGGACTAATTGGAAGTTATTATTGGATTTAGTGGAATATTGATGTATTTTACTTCTAGTGTTAAACTTTGATTTATTCTTAAAAATATAGATGAGTAATTCCAATATATATATACTGGGAACTGTTAATAAGTCCAATTGCGCGAAAAGTTCCCTACATGAGTATTCTTGACTGACACCCATCATAGTTCTGATTATTCTCTTTTGCGCTTTAAAAACATCGATACATTTAGCAGATACACCCCAAAAAACTATTCCATATTTGATTCGCGAAAAAACTTCCGAATAGTAAAACTGTATTAATTGTTTCAAATTAAAAAAATTTTTTAAATTTTTAAATAAATAACAAATAGAATTCAGTTTGGATGAGACTTCATTACACTGAATATTCCACTGAAGTGTATCTTGAAGATAAATTCCAAGAAATTTGTAGTGGTTTTGATGTTTAATATTAACCCCGTTGGCCATCGCATGAATATTAATGTCTTTTTGTCTTGAAGAGTGTGAAAAACATGAATTTAGATTTTGTAGGATTTACGAAGAGTAAATTTTTGTTAAACCAACAAGTAAGTTCATTGAGGACGCTATTTAAATTTCTTTCTACCTCAGACTTATTAGTAGAAGTAACAAGAGCAGATGTGTCGTCAGCGTACATAACTAATTGTTCCGTATTTTTGACGCATAGTGGCATGTCATTTATAAAAGTAAAACAAAAGAGGTCCAAGAATAGAGCCTTGAGGAACTCCTACATCAATGCAACCCAAATCAGACGTATAACTCGAAAGAGCATTTCCGTTTTTATGCGAAATACTAACATATTGCAACCTGTTACTGATAAACGAGGACAACCATTGCAAAGCAACTCCCCTGATACCACAAGAATGCAATTTGGTAATTAAAATCTGGTGATTGACTAAGTCAAATGCCTTACTCAAATCACAAAAGACACCGACTGGGCATTTTGCTTTGTTCAAGTTTATAGTAAGGGCGGAATAAAATTCGTGTATAGCTGTCATTGTAGAATGTTTTTGGCGAAAACCATGCTGACATTTTGATATTGTGTTATTTTTCGCAAGAAAACATTGAATCCTTTCGGCCATTGCATGTTCAAAAGTTTAGAAAACGATGAAGTAATACTTAATGGTCTGTAATTCTCACGTTTCAGACGATTTCCTTTCTTATATAAAGGGATACACTTGGATACCTTTAATTTAGAGGGAAAGTGACCCTGTCCAAAGGAAGAATTAATGAGGTGAGTAATTGGTCGTGCAAGTTGATTTGACACGTGTTTTAAAATATTTACTGGGATACCATCTGGGCCACAAGAAGTTTTATTTTTAGCTTGTGAAACAGTCGCAAAGTGTCGACTTCAGTGTAATCTATTAAATATATGGTTTGGGAACTATGGCTTGGAAAAGTTTCTTCTTGTACATTAGGAATGTTGTTAATAATGTCCAAAGGGGACTTAATAAAATAATTGTTTAATGCATTGGCAACTTGTTGTGGATCATTAATAATTTGGTTATCGTTATCATCATTTAGCAATGTGATGTTAGTTTGTACATTTTAACATTTTTAAGTTCGTTAACATATTTCCATGCCGTTTTACTTTTGTTGTTAGAGTCACTAATTTTATTTTGAATAAATTCGCGTTTAGATGATTTAACTAATTTATAATGTAGCTTATTTTTATTGTATACGCTTTTTAGTTCTGGAAAGTGCCGTAGAAGAATATAAAGTGATTTCAATTCATGACTAGACTGCTTTATCTGTTCATTAACCCAAGATTTACAATAATTTTTGGTCTTTTGCTTTACTAATGGAAAGCTTACTTCAAAATAGTACATAAAAATATTTAAAAATGCTTCAAATTTATTATCCACATTTGATTCTTTGTAAATCGCATTCCAGTCCTCAAGTGAGAGATTATGTTGAAAATTTTGTAAATTCGATTTAGAGTAACGCCTGTAGTATGTATATGTGAAATTTTCCACTTCAAATTGTAATTTAAATAAAATAGCTTTGTGGTCAGAGATGATTGTATCGACTGTATTATATTGAGGTGATAATGTAAAGTTAGTATACACGTGATCAATTGTGGTTGCAGAGGAGTAACCAATTCTGGTTGGATTATTTATATGCTGAACAAACCCAAAATTTGATAAAACGTTAAGTAAATTAGTTTTATCTGCGGAATTCATACTAACATCAATGTTAAAATCTCCATTTAGACACATTTTGAGACCAGAATAGTGTACTTTATCAAGAACGTTCGTTAATATGTTGAGAAATCGATTAAAGTTTCCAACCGGAGACCTGTAGCAAGTAAGCAGACACAGTTTGCTAGCATTATAGGTAACCATTACACCCGTAACTTCACAAGTTTTCTCTTCACAAAATTTACTCAAATTTAAGTCTTTCACAACAATGTTATTGCTTCTAACCCAGATGGCAACACCACCGTGTTTATTTAAGATCCGGTCATACTGACTACATAATTTAAAACCGTTGAAGTTTATAAAGTTTAGTTTGTCGTCATGACCCCACGTTTCAGTAAGGCATAAAAAATTTATATGTTCATTTATAAAGTCGCAAAAATGATATCTGCTTTGTCCTGATTTAGGCCCCTGACATTGAGACATAGCAAGTCAAACGTATATTTTTTTTGATCTTTTATGTTAAGTTTTCTTTGCTCGTGCGTTGTTGAAAAAACCTAGATACGTATGCTCCTTGTGGCCATATATCGGGTTTCATTGCTTTATCTATATTATGTAAGTCAATAATTACCTTGAAAGATGAGTAATATTGAGGATATTTTGGAGTAAGTTGCTCACATATCACTTCCGGGAAATGTGGTTTAAGGAATTCCTCCATTTCTATAATTTTAGTCGTTGAACACAATCGAGAGACAAATAAAAATGCTTTTTTTGGAACCGCTTTTATTGCAGAATGCAATTGACTATTCATGCTGCCTATAACACCATAATTACTTCTTTTAGTTTTTTTCTTAATCAAAGTGATCTCGTTATCATTATAGTTACTTTAGCTAATCCTTTAGCGTTGTCTGAATTATGAATCCTAGTAGATGCATTCTCGACTACCTTACTAAATGATAGTTTCAATGGAATAGGATCTGAATTGATCTTATTTTCATTTGTTGATATTTTCTCAGTAGCTTCGTTAATTGCAGTTTTAACAGCATTAGAAGTAATAATTTGAACAGGTTTATTCTCAGTTTTTGATTTACTTATATCGCGTTTAATCGTTGCTTTAGTATTATTAACCTTTGGATCGTTTTGTTTGTTATCGTTTCTGAGCATATTTACGTTTGCGTTTGCACTATTAAATAATTTCAGGTGAATTACGTCATTAATGTAAGTAATTTTTTCTTCTAATAGTAATATTTTACCTCGAAGTTCAGATATTATAATATCCTTGTGATTAATAATGGCTTTTAATAAAGACGTAGGTAGTGGACAAATCATTTCTATAGAACATGATGCCCGAACTACACTTTCACTTAAGCAGATTTTGCATTTAACTTGTCCATTAAATATGGAATTAGAAACTTCTGCACATGAAGGATGATAAAAACTGTTATCGCATATTGAACATGTTAGTGATTTTTTAACACCTTTAGAGCAATATAGACAAACTTTTTTAACACTTTTATTGGAGTCACTTTCAAACGTACCGTCACCGTCAGCCATTATAGACGCACTTTTGTTTGGGACGAAGGCGTCTGCACATATTTGGACGTGATAGTACTATTAGACCCGGGTGGTTGACAATTGGGCCTGAATTAACAAACAGTAATTTTAATGCCGATACTTATTGTAGTTACTTTAATACAACAAACACGACGATTAGGGTTATAGTGCCAAAGTAACCACAAAAAGCGATTCTACGTATCTGCAAACGATCCTATGTGAACAACCAATAGAAAGTTGGGAAGGCGTGTGTATCAAATACAGTCAAAATGTTACAACATTAGTCAATTGGATACTTCAGTTAGTCGTATGTCATCCACGTGGAGGTTTTGGTGCAACTGATCATTATTTAACGTTGAAAATAGTCCATTTTGAAACTGTTCAGGTACGTTATACGTTTATTTACGTAATTTGCTAAACTATGAGTCTAAATTGATCAGTCAAGAGCTTTAAAACTTTAAAGTAACTCGTACTTTTTTAATTTATATTTTACAACCGCAAATATATAGCTTATTTCTTACTGTTACCATCGATAAAACTCCCACTGTTCTAGAAAAGGAACACTCTTCAAAAACCGATTATCAGAAAATTGTTCGTGAGTTTCTAGAACATTTACCAAAGGTAGAGTCACATTACTGTAGATCATCAAGTCGAAAACTTTATTTGGAATCAATATGAAATAGGCACTTCCGTGAAACCTGATAACAAGAAAGTAGAAGGGTATGTTGCTGGAGAACATTCATGAAAGTGTTCAATTGTATGAATCTCGACATCTACTCTCCGAAAAAGGACAGGTGTAATTCATGTATGATGCACAAAAATAGAAATTTAGATGACAATCTTTATGAAGCACACATCACTAGAAAAAATCAAGCACGAAAAGAGAAGAATAAACACAAAGAATCTGCAACCTCCTCTGGCGATGAAAACATCTGCGTTTATACCGTGGATCTCCATGCGGTTTTATTGTGCCCACGTTTACAGGCATCATCAATTTACTTCAAAACCAAGTTAAAGGTTCACAACCTGACATTCTACAATTTGAATGATAAAGAATGTATCTTGCTTTTTATGACAAGAAGCCAATGGAGGTTTAGAAAGCGATATTTTTGCTTCAGTTATGGAGAAGTTCCTTTTAGGTGAAATCGAGAAGCACAAACCTTAAAAAATTGTAATATAGAGCGACGTCTGTTGTTATCAAAATCGAAATAGTAAGTTATCAAGTCATAGAACAAACATATTTGGAAGTGGGTCATACCCAGATGGAGGTTGACTTCATTCATAGCACTATAGAAAGGAAGTTAGGAGGAAAACGGGACGTTTTTATTTCTGCTGATTATATACATATTATTAGATTAGCCAGAGAAAAGCCATCACCATTAAATGTCATTACATTGACATATCAAGATTTCTTTAAATATGACTCAACAATTTATTCCAGTATTCGACCGGGCTCTAAAACTAGAGATCCGGTAAGCCCCGATAGTGTAATTTTACCTTTTTCTAGACTAATTTGAGGATGCTGAATTCGATTTTGAATGAATTTTTCTCCGGAAATGAAGATTTCGATTTTTTCGGTAAAAATTGAAATTTTTTTTTTGCTCCGAATTGCATAAAAATCATTTTGTATACTAATTTAAGTATACTAAGCACGTTTTTGATAAAGATTTTAAATTCACACAGCATACACGGAAGCTGCCGCACCGTTAAGGGTGCGACAATTTACATTAGTGGTTCCAGCACATTCGTCTCTTTCACTCGTTCATTTGAGTCCTCTCGTCTCTTCTCTCTTTCACTCCTACCTGTTCTTTTTATTTCTAATAATTCAGTTCTAATATGTCAGCTGACATGATTTTTAACTGGAGAAACAGTGACCAAATTGTTGCACAGTTGCAACAATTTGTAGTGATTCCAAAAGACGGGGAAATTAAGTGCCCTAAGGATTTCTGCAGTGGATTTTTAAAATGTACAGTGACGCAAGTAGGTCTAATGGAGTCCGTTGGAGTTGTGGGGGTACTATACGATTCCCCAAAACAAAGGCAGTGAAATGCACTAACAGGTTAGGATTAAATTTAAATTCACATTTAACTTAAATTTTTAACTTTTACTTTCAACTTTACTTATACGAGGATATATTGAAAAATTCTTAGCCTACTATAGAACCAAACAAAATTTCAATGTCAAAATATTTTATTACTCAACATATTCTCCTCTTAATTGGATACATTTATTCCAGCAAATCTGCAACGTCTCTAGATCTTTCAAAAAAAATGTTTTTCTTGCTATTTTCTTCTATTACCTCCTTGTTGGAAGAAAATGTACGACCTTTTAAACTTTTTTTCAGTTGAGGAAAGAGGTGATAGTCGGACGGAGCCAAATCGGGTGAATAAGGGGGGTGTTCTAGTAATTCAAACCCTAAATCACGAATTTTTTGCATGGCAACATGAGATTTGTGTGCAGGGGCGTTGTCCTGCAAAAACAAAACACCTTTGGATAGCTTTCCGCGTCTTTTCTCTTTAATATTTTTCCGTAGAGTGGTCAGTAATGTCGAATAGTAATCTCCAGTTATTGTTCTACCCTTATCCAAAAATCAATCATGATTACTCCATGGCAATCCCAAAAACTGAAGCAAGAACTTTTCCAGCAGATTTTGGACACGAAACTTCTTAGGTCTTGGAGAACCAGAGTGTCGCCATTCCATCGATTGTTGCTTTGTTTCTGGATCGTAGAAATGTACCCAAGTCTCATCCATAGTAACAATTCGGTTTAAGAAGTCTACATCGTTTTCAAATCGAGCACAGATCGAACGCGATGCTTCTACCCTTGCACGCTTTTGGTCAACATTCAAACATTTGGGGATCCATTTTGCAGCAATTTTTCTCATGTCCAAATTGACGTGAACCATATGATGAACGCGTTCGTATGAAATATTCAGTGCTTCAGATATCCGTTTTAGCCCAATTCGACGGTCTGATAAAATCATGTCATGAACTGCATCGATATTTTCGGGGACTGACACAGAAACTGGCCTTCCCGATCGGTCATCATCTTCAATGGAAAATTTACCTCTTTTGAAGCTTGCATTCCAATTTTGACGGTCGCATACGAAGGACATTGATCACCAAGGGTATTAAGCATATCTTCGTAAATCTGCTTACCTCTTAACCCTTTTAAATACAGGTACTTGATGATGGCTCGATACTCCAATTTTTCGATTTTCACAATTTCGGTGGACATCTTTTTCATTTAATTTATTGCGTGACTCTGGATTACTTTTTTGACGTCAAACTTTACACTGACACTTCTAATAAGTTATTGTTCGTTGCTATGGTAACGCAATATTTTGTTTATGCAAGGAACTGGTCTAGGCTAACTAGATATCAATACATCCTCGTAGGGCTTCGATTCGTTATAACACTTTCTTCCACAATTCCAATTTACCATTGTGGAAAATTGTTGGCTTTTGCCATCTCTGGGTTCAGAAATGCCCACTCAAATTTATTATGCAAGAACTCGGTATTGCTGAACATGCTGTTGTGGATTGGGCTAACTACTGCCGGAAAGTGGTTTTTTGATGCCTTTATCAACAAGGCACCTAAAATCGGTGGTCCAGGAAAAATGTAAGTTTATTAGGTTAGGTTAGGTTTAATATTAAGATTAGGGTAGGTTTACAATGTTTGTTTTTTCCAACAGAGTTGAGATTGACGAATCAAAGTTTGGTAAGAGGAAGTACCACAGAGGTCACATCACGTGGATGGGGTATGGGTTTTTCGAGGGTACGAAAGAGGTTCTAGGAAAATTTTTATGGTCGTGGTCGAGGATTGTACCGCCAACACTCTTCTAGATTGCATCGAACGTTTCATTGAGCCAGGCACAACAATTTATTCAGATATGTGAAAGGGATATGTGGGACTAAAGGAACACGAAAAATATGAACACCTTCAGGTCAACCACTCCTTGCATTTCAAGGACCCGGACACTGGAGTACACACCAACAGTATTGAGTCTTCATGGTAACTTTCATCTCTTTTCATTTTCGATTAGGTTAGGTTAGGTTAGGTTTAGGTTCCATTTAAGTTTAACTACTTATTTAATTTAACAGGAGACACGCGAAAGCATCTGGACCTTACGCCGATCGACAGAAAGGATTTCTTGGCAGTTATCTAGCACGCTACATGTTTCTCAAGCTAGTAAAAGAACTCGATCAGGATCCTCTCGTTATTTTCTTCATGCTTGCTCGTGATCTTTACGATCCAACTGCACTAGCCGAAACTAGTAACGTAGAACGAGATGATGACGACGAGGACGATTCAGACAACGACACCGAATTTCACAATTAATTTTTTTCGATTATATTAAAATTTCCTCTTTTCTTTGTCTTCAGCATACTTAAATTAGTATACAAAATGATTTTTATGCAATTCGGAGTAAAAAAAATTTTATCGAAAAAAAATCGAAATCTTCATTTTCGAAGAACAATTCATTCAAAATCGAATTCAGCATCCTCGAATTAGTCTAGAAAAAGGTAAAAATGCGCTATCGGGGCGAAAAAATTTCGACTTATCGGAAAAAAATCAAAAAAAATCTAAATCTTCATTTCCGGAAACAATTCTTTCAGATTCGGTTTCAGCACCCTTTAGTTAGTAGCGAAAAAAATTACCAAAAATATCGGGGGCCGATAGCGCAATTTTTCCAACCCATCATTTGAAGGATGTGTTCAATTGCGTTCAGCTTCAAACACAAAAAATAATCGATTTAATGATTATATTGATTACTTTGTTCAACCATGCTTGGCTATAGGTTTTTGTTTTTTAAGAGGTTTTAATTAGTTTTTTTAAAGATTTTAAATATTCACTATATGTACGAGGATGTATTGATATCTAGTTAGCTTAGACCAGTTCCTTGCATAAACAAAATATTGCGTTACCATAGCAACGAACAATAACTTATTAGAAGTGTCAGTGTAAAGTTTGACGTCAAAAAGTAAACCAGAGTCACGCAATAAATTAAATGAAAAAAGATGTCCACCGAAATTGTGAAAATCGAAAAATTGGAGTATCGAGCCATCATCAAGTACCTGTATTTAAAAGGGTTAAGAGGTAAGCAGATTTACGAAGATATGCTTAATACCCTTGGTGATCAATGTCCTTCGTATGCGACCGTCAAAAATTGGAATGCAAGCTTCAAAAGAGGTAAATTTTCCATTGAAATGATGACCGATCGGGAAGGCCAGTTTCTGTGTCAGTCCCCGAAAATATCGATGCAGTTCATGACATGATTTTATCAGACCGTCGAATTGGGCTAAAACGGATATCTGAAGCACTGAATATTTCATACGAACGCGTTCATCATATGGTTCACGTCAATTTGGACATGAGAAAAATTGCTGCAAAATGGATCCCCAAATGTTTGAATGTTGACCAAAAGCGTGCAAGGGTAGAAGCATCGCGTTCGATCTGTGCTCGATTTGAAAACGATGTAGACTTCTTAAACCGAATTGTTACTATGGATGAGACTTGGGTACATTTCTACGATCCAGAAACAAAGCAACAATCGATGGAATGGCGACACTCTGGTTCTCCAAGACCTAAGAAGTTTCGTGTCCAAAATCTGCTGGAAAAGTTCTTGCTTCAGTTTTTGGGATTGCCATGGAGTAATCATGATTGATTTTTGGATAAGGGTAGAACAATAACTGGAGATTACTATTCGACATTACTGACCACTCTACGGGAAAATATTAAAGAGAAAAGACGCGGAAAGCTATCCAAAGGTGTTTTGTTTTTGCAGGACAACGCCCCTGCACACAAATCTCATGTTGCCATGCAAAAATTCGTGATTTAGGGTTTGAATTACTAGAACACCCCCTTATTCACCCGATTTGGCTCCGTCCGACTATCACCTCTTTCCTCAACTGAAAAAGTTTAAAAGGTCGTACATTTTCTTCCAACAAGGAGGTAATAGAAGAAAATAGCAAGAAAAAACATTTTTTTGAAAGGTCTAGAGACGTTGCAGGTTTGCTGTAATAAATGTATCCAATTAAGAGGAGAATATGTTGAGTAATAAAATATTTTGACATTGAAATTTTGTTTGGTTCTATAGTAGGCTAAGAATTTTTCATTATATCCTCGTATAAGTAAAGTTGAAAGTAAAAGTTAAAATTTAAGTTAAATGTGAATTTAAATTTAATCCTAACCTGTTAGTGCATTTCACTGCCTTTGTTTTGGGGAATCGTATAGTACCCCCACAACTCCAACGGACTCCATCAGACCTACTTGCGTCACTGTACATTTTAAAAATCCACTACATTTCTACGATCCAGAAACAAAGCAACAATCGATGGAATGGCGACACTCTGGTTCTTCAAAACCTAAGAAGTTTCGTGTCCAAAAATCTGCTGGAAAAGTTCTTGCTTCAGTTTTTTGGGATTGCCATGGAGTAATCATGATTGATTTTTTGGATAAGGGTAGAACAATAACTGGAGATTACTATTCGACATTACTGACCACTCTACGGGAAAATATTAAAGAGAAAAGACGCGAAAAGCTATCCAAAGGTGTTTCTGTTTTGCAGGACAACGCCCCTGCACACAAATCTCATGTTGCCATGCAAAAAATTCGTGATTTAGGGTTTGAATTACTAGAACACCCCCCTTATTCACCCAATTTGCTCCGTCCGACCATCACCTCTTTCCTCAACTGAAAAAAGTTTAAAAGGTCGTACATTTTCTTCCAACAAGGAGGTAATAGAAGCTGTGGAGGTCTGGTTTGCAGGGCAAGAAGAAACATTTTTTTTGAAAGGTCTAGAGACGTTGCAGGTTCGCTGTAATAAATGTATCCAATTAAGAGGAGAATATGTTGAGTAATAAAATATTTTGACATTGAAATTTTGTTTGGTTCTATAATAGGCTAAACATTTTTCAATATATCCTCGTACTTACTAATTTAATAAAAGAAAAAAAAACAATTTAAGTGTTTTTCATTAAAACATGAAATGGCAAAATATCTTGTCAGATGAAATTAGCCAATTTTTAGAATCAATATGTCGTATGTAAACATGACTCAGGAATACAATAACTGTTCATAACCAACTGTTATTCACAATAAAAGTAACATAGCACAGTCTAATCACCATATTTTCTGAAATTATTACTCTTAAAGTAACGAAAATATTCGATGTTTGTTTACTTCCTGAAAACTTGTTTATTTTGACATACGACATATTTTGCAGTATCAACGACGATATATTTGTTCACAAAATATTGCATCATCCAATTTATAATAGAATGACATTTTTTCAATACACTATAGCCTAGAAAACTTGAGTTAAAACTTTGGAAAGAAGTATATATTATTTTGAATATTGCCAAAATTCGCTTAGAAAAACCTAAAGCATATAGGAGATTATTACACTTCCATTAAAGATAAGGGCATGAAATATTTTTTCTAAAAGAGGAGGGAACACCCATATATGCCAGTAGACAATTTATAAAACTATCGCCCTGGTAAACATAACAAAGATTCGTGTATATCGACCGCAATGTTAACGAATGGAAGATGCAATTTCCTTCTTCGAAACGAGTCGCAGAAATAGTCAATGATCGATTCGGATTGATAGAATCCCCCGTCTCATTAATAACATCCCACACACCGACTACCACCAACGGTGAGACACAGAAACACGCTGCACCAAGTTGACGATTTTTTCAGTTCTTTCTTAGACAGGCTTTAATGTACGGCCTAGTAAATATCAGGTTTGACGTATTGGATTTTAATTTTAATAGAAGCCAACTTCTTAGTTGTGTCTTTGATTTCGAATCAACCTGAAGCGTTCTGTTTTCCCCTTCTTCGTAGACTCTTTTATATACATTTGAAGAGGCGGTGGCGCCTTTTAAATATAACACAATTTTGACACCTCGGATATACTACAAAACCCTCTCGTATATCTGGTAAGAGACAATTTTATTTTTCTTTAACCCACCCACTCGACGGCTTATCCGACTTTTGGCGGGTTGGTCATGTACAAATCTAGGTTGATGTAAACCTAGATTTGTACGCACGAATCTCAACAAAAGTAGCCAGCGATATTTTCTTCATAAATTTTAGGCAATATTGAAACCGTAACCCATTAAACTTCAAATCGTTTGAAAGGTTTTACATAGAAGTTAATCCATAAAAAAAGGCTATCCATGCAGAACAGCAAAACCTCAGCAAATTTTTGATCTACAACTCATTCATTAAATTAACAAAATTAAAAAATGTAGAATTTGTATTTCAATTTCATAAAAAAACATTATTAATAAAGTTTGGATACAAAACAAATATTTTGATAAAAATATAAAATGATTGCGTAACAACTTCTTAAGTATTACCTCTAGAGAAGTTTGCGCTATCGTCGTTTTCTTCGCCGTTAACTTCAACTGTAACTAACAAATTTAAGGTAACATACGAAACAGTTAATATTTTACGAGAACGTACTAGGAATTGGTTCTTGCGGCGGCTGAAACGGAGCACCAAAGATAGAGTTATTGTCGACGCAATATTGGATGAATTTTCTCCAATATTCGTCATATTGCAAGAGGTTGGGATTTCCTATTACTATCAGCAACGCTTTAGCCCGCGTTATAGCAACGTTAAATCTCTGTAAGAAAGCTAGTACTTAACTGAAATCCGTCAGATATTACAATACCTTCGGATTTTTCAAAAAACCTAAGTGGAACTTTTCGTCATGAGTGGTAAATTCAGGACGTGATCGAACTGTAGTTACTATAATAATCAGTCGTTCTTGTCCTTGAAATTGTTCCACGGATCCTATCATCAATTTGTTCCATTGCTTTTTCCTGCACACAGCTTGAAGTTTGTGAACCTGAAAATTTATTAACGCTAAGTAAATTTGGTTTCAAAATACAATAAAAAGAAAACGTCGTGCCTGTTTTCGGTATGGTGTGATGACGCCAATATGATCTTCCTCTATTTTCATACCCTTAAGACGGCTGCCGATTAATTTTTGCAAATAGGTCGCCACTACATCGACTTCTTGTAAGTTGAAAAAGCTGTAAATATTAAGAGTGTTCGAATTTACACAGTATAAAAAGATACTTGCCTTGGAGAATTAGCTTCTCTGTCATCTTTTCCAATCACACTGTGAAAAACAACGGGAAAGTTTTTATTAGGCAATTCCTCCCATCCGACAGCAACGTGAGTGAGATGCGTATTTGTAGGAGGTATTAATTCGCCATCGTAAAATAATTGATTAGGTAATTCTAATATGGCAGGATGCGAACGGTAACTTTGTAATAATTTAGTTACAAGATGGTCAGGGTAACCATCGTCAGCCTTACTGTACAACGGACACTTAATCATAAGACGTTCAAGCATAGACATTCCTAAACATACGTGTATTTGTTTAAATTAACAATAACTATTGCTGTTACCGTAACCAAAGGAATTGGATCTCTGCGAATGAATTATGGGTCCCAATTGCTGGGGATCACCAGCGAGAACAATTTGTCCATCAATTGAGCCAGGTTGTAATGCGCTAGTAAGAATTCCAGCTATTGGTATAAGAGTTTCTGACTCGGTCGCCTGCCCACTTTCGTCGATGAATACATAAGAAAAATGACCTGGAGGGACACCTCCGTTGACTAACCTAATGCAATAATGTATTGAAAATATAGGTGTAATACATGTACTCTCGTATTCAGAAAAAAACACACTTGCGTTATTCTTGCTAGAATTTATTGCATAAATCGATGACGCAAGTGTGTTCTTTCCCGAAAACTGGATTATGTATCTACCTTGAAGCAGTAACTAACGTAGTTATTATTACAAAATATTTTTTTAACTCATCGATAGGCGGATGGTAGAATTCATTTTTGAAGTTTGTGTACGGCTTAATCGACGTATCAATTAGATCGTAAGAGTAACTTGGTGCTACGTATCTAAACAATATAACTTTTGATAATCCTTTCTTAACGAGCCTCTTCGTAATTTCGTCAGCTGCAAAGTTTGATGGAGCACAGACTAATATCCTGTTAGTTGGTTTATGTATTCTTATCTATAACTGCTCAGGTAAAAAATAATCAATAACACTATGAACATTACTTGTAATATTGCTTCCACTACTGTAACAGTTTTTCCAGTGCCAGGTGGCCCGAAAATAAGGTAAGGTAAAGGCCGAGCCGTTTCTGACAGTATATGCTGAACGGCAAACTTTTGATTTTCGTTATCGGCGACATCAAGCCATTTAATACTAAACATATTTCAATAAATTTCGATGTTACTGTATACGTACACTTACTTGTAATTCTTAACATCACGAGGATCAGACAAAGTAGGACATAAAAGTGGTATAATATCGTGTTTTTTGCCAAATGAATTGCCTGGTGTTCAGTTCGAAGAGGAACTCTGTTGAAACCGAAAGACACCGAGTATTTTTGTTTTTAAGATGTACTTATCTAAAAATCTGTTAAAGTACGTGATTGAATTCTAGAATTGGATATCAAAAAAGCAACCTTTGATTGAAACCAAGTATTACACTGCTTTGATTTACTTTGTGAACTTTTCCTTCGTACTTAATTTTGGTTTCTTTGTTTTCTTGAACGTATACAGAGTCTCCTTTAAGAAGCGATGGCCTATGCTCAGCTAACCCGGGTACCTATTGATTTTGTACAAGAGATTGGCATCAAAAAAAAAAAAAATAAGTCGAAATTTTCAATTTTGAAATGTCCGCATAATTTCACATTATTTATTAAACCAGTAAATTTTCCAAACTTATTCATCCTACAAAAATACAGTTGTCTGACGTGCACTAGAGTTTTCTCAATCCCGACAAATTATCTCGAAACCTTGTCGGGTGATTATTGTTTGCAATTGTACAGGGTTATTCACTATAAATTACCCACCTCTTATTATCGTTATTATTGCTCGTAGAAAAAAAAGTTATACATTGAAGTTGTATGGTTCTAACTGAATTTTCTTAAAATGCCATCAATAGTTCAGTTCTCGGCGTTTACAAGGCGCAACAAAAATATGATGTATTTTTTTAATGTATATTATTACATTATTGAAGAGATCTTTTTCTGATTTCAAAAAAATATATGTTGTCTTTATATTGAGCCGTTATTCAGTTATTAATCGTAGAATATCACGCAGTTGGCTGGAAATCCAAGCTTACTCTTGATGTCCTACTGGTGGTTTCATATGTAACTGTGATATTCGACAATTAATAACTCAATAACGGCTCAATATAAAGACAACATATTATAATTTTTGAAATCAGAAAAAAGATCTCTTCAAAAATATAATAATAAACATGATGTTACATTAAAAAATACATCATATTTTTGTAGCGCCCTGTAAACGGCGAGTGAACTGAACTATTGATGGCATTTTAAGTCAATTCAGTTAGAACCATACAACTTTCATGTATAACTTTTTTTTCTACGAGGAATAATAACGATAATATGGGGTGGGTAATTTATAGTGAATAACCCTGTACAAATCTATTATGTATTTTAAATTTGACTTTGCCACACGAACACCAATTAAACAAATTAAATGGTACAGAGATTAATAGAAAACTGGTTTGTTGAGGGTTGATTACATACGTGCAGGACGACAAATGAAATCCGAGGAATAGTCAAGAGGTGAAGAAAAATGAATAAACTAACAAATTATAAAGTTTATATGTTATCTGAACTACGTTGTTGAAATTTGGTAATTATGAAGAGTGGTAGTTATGCTCATTGTAAGTAAGAAATGAAGTTGTTGCAATGTTACATTTCCGGTGACGCTTCGTTTTATGTTGGTAATTTTTCTTTGCCACTCAAATAAACATAAATCTTGATAAAAATGCATTTATCGTTTCTATAGTAACAGAAAAACAATGCGAAAAACGTATTGTTGAATTGACATTAGAGAGATCTTTACAGTAGTGCAAAAATATATATGTGACGTTTCAACAACGTCATTTCTTACTTACAATGGGCATAACGACCAACTGTTTATAAATTGCCAAATTTCAATATCGTAGTTCAGATATGAAAAATAGAATAATTCAACCTATATGGGAAAGTTAACAAATTAGCAAAGATCGGCGAATTGGAACCGAAATGCGAATAAATGGGAGGCGTGTTATTGAAAATAAAAAATAAGAACAAGGAATTTAAAAACCGATAACAAACACAATGAAGACAAAAAATAACAAGATTGGTCAATATCACTATGAACAATAAAGTAAAAGAAATTTGCTAGTCTCTAACTCCTGAAGATAACGTTGCCAGCGACAGCAAAACATTGGTGATGTACATTCAAATGCTCTGAAGATGTAGATAAATTCACTGAAAGAAAGAGAGTCGAGACTAAGCGGGACGAAGACAGAATAGGCAATTTTCAAAATGTAACTTAGTCATGGTTTAGACAGATGCAAATACAAAGGCCAGGAGTGGTCCATATCTATAGTCTTATTTAACAAAAAAATAAGGTGATGATAGTGATACTAAAACAACCCAGGGAATGTCATTGACATTCCAAGCAAGAATAATAATGCTTATACGTATACTTAAATGTAAACTTCAACAATACTAATTACAAAATTCAATTAAAAAATTTTCAATACTCACGAATAACTCCAAAAATTTTTGGGAAACGTGGCAGCGCTTGTTAGTACTTGATTATCGACATCGTAGAGCCGTATATCTATCTTCATTTGGTACTCTTCCATGAACAGTCTCAATTGGCTTATATTAAAATAGTTATTAATATCCAAGGTCCCATTTTTGGAGTAACTAGCAAACTCGCGTCTAGAAAAATTTAGTGTTTTCTCGCGTATCACCAAAACCGTGTAGTAACTTACAATATATGAACCAACATATTTTTTTCCACGGAGCTCATCTTCTCCGACTCTTTAAAATCATGTTCTAACAATATGCCTATGTAGTGTGGAAGTAGGTACTGAGACAATTTAAATGTAGGCCGAGGATTATTAGTTTGTCTAAAACATATTGTTTACTTTAAAAAGAATATACTGGAAACTTACGAAGGCGGTGATATGCCTGGAATAACTTCGTAATCGCTGTCTCGTATATCTGGTTTCACAAATCCATTGTAAGGTTGTGTAGCATGTAGGTCGTCGACAAGATCCGAATGAACATGAAATATCTAAATAATGCTCGTTAGAAAGATATGATTGCTTAATGAATACTTACAATTTTTTTAACAATATCGACGTATTCTGACGTTCTCAAATTCTTTAACTTTACCAATAACGGATAGGTAAAGTATGTGGAATCACTAAAGTTTACGGTCAACTTAAGAGTATGCTTAGAAGCGGAATTTAATTTGCAAGCCAATTTAGGTAATTGTAGGGCCACGGAATCAGTTTTGACTATTTCTTTGATATTTTCTATCACATAAACATCCGGAGTTCTATTTACAATTTTAAGGAGAACCTCATGGTTTTCAGAAAGCCTCGCTATTACGGTTTCCTGATTGGCACCATATCCATCTTTAACTTCTATAATGACACCTTTTCGATCATCCTCCTCACTGCAACATTAAAAAAATACATACTCTCACATTAAGAAAACAATCAGTTCTTACCTCCCGTTTGCAAATTTAATTCGCTCTAAATGTTTTTCTGAGGCCTCATGTTTATCCAATAAACTTTGGGTGGTACAAGTGTATTTACATATGTTGCACTTGAAAGTGTTCGAACTCTTAGGCGTTTTGCTAGTTTTAGGTTTTACTTGTTGCGAACTAGTCGATGGTTCGTTCTTCAAGTCATCATTATAATATCTAATTGCGAAACTGTATAAATCCGCTTTGAACTTAATGACATCGGAACGTCTTCGTCTGTAGTCGATTAATCCAAATTCTAACATCACCCGATACATAGTCGAAAACGAGAAGTTCTTAATATTATGAATGAGTTTAAATTCATCCATGTATAAGGCACGGGCAACGTTCTTTTCGATTTGGTAGTTCTTAACGGCATGTTTTTCGTTTAGAAAATCTAAATATTTTAAAATGGTTGCTAAAAATAATGATTTAAATTTAAAAAAAAAACATTATGTAATAGGTATAAATAAGCTAAGTTGAGTAGATATTTTTAAGAAGTGATAAAAGATTACATAGGTTCCGGGAATAAATAACTAATAACTTCTGGGTTTTGTCATAAGTTTGAACTTTCGTTCAATTATCTGGAAAGTTCTTCAAAACACATGGAACGTGGGATAAGGCATCCTCCAAACATTATTGTATTCTTTAGAGTTTGGTGTAGGACCTCTTCTTGATAGAGGTGGAAAAACAATAACGACAAGAAGGATCCTCGACCAAATTCTAAATAACACATTCAACATATTTTATATTCTGAACAATTGGTAGATTAATTTATTGTGTATTACTGAAACTTGAGAAATCTTTGCATTTCACATTTGTTGGAATTTAATTAAAAACAAAGAAATGTTGGTTACAAAAAAAAGATAACTGATTTTCTGCATTTATCCTGATATTTACAACACAAGTCGCGGTGTTTTAATTGCAAAAATTCAACCCAACGATCATTACTTCCTTTCTTATTTTTTGTCAAAAGACATTGTTCCACAGTGGCTTTGTTTATCAGAAAGTGCTTGTCCTCTAACACTAAATACCAGAGGTTGTTTTATTCAATTTCTACACAATAGAATCATTTAAGATGTTAAGCTACTAGGAGCTCCACTCCAAAATACACCAATTAAAAATTGTAAAAAATCAGTAGCGTTACAAAAACTAATCTACTTCCTCAGATGCTCAGTTTGTACTAAAAAATTAACGAATATTAATTTTTCAATTAATGAAAACACTTTACGAGTTAATTTTGTTAAGGATAATGAAATTCAAAGATATTGCACTTCATTGTTTCATTACATCAGAAAAGTTATTAAGAGTTTCTAATCTAGCGGAAAAGAATGAATAATGAAATAAATTAAATCATTTTAAAATGAGTAGGTGGAATTCTAAATATGAAGAACTGAGAAATGACTTCGGTATATTCGAAAATGGAAACCTAATGATATGGAACACAATGATGGTCGACAACGTTGCAGCACCCTACAATAGGAACACAACAACACCAAAGAGATTATGCTTCTATTTCTAGACAGAATAATCAGGAGAAACAATCCACGCTATTAGATGACATATTGTTATTCCAGTGGAAATAGAAATGAATGCCAAATCGATCTTGGAAATTATTAAACACAATACCAGTGAAATGACTAAGAATAATAATAATATACAAAGTAGATTGTTTTTATGCGTTTAATCAGTTACTTAATTAACTATCTTAAAGTCGAGAAACATTTTTTTATTTTTATGACTATTTTCTGTGTGTATAAATAAATTATAACTGTGTTTGTCCACTGTTGAAATATGATAGTGTCAAATATATTTATGAATAAATAAAACAATAATTAATCAATTAACTTTTATCCATGCTTTATCAACTACTAATAGTTATTTGTTATACAAGACGGTAAAATTATTCTCGTGAAATTTTCACTCGTCGATAATGAAATTTTACCGTCGTGTGTAACATTGTATTTTTTTTATTGCGAAGGTTAAAGAAAAACCGAGAGAAAACTCAATAATTGTGCAGGCAGAAATAAGAAAAGCAGTCAAAAATTAAATTGCAGTTGGTTCGTTCGGTATGTTGCTATAGTTATACCAAAAATAATTGTTTCACATCAATTTTTCAATTTTGATCTGTATGAATCTCAAGATCTCAAGAATGTGTGAAAACGAGGTAGAGCAGGAAAACATTCCGGTATGTGTGAAGAAAGAAGCGTTAGAGGCAGTAGCTAAATTATTGCCTCAAAAATCGCGATTAATATATGAAAAAAATACCCATGTTTTCAAAGGTGGAAAATGGCAAAGAAGATTAATAGTTTAAGTGAAACGGTACTTCTGGCATATTTTTCTGAAAAGCAAAGAAGGTGAAGCCATCAACATTGTGGTCTTATTATTCGATGCTGAAGTCTACAATTTTGGTCAACGAAAATTGTGACATTTCAAAGTAAGTAACGTCAAATTTAGTGTATAATTTTTTTTGCTAATACGAATTGAAGAAATGTGATGGTTATAAACCTAAGAAATCGATCATTTTTGAACCTGATGATATCATTCGATTTATAAAAGAAGCTCCCGATGATGATTATTTGTTTATGAAGGTTGTGGCGGTAATGGGTTTATATGGGGCATGCCGGTCCGAGGAATTGTATAAATTAGAGATGTCTAATATTGATGATAGAACATCAGTAATGATCGTTCAACTGATTGATACTAAAACCAAAAAAGACCAGGAAGTGGGTGTTTTGGACATCATAAGAAAATATATCGGCTTACGTCCTAAACTCATTTATTTTTATTAACTATAGACAAAAAAAGTGTACTATCCAGCCTGTAGGCATAAACACTTTATATAAAGTCCCAAGAAAAATTGCCGATTTCCTAAATTTACCGGATTCAGAAAAATACAGTGGTCATTGTTTTAGACGATCTGCAGCCACAATGATGGCAAACTCAGGGGCTGACATGGTGACAATAAAGCGCGCAGGGGATGGAAGTCATCATCAGTAGCTGAAACTTATATAGAAGATTCAGTACGAAGTAAAATTGAAGTTTCAAAGAAGATACTACTTGGGTTAACGAGTGGGATCGTTAGTAATACTATATCTTCTGTATGCCCGTCTGTTCACCATCCTGAACACCGTTCTGTTCCGAACATCCATGTTGCGGGAAATGTGAATTGTACGATCCAAGTTATTATCAATGAAAGCACTACAGATAATTAAGTTATACCTAATAATTATTATTTCAAATAAAAATAGATACCTACTTAATTAAGGTATTTTATCTATTCTTGCTGTTAAAGTTCCATTTTATCTACCCTTACGGTTAAAATGGTACTTTAATCTGGTGTTTTGAGTTGAATAAAGTATACTTTAACCTTCGCAATAAAAAAATAATGAAAATTAATATTCCACTGTGAGATAAATTATTGAATAAATATCAACTATTCAACAATTATCGATATTTTTAAAGTAATTTCATTGATTTTCTAAGAAGACAGGTCAATTTTATAGCGCAATGTCAAATTATTTTTCGGTAAAATCCGATTGTGATTCACTTCGTTTTCGAGTTTAATTAAACTACGCCTATAAAAAAATAAAATATACCACAATGTAACCATTACCTTTGGCGTAAACAATCACAAATTAGTAGAAACGTTAACAAATCAAGACAATTAAAAATCGGCAAATAATGTTGATAATATAAGATTTATTGCGTGAGTAATTCAGATACTAGGTACCAAAAAAGTGTTACGTGATTAAATGCAATCTAAAATTTAAACATGGATAAGTTCGTTCACGATAGTAATTGGATGAGGTCATGCAGCAGTTTGTTACAAAATTGACATGTTTGCATATAACTTTTTCTAACTTTGACATTTAAAGTGACATTTTTCATAATCAAAGTAGGTGGTAGTTATTTTCTTATTTCTTATGTCACAAGTTGAAAACCTATTTCTCAAACCAGGTTTACTGGTATTTTGAAGATGTATATGGATAACATCCGTTTAGCTTTTTAAATTTATATCTATTTAGTTTAGAACGAATTTGTTGCCGTTTCTGAGTAGCAACCTTCGTTAGAGAATTGTAATTTTTATTATTATTAGTGATCTGAATTCTTCCGCTCAACTAACCATAAGTCGATAGCAACAAAAAACAAATTGAGAACAACAACATACAATGGGAATGTGTTAATATGATATTGAATTAAGCAATTTCATTATGTACTGCATATACATGTACGTTCAATTTAACGTTTACTCTGTTTTTGTCAAAATTAGAAAAAATCTTGTACGTAATATTCGTTACAAAAAATCATGCGATTAGTCACTGATTCTAATGGTATACGTTGAGGTGTATAGACATGTTATTAAAATATTCTGGTTCTGATTTAGTTTAGACAAATCGGACAAGTTTGTTTTAATTAAATTTCAGCGGCTGTTCATACACATATGAAGTGATAGTAAAATGCCTAAGATAAATACCTACTGATCTGAAAGTAAGTGATTTGAAGCTTAAACTTCAAGAATTTGGAATAGAAACAAAAGGACTAAAGAAGAACCTATTAACGGAACTGTTATCGCTGGTTAATTCAAGTGCATTGTTTTACCCAAAAATGAACATAATGAAATTGAAAAAGTAGATGAGGAGCAATTTGAATCTGACATTGCAATTGTGTGTGCTAGTTGTGATTATTTAAAAGAACGGATTGATAGTCAACTCGGAGAGATAGACAACTTCATTGAAAAATGTGAGTTTTTACATAAGGAATTAGATTACATGAGTAATTGTGTAAAAAACATAGATATTAATAAGGTGGATGTTAATAAACGACAATCTTGAGATATATTAAATACTCCTAGTTATATAAATAATAAGAAGAATGTAAACGATTCTACAAAAGTTTTAAAGAAAAGTAAAAATACTTATTTTAAGCGATAGCCAAGGTCGTGGTCTGTATCAAGAAATGTTTAAAATTTATGGTAACGTTTTTGACATTAACGTATTTTTCAAACCAGGTGCTACATATATTAGAAAATGTTTGCAGTGATATTAAAAAATTAAACAGATATTTGACTGTGAATGATTATATCATTGTTATGCGGGAGGTACTAATGATAGCAATTATTACTAAAAACAATAACTGACGTTGTAAACTCAACTCTCAACTATTCCCTACAGACAGTGGCGTAACGTTACTCAGCCCCCCCATGATTGTCCCTGGCCCCATCACTCCTTCAGCACCTATCACCATACCCCTAATTACCCATCATCTTGTATCTCCTTTTATTCATTATCAACGTCAATTCTATAGGCTTACCTCAACCCTCAACTCAACCATTATTATTTTATATGACTGTCTAACAATTCATTTGTAGGTGAAACGTAGTACCTATACTTTATTCACATATTAAAAAGCACAAAGTAGGCCTTTGTTTCATTATCATAAGTTGGCAGCAATTTCTATATTAATGTTCTGTGTCGATTTTTTAATTCAACGTTGCCGAGTCGATCCGCGCCCGTACTTCATTCTTTAGGATTTTCAATTTTGACAGTCGCAGTTCTTGTGATAATGACAACATTGTGCATCAATCTGACAAGAAAATAAATAACATAACCTAAAATTTTAGTATACAGAGTGGAATATGTCAAATTTCCATAGCCTCCCGGGTGCTTTTATAAAAGTGAACGGACTATACTCTATTTTGTAGAAACTAGTAGTCCAATAAACCAACTGCATTAATTTGAACCGAAAAGAAAACAGGATATGACTGAAATACACAATAACGTTGGTTTTAATCAACTTTTAAAAAATTGTTACAATGTATAATATATACAAGAAAACAAGATATAATAGATTTTAAAAAATAGATATTTGTAAACAAAGACTTAGTTTTGTAAGACAGCGATGATCTGACGGTGGTTGATGGTCTGGTGCTACAACAATATCTTCTTCTGCCTTCTAGCTTTCTTAGCAGCAAATGCCCTTATAACTTCATCCAAATCCACCTTTTTGGCTCTTTTGTTCTCTATACTTAATAACTTTAGGCTGCTGAGTCTTTCTTGGGCCATAGTATTCCGTAAATAATTTTTGATGAGCTTTAACTTGAGAACGATCGCTCCGCACTGGCGACTGTCACTGGTAAAGTCAGGAAAAGAAGAAACGCTGTGCATAAGTCCGGGAAGCTAGACGTCATCCAATAATTGTCCAAAAACAACAGTTCTGCTAGTTGCCGGATCGATGACAACTTCGCAATCTCTGGCCTTAGAGCTATTGTAAAGGCTTTCAATTGAGAACAAAGGTCAATACTTAAATCTTCTTCGTACTCATGTACAAGAATTTTCACTTGTTTGGTAATTCTGCGTCTTCTTCTTGTAACAAAAACGCTGGAGACAACACTGAGAAGAGTTTGCTGACTTCAGACATTGCCTCAAATCTCAAGTTCAACTGATAAATTACTACGTCGAGAGTCGCGCAAAAAACACACACTTTGAAGTTTCTTTCACTATCCAATAGTCGTTCATCTTGGCAAAGCTCGTCAAAGTGTTTTTTAACTTTTCTATTTCTTTTTTCATCAAACTCGGGGCTAACTACCCATTTCTCTGAAAGTGTAATGGCAGAGGCTTTTATTTCTTCAAAGTTGTTATTTTGTTACGAATTAGCATAATGAGTTTTCGAACTTTAAGTAGTCATAACTTTGTTATTAATAAACTTATTTTTATAAAATTTTGGTCATAGCTATTTGAAGCCTCTCTGAATCCAGTGGCGTAGACATTTTTATTTTAAAAATATCGCTAATAAAAAATCTTCAATTTCGTCTAAGAAAAAGTATCGTAGCATGCCTTGAAAATTGGAATAAACATTTAAAATTTTGTCCAGAAGTAGATCTGTTATAGCTTGACATTTAAAAAAAAATTGGCCGATATCTATTAATAACTCCCAATTTTACAGGGGTGTTTCCATTCAAAATGAGTCACACTGTATCTAATTATCGTGGACAATTGGTCTTTCTTGGTGATGTCTAGAGTGGTATCGAGGATCATTGAATAAAACATTGCATCGTTGATATCTCCCACTAAATCGCTCTTAACCTTATCACCTAGAACCTGAATCAGTTCATTTTGTATGGTCGGGCTAAGATACTTTTGCTTTGTATTTTCATTCAACAGTTCATGTAACACGGGATCATATTCTGCTAAAAGTTCCATTATTGCCAGAAAATTGCCACTGTTAGTTTTTCCTATCTGTTCTCGATGGCCTCTATGGGCCAAGTTACATGACGCAAGAGTAAGTGTTACATTAACTATTCTATGTAACACTTTGTACCATTTGGTTCTCTCCTTTTCTATTTCGTTTATGAAACTAGTATCGATTGTTTTTGTTTTACCCAAAAAATTAAGGGTGACACAAGCTTCTAAGTGAGAACTGCTATTTTCGTGCTCTTTGATTCTTTTCGCAATTCCTTCCCAGTATCTGACACCATTAACCCAGTTATTGTGGTAGTGAGGTGAGGATCTGTCAGCAAAAAGCCAGCATGGATGGCAGTACACGTAGTCTCCCATTAAAGAGTAACATAGCCAATCTCTCTGAATACACATGCCGGTCTTAGTCCTTATTTCATAATATGCTTTGGAAAAATGCCTATTTTTCTGTTTCGGGTCTTTTGGAAAAGGGCCCATGGGTTTGCATGGGCCATGTCGTACAATAAGCTGCTTTGTGAAGTCATCAACGTTTTCTGTGAAATGGGCCCGGTCTGTGGGAAAAATATTGTTTGAATTAAAACTAGTAACTGGCTCAATGTTACATTCTGTTTGTTCAGGCTCTTTAACCGGGCCTGATGGAATTTCCTTTATTTCAATATCTCGGCTTGTGCTACTGAAACTAGAACAAGGCAATACCTCAGAACTAGATGGATCTTCATCAGCAGAACGATCACAATTTTCATTGGGCTTTAGATCCAAGGTCAGTTTAGATGTTGAAGGTGATAAGTCGGAACTAGAAAAACCGTCACCAGCAGAATGATCAACATTTTCTTCGGGCTTCGGAGTGTCTGAAGTCAGATTGGATGTTGAAGGCCGTAAGAAAATGTCTATTTTGGTCATTTTAGACCGTTTCTCACTTTCTTCCACCTTCTTTTTCCTTTTTGCGCTCCACTTAGGTGTTTGTAGGGCTTCATCATTATAACTTTATACACGCACACTCAAAAGTCAATACGATAAAAGTTCACTTTACAAACGGCCGTCAAAATTAGAAAATCGACACTGACGCTGAGGCGCAACGCACATCATACAAGTGTCAGACGCTGCACTGCACTGAGAGGGATGAGACTTGAGGGCTGAGTAGAAGATGTGGTGGGAGTGGGACGGGGAGTTGTGCAGTGCAAGGAGAGGGCGAGGGGCCCGCTTCGGCACGGCGCCGGCGCGCCAGCTAGCTCTCTTCTCTATACCTGTTGTCTCGTCACAGAGCAGACGCAAACGCAACCATTTGTCCAGATCGTACTGCCACCATACTCCTACTATAAATCGACCCGGGCCTCCAGACCCCCCCCCCATGGGGGTCTGGGGGGGTGTAAATTACGCCACTGCCTACAGATATGACTTACATTCTAGTTATAATAATTATGTATACCAAATAAATGTAAAACTATGTTAACTAAGTTAAGGCGCTTTAATAACAAAATTGATGTATTTGATTTTAATTCAAAAATGATGTACGGTGATTACACCAGGCATGGTCTCCACTTAAATAAACAGAGAAAAATTAAGTTAATTAATAAACTGGGCAAATGTGTGTCGAAATTTAGTTATGTGTGTAATAAAGTAGCAAAGTTGATACATATATCGTGCAAAAAGAAAACATTTCAAGAAAAAGACGAAGATTTTAGCAATAAAACATCTAAAAATTTATATAGTACACGACTGACAGAATATGATAATTATAGTAATATTACTAATGATACCAGTAAGTGTGTGTGATGTAGTACATTTTAATTCTCAAAGTTTTTTAGCCCATAAAGATGAATTTGTTGATTTTGTTCATAAAACTACAGCACTGATTTTAGGTTTATCTGAAACTAGAGTAACGGTAGATATAACTGATTCAGAATTAAACATAAGTAATTATAATTATGCTATTTGCTACTCTAGTAATAGACATACTGGTGGCACCCTAATTTATGTAATACCCACATAAAAAGTTTGGATTTACTGTGCAGCACAGTTTTTCGGTTGACAATAAATACTGGATATTAACTGTTAAAGTGGTAATGTTAGGCAGAATCATGTACGTTATGTGTTTATATAGATCGCCATCAAGTAGTCCAGCTGAATTTTGTGAAGCTTTTAAAACTATATTAGAGGAAACGATAATGTTAGGCAACGAAATTGTGGTTATGGATGACTTCAATATATGTTGGCTTAAAAATTCGATAAACAGTAATACACTAAAAATGATTACAGCAAGTGCAGGCTTGAAACAATTAATTAATGAACTAACTAGAACTACTCTTAACTCTGAATCGCTCATTGATTTAGTATTGAATTGACCAACAATTGAAACTTTCGGGTAGGTGTCTTGTTTACTCCTAAAATAACCGATCATAACGGAATAACAATTAACTGTAATTTTAAATTTAATAGTAATTCTAGACCTATAGTAACTAAATTCAAACGTAATTTAAACGCCGAAAATTTAAATAAAATCCAAGAATTTTTAATAAAAGGGGACTGACTATATACACCGAGATATACACTTACTGAAGTAAATACCGTATACAGTAACTTCGAGAATATAGTAATTATGGCATTAAATAATATTGCACCGTTAAAAAAAATCACCTACAACGAAAATTTCAATCCGTGGTATAAAAACATTGTCAAATGCTGAAAATTGCCAGAGACCGAGAGCCTATAAAGAGTATACTGAAGTGAAAAATGCTGAAATGTGGTATAAGTATAAACTAACTCTAAACAAATATGTAGCGGCAATAAAAATTGCAAAATAAAACTATTTTAACCCATTTAAGCCCATGGTTACGTTAACGCAACATTGAAAATAGGATTTTTATACCGAAAATCTATTTTTTGGTCACGACTTTTATATTATCAGATAAAAGGATAGTTGAGGTAACAAATTTATATTTTTTGAATTTAGACGGGGTTTTTAATTTTGAGAAAAAAATAAATAAAAGTGTTCAATATTCGCTTAAAAGGTTGAGGTAAATATGTATATATTTTAACCAATGGTTATTTTTTTCTTTATGCTGTGTTAGTATTTTTTTAAAGATACTTCAAATTACAGTATGCTATAAAAGTTAGTCCATTTTTTTTACTAGTTGACTTCAGAGGGCTTTTAATTGCAACGTTGCGAAACGCAACATTGGGATAAACAATGAAAACTGCAGTGGCAGAAAGCATGATTCATATTCATATTCCTGTTTGAACTTGTCATTTAGTCGTAGTGTATTGTAAACGGTGCGTTTTAGTGTTGATATCTAGTTCTTTAGAGTAAACAAATCCTTCAAATATTATCAAAATTTTAAAATGGTAAGTAAATCAACTGTGCTTATTTTCGATAATCATTTATGGTTTTAGAGCAACAATAAAGACAATTATTATTATACAAGGCCTTTGACACTAAAAAGAACTTGAAGAAATTGTAGAAAATATTAGTCTCAATAAAGAAGTGGACATTTGTTACATACCACCTGATGTCGATGATCTAACGGATGAAGAAAATATCGATGAAGATATTGTAGGCGGCCAAGAAAATTTGCCTGCAGATTTGGCGGGAACATTTGAAATTCAATTAGACTCTGAAGTTGTAGTGGAAGATAATAATGATGAAGACATTTTACCTTTACCTTATAAAATACCGAAACTAGAAGACGTTACTTGGTGTAGAACTTCAGTCGACTACGATAGAGATGCTGTGTCAAATGAGCTAGAAGACATAAACAAAATTACTACGGATCTACATGGAAAATCTGTATTTGACTTTTTATGGAAATGTTTGATCAAAATATTATGCAGTTTATTATTTCAATGTCGATGAAATATTCAAGGAATCACAATCGTCCTCAATTTGGCTTAGAACAAGCTGACCTGGAAATTTTTGGGAATATTAATTTTGAGTGGATATCATACCCTTCTACAAGTAAAACTCTACTGGTCATCCGATGAAGATAAAGGTGTTCCGTTTGTAAAAAATACCATGTCTAGGAACAGATTTCTAGAAATAAACAAAATCTTCATCTTGCCGATAATAATCAGCTAGATAAAAACGACAAATTTGCGAAAGTACGGCCTCTAGTGGATCTATTGAACAGAAACTTTTTGAAGTTTGGTATTTTCAGACATCATTTGTCAATTGATGAACAGATGGTGCCTTACTTTGGTCGTCATTCGGCAAAAATGTTTTTAAAAGGAAAACCTGTAAGATTTGGGTTTAAAATCTGGTGTCTCACTTCAAGTGACGGATATTTGTATCAGTTCATTCCATATAGCGGAAAAACAGATAACAGATGCAAAAAACAATTTTTGGTTTAGGTGAAGAAGTTGTTATCAATCTACTGAAAGTTGTAGGAAATAGATCAGCCCATAAAGTATACTTTGATAATTTTTTACAAGTTATAAATTGTTGGTTTATCTGAAGAATGAAGGATATTTTGCTACTGGAACTATTCGTGAGAATAGGATGCTGAAATGTCCATTAGAAACTAATAAATGTATAGGAAAAAATCTCGTGGCACCATGAATTCCCGGTACGATCATGTAAACGAAATAAGCGTTGTGCGTTGGAATGACAATTCCGTAGTTACAGTTGCAAGCAATTGTGAGTCTGTAGAGCCCATTCAGTCTGTGAAAAGATACAATCGTAAGGAAAAAAATATGTCTCTTTACCACAACCGAACATGATTGCCCAATATAACAAATATATGGGTGGTGTAGATTTACACGACAATGCCGTGGCAAACTACCGAATCAATATTCGAGGAAAAAAATGGTGGTGGCCTTTGTTTATTAATTTTTTGACTGTGCTGTGGTAAATGCTTGGAAACTATACCGACTTGTACATAAAGAGAAACCCATTTCCAGCTAGATTTCAAGTCAGAACTAGTCCGAAGTCTTTTGACTAAAAACAAACGTAGAACACAATCCACTAGAGGTCGTGGCTCTACAACATCTTTTACCGTCGACGTCTAGATTTGATAACACGGGTCATATAATTGAAAGAAATAACGAAAACTGGAGAAGACGTTGCAGGGTATGCAAAAGCACTACGGTTTATAAGTGCAACAAATGTGAAATCCCCTTTGCACCCACATTGTTTTAAAAACTATCACAATTAATTTAGAAATCATATAGTACCATAGTTGCGTTAACGCAACGCAAAAAAAAACTGCTTCTATTGTTTTTTTTATTTTTTTTGTTTTTCTTATGTTTATTACTAATTAATTAAATATGTTTCTGTAAAAAAGTTGTACTTAATTTGATTTTTCTAGTAGTGGTCCTAAATGGGTTAACAAAACTATTGACTGTAATAAAAATAATTCAAAAGGAATGTGGAATTGCTTAAAAAACTGCTGGGAAATAAAAAACTGTCAACCCAAAATTTATCTAGTGTAGAATTCGTTACTAATAAGCTAGAAAGTATCAAAAATAAATTCAATAAATATTTTATAGATAGTTTGAATGCAATTACTGAATCTATTCCATACAGAGATACAAATGTATGGAATAACCAAGTCTTCTATTATCAGCATCTGAACTAAAGTCATTCAGAAGTATCACACTAGGTGAACTTAAAAGTATTGTTTTTGAAATAAAAGCGATGTATGAAGATATCAATGCTTTTGTATTGCAGAAGTTATTTCATGTTTGGTTATCCAGTACTTCATATAGTTAATACGTCGTTACAAACAGGTAATTTTCCCGATAAATTAAAGTTAAATACAATTATATACCTATTCCTAAAATAAAAGTACATGTTAACCTTCAGAATTCAGATCCAATCAACTTATTATCAACCGTTGACAAGATATTAGAAAAAGTCGTTTATAATCAAATTATCGAATATTTTAATAAAAATAATTTTTTTTACAAATCACAAGTCGGATTTAGAAAAATCATTCATTCGTGAATCTGCATTACAGTTAATAGTACAGAAATGGAAAAAAGATATAAAAGATAATACAATTATAATTAGTATATTTGTTGTTTGCGTTTGAAACTGTTGACCTAAAACTACTATTGCAAAAAATAAAACTGTATGGTATGAAAGGAAAGATATATTGTTGGTTTGAAAATTACTTAATGAATAGAAGGCAGGTAGTGAGAAGTGGTAATAGGGTTTCCAGTGAATTATCTTGTACAGTGGGCGTTCCACAAGGAAGCATATTGGGTCCCTTATTGTTTATTATTTATATTAATGATGTACGCAAATATTTTGACCCTTTAATTAATGTAAATTTATTCGCTGGCGATACCTTATTATCAATAGCAGGGGAAAATTATGATGAATGTAAAAATACTATTAACAACAACTTACATAAATTTACAGAGTGGTAAATATTCATAAATTAAAATTAAATCTAAGTAAAACTAAATATATGATAATAAGCACTAAAAGTAATCTTAAAAAATATGAATCTTTAATAACTGTATTGTAATCAACAATGAAAAATTGAAAGAGTGAACAAGACAACTTATTTAGGAGTTGTAATTGACAGTCAGTTAAAATTCAACGAACATGTGGACCACATCAGCAAAAAGTAGCGAAAAAATTGGATTTTTAATAAGAATTGGTAAAGAGATCTCCGTATGGACAAAAATGACTATTTACAAAACTATTATTCAACCACATTTTTATTATTGTAGTACCTACTCTTTTATTTACGGTTCCTAATTCTTATGTAAATCAATTACAGCGATTACAAAATACAGCTATGAGAGTTGATTCTAGGATGTAACAAATACACACCAACTAATTTGATGTTGAAAAGTCTGAACTTGATGAAAGTGGAGAAAATTATTCATTTAAATGTGTTACTATTTATTTATAAAATTATTAAAAGAAAAATGCCCCAATATTTGCTGATTTTCTGATTTAAAATAATGAAGTTAATTATTATTATCGTTTATTTCCACAGACAAAAAACATATTTGTATAGGACACGTCATAAATAAATTAAATATTAAAATTACAAATAAGTACTACTAATCTATTGACCAGAACTCGTTAACATTATAAAACAGCCATTAACCAGAAAAGTAGAAAGTTTACTTTTAAATATTACATAGGTATCAGACTTCTTAATGTGATCAGGTAATTTATTAAATATTTTTCTCCCTATAACTTTGGGTGACCTTTTGTTGCTTCTAACTTGCAAGAGGGTAATCTAAAAGATTATTATTTCTTAAATTATGTTTGTGAATTTCATTATTTTTATGTATGTTGTAGAATTAAGATAAATGTATTTACACAACTCAAAAATTAGTAGGCTTGCAAGTGTTAAAATGTTTTGTTGCTTAAAAAACTCTCTACAAGAGTACGTGTAAGGTAAGCTCCCAATTATCCGCACTAATTTTTTTTGGCATTTAAAAACTTTATCAGCCATTGTTGATAAACCCCAGAATCCAATAGCATATCTAATGTGTGGTACCACTAAAGACTGGTATGATGCCATAAGTTGTTCAAACGTTAAAACAGTTTTTAAGTTTCTAAAAAGATACGTCATTGAATTTAATTTTTTATTAACTCTGAACAATGTACTTTCCAATTGACATTTTCATCAATTTTAAGACCTAAAAAATTCATGTAATTTTGCCTTAGGACGTTGTTGTTGCTAATTTTTAAACTTAGATCCATATTTCTTTTGTTTTGAGAAGTATGAAATCTTATGTAGCCTGTTTTCTTGGTATTCAAAGAAAGAGAATTGTTATTAAACCATGACGATATTGATTCTAGGTTGTTATTACAGATTTTTAACGTGTCGTTGTCTCTATGTGAGATTAATAGAGAAGTGTCATCTGCGTAAAGAGTACATAATACATTTTGAGATACTGCATTGTTAATTTCGTTTATATAGAAAAGAAACAGAACAGGCCCTAACACAGATCCCTGAGGAACTCCGCTTTTAACTTTTATCATTTGAGATTTGCCAAAGTAGTATTTTCATGTGAATGGTGACTCACCGTAACAAATTGGTATCGATTTTTAAGTAAGTTTCAACCCAGTTTAAAGCAACCTCTGATGCCATGATATTCAAGTTTACATAATAGATTGTCATGCTCTACACAGTCAAATGCTTTGCTCAGGTCACAAAAAACTCCTACCGGGCACTCTCCAAGTTCTAAAATTGCATTAACTTATCATAAAAGCAGTACAAAGCATCAATTGTTGATTTTTAGGTTGAAAACCAAATTGATTTGTTGACAAAATATTGTATTTTTTATGAATGACTGCAGTCTACTTAAAAACAATATTCAAAAATTTTTGCAAATACTGAGGTCATGGTAATCGGTCGGTAGTTAGATATATCTTGTGGATCGCTATTTTTGTGTAAAGGCACTATGTTGCTTATTGTTAACGCATTTGGGAATATGCCTACTTGGAATGAAAGATTTATTAAGTATAATAAAGGATCAACTATGACATCATGAATTTTTCTTATTAGAAATGCCGGCACATCATCAGGACCAGACGAGTATTTATTTTTGATCTTGTTTTTCATTATATTTAAGATTTCATTTTTATCTATTGGGAATAAAGCGATAGACTGATTAATTATATTTTTGTAAAATTATTAGTTAAACTATTTTTACTTTGCGTTGCATTGTCTTTTAAAATTAAAGATGCAATTCCGCAGAAATAATTATTAAAACATTCAGCAATCTCATTAGGATTGTTATATATTTTTCCTTCAATGCTAAGAGTTATGTTCTCTTTATTTGTGCGCTTTTGTTAGTAATAGAATTAACCGTTTTCCACATAGATTTTGATAAGTTATCCGAATTTATAATCAGCCTTTGATAATATTGGTGCTTAGTATTTTTTAATAAATTTAAGTGGTTATTTTTGAAATATTATATGAGTTAGATAATTCAGGAAATTTATTTTTAGTACAAACAAATCTTTCAAATGGTTACTAGAATGAATTATGTTGCTGTTAACCCATTTTTGGGCTGTTTTTTAAACTTTACTACTTTTAATGGAAAATATTGGTCAAATAGACTAAGAAACGTGTTATAAAATTCGTTGAACGCCATATCTAAGTCATTGTTCTTATATATCATGTCCCAGTTTGTGTCTCTCAAACTTATTCGGAACTTACTTATGGCATCTGATTGAAAAGTTCTTTTAAGCATAGAAACTTTATTGGAACCAGATTCATTTAAATTATTTTGTAAGAAGATAGATCTATGATCTGAAACGCAATTGTCAATAACAATATACTGACACAATTTCGGTTCTGAAACATAAATATGGTCAAGTACGCTATCCAATCTAGTAGGTTTTTCAACAATGTTTTTAAATTAAACGTAAGCAATAAGTTACCTAGTTCTGCGTACTCTTGAACATTTTTACTGGATCAACATTGAAGTCACCTCCAACAATAATATTAAGTTGAGGTTTATACAATGATACTAGTATTTTGTTAAGAACATTTAGAAATTTTTCAAGGTCACCCAACGGAGATCTGTAACAACAAAGAATTAATACACATTTTTTGCTGTCTGATACCAATATACACCACATATTTCAGCATGCTTGTCAATACAAAACTGATTGAGATTTATTTGTTTCACATTTAAGCCGTCTTTTTCCATATTCCCACGCCACCGCCTTTGCATATAGATCTCGAGTATTGGCTGGATAATATAAAATTTTGTATACGGTTCAAGTTCATGTCACACTGAGAAAGATGCAACCACGTTTCCGTCAGAAGTATAAAATTTAAGTCTTTGTATGATTTATTTTGCAAATACTCCGTGCTAATGTAGTTGTATTTATTATGATTCAAAGATCTGCAGTTTAAAAGTAACAATTCCGGTTTATGTTGTTACAGTTGATGTCCTCGTTCGATGAAAAAACCGAGTGACATGAATATCCTTTGGCCATAGTGCTGGTTCTAGTGCTTTAGTTAGGTTGCAAAGATTTATTGTAATTTTAAAAGATGCGCAGGATCCTGGAACTTTACGAATAATTGGTTCACATTCGACTTCAGGCAGTACTGTTTTAAGTAGATTAATTATTGCTTCTTTCGTTGTTTTTGGATCGAATCTCGACGCAAATATATAGGCCTTTTGGGAATTGCTTTAATGTCAGCGACATTTTCTTTGAGACCTACAACCACATCTTTAGCAGAATTTTGCTTTCGTGATTTTCTTTTAACCACTGTTGACCACAAGTTTTCAATTTTTTCGGATTTAAGATGATCGTCTTTTATTTCCGTAGATGACTGGCAATTGACACTTTGTGATACGTTTTTACTAGAATCCTTCGCAGAAAATTTTTGATATTGATTATTTGAATTATTTGAATTATTTGCATTAACCTTATTATCAGACACTAGCGGTGCGTTATTATTGGAATTTGATTGTGTTGTAGATTTGTTTATAACTACGATACTAGAATTCAAAATAACTTTTAGATTAAACTCAAACGTATGTCATGATTCTGTTTTAGGCAAAGGAATTAATATGTATAATAAATTACCCCAAGATGTTAAAAAATGCAAGCACGATAAAATTATTTAAAAGTAAATACAAAAATCCTCAGACAAAACAAAGAGTAAAATATAATATTTATTGCTGTGATATACATAGGTGTACCAAAATTGTTGTTAATGTTATGTAATTGTATTTTTATGTTATTTATACTTTTACTATTGTTTATTTATACAGTTGTATCGGTTATGACAATAGCTTATTGCTAAATAAATAAATAAATAAACACATTACATAAATAGCTATTACTTTTCTACTGTGTGCACCTCTAAGTATATTACAACACTGTGAAATTTTACCAACTTAACATAAATAAAGTAACTTTAATTTACATTATGGTAACAATAAATTTTCAATGTTATATTGGTGGCTGTAATAAATTACTAAATTTGGCGTCATTCTATTCTTAACGTAAACAGACTTTATTTTATAGCACTTGCTTAAAATCACGAACGTTAAGTAAAGATTAGTAATTTATTTTATATATTTTATTTATTTAAATAGAGGTTTGTAAACATTATCCTTATCTGTGCTTCAAGTTTAATTAATAGTTTAATTATAACAGAAAATAGCTTTAAAAATTTAATTTTAAACACTGACAGCTTCTTTTCTGATTACAAATTATTATTACCGCACTTTAATTCAACACTCCCTTTCATTTCTCAAAATTTTCGCTAAGCTATCATTTTAGCATGCTTCTTATTGTAGTAGAGGACTGAAAATGTGTATTCTGTAGGCATTTAAAGACTAAAAGCTAAAACCTGACCAAATCGATAGCTTTTAAAAAAGTAAATTTCCAAAAAGTTGTCCAAAAAATTGTCTTGTGCAAAAGGGCGCTATTCAAATTTTTTGAGTTATGAAAAACAATTTTTAGATTTTGATATAAACCACCCTGTATCTCAGTACAGAGCCATATTTTATGTAAGTGTTTTGGTTTAAATTTTCATATTTTAGGCTCAGAATTTTCCGTTATTAATGAATCACCCTGTATATGCTTTTTAAAAAACTTTTCAAGTAATACGTGTAAATTTGAAATAGCTTTGTATAAAGAAAGATTGTGAAAACAACAAATATTAACATTTCTGGCTACTTCTTCATAGCTCGTCTGAGCTAGATGAACAAATAAATAGTACTATTCTACAAGAATTTAAGATAAACGTCGTTTTAGCATCACTTAGTTGTTTTTATTAAACACATTTTAATCAAACGTGCTTTTTATTCTGTACTTGAATTTTATAAATGCATCAAGCCGTCCATTCATACATTCATGATTACATAATAAATGTACCGTATGCAAGAATTTTTTATTAATTGCAAAAGCACCCATTAGAAGTTCACAGAAGCAATTCAAACGTAAAAACTTGTTCGCAGTCTACTTTACAAAAAAAAAAAAAGATTTTATCGAATAAATCAAAATCTGCTTATTTCAGGACATGTTAGATACATTCCCATTGATTTTCGAAGGAGAATAAATTAAGTTTATTTGTGATACCAAAGCTTTAACCAAATTTTTCAAACACCCTGTACAAGATTTTCCGGCATCGAGAATGGTTCTTATTAGAGTCGTACTCAGACTTTAACACCTCAAAAAAACAATTTTTATCTCTACAATAACTCCCAGAGACACTAATTTCTTTGATATGGTACATCTATTAAAAATGTTAAAATAATCCGAATAATTTAAAAACCGTAAAAGATAGGGATATAAATTACGCGTCAAATGTATGCAAAATTTCACGAGTTATTCGACGGAGCAAAATATACAGGGTGAACCATTTAAACAAAATCTACTTTGGTTTTTCTTAATCACCCTGTATATATGAAAACATTTTTAAACGTGTAAATTTTAGTGTATTTGGGAAACCTGCTCATACTTTTTCGAACAAGTAGTCTGAAAGCCCACAATCGGACAATTATGCACTAAATGGACACGCTGTATACTGTGTGTCTCTGGCAAGACGCAACATATGATTTGTACAATAGAAAAGATTTGATTTGATCTTCTATTGCTATGAAAATTTCGGATTGTTGTATACCTTATACGTTACGGCATTTTGTTGAAGTTAGAAAGAAAGAGCAAGTGTAGAATGTATAATCTTCCTTCAAATGTAAATATTATTCTTTAAGTTTGTAAAAATAAGTGTTTAGTAATTTGTGATTTTACACGAAAATTCTAATCAATGTTTAGTTGCTTTCATATTTTAATATTGCTATTGAAGTAAGCATAATGAAAATATAGGACGATTGAAATGTAAAGAACCTGTCACGTGAATCAATCTTCAACGCAAATCATCAAAAATATACCTTACTATAAATGTATTTTTCTTCAAGCGACAATAAAACGTCATATTATTGAACTACTGGCAGACGCTAAAAACTTTTTACTGTCTAGACATTAAAAACCAAAACAGTTATTTTGTTTTCACAACTATTTAGAGTTGGTACCTCGGTTATGTCATATTATGAATGTAACAGTAAAGTACCAACTTCATTCGTTCAGAATAAAACGTCACTATAACACTCGAGAATCTCGAAAATTTGAAAATAACACATGAAAACTAGCAATAAACGCTTGAAGAAAAAATAATATATTTCACTTGGGGTTAAAAATATAATTCTTTCGCTTAATTTGCTGTCTCGGCTAACACCTCGCCAGCAAACTTTTAAGCTCAACAATTATATTGTTTAACTCCTAGTAAAATAATCTACTATTATTAAACTAGGGTATAATTTGAATAACACCACAAACGAAATTACGAAATACACTTCGTTGTTGCCCTTAATGTGAACAGTAGACTCGTCCGTTTCATTTTCGTTCACGGCGCAGGCCACGTGACAGGTTCTTTACATTTCAATCTGCCTATACTTTCGCATAAAACCTGTTCGTATTGAATTTGAGGTTAAATGAGTCGTTTGTATTTATGCTATTGTAGACCTGTGTGTAAACTATTAGACATAATACTTGCATCTTGCAAGAATATGGAGGTATTCTAAAGCTAAAATTTTAGTTTAAGTCAATACAGTTGTTATTATAGATAAGACAGATATTTCGATTAGTATGGATCGACCACAGGTCTCTACCAATAAACAGAAGTTGGTGTTCTAAGGACTTTATTTGGAATCAGCGAAGTAAAGTATAACCCAGAATTAGAGGTGTTTTCATTTTTAGCTTCTTAGTCGTAAACAATTTGAAACTCATGGGATTAATGAAGATTTTTAGAAAATGCCCGATAAGTTTTTTAAGGTTTGTGCTCTAAATTATTTAATTTGCTATTTCTCTTTTGACTTTCTATTTCAGGCTCTACTATAATCCAGGAGTCAACAAACAAGATAACAAGATTATTATTTTAAAACCATCCAAGAACAATTGTAAAGAAATGTTGTAATTCCAAATACGGTTTTTTATTAAATGTCATTGCCGTTTTAAAATTTAATTACATCAAATTAAAAATTCTTTTCTATAAATGTGTTATTGGTCCTGAAAAGGACTGATTTGTTTATTAATGTATATACAGAAGTGAAAGCTAATATGTATAACATGCGAAGTTATTGGCGTATAGCAACTGATTAAATGCTGTCCATTTACTGTTAAACAATTGCCCCAAATAGAAGTTTCATTGCACATTTTGCAATCATATTTGCTGGTATATTGAAGCAAAAATTCCACAATTTTATCTTTTAAAGACTCAATTGTGTCGTGGGTTCTGTCGGTATAAACTTTCAGAAGATATGTCGTTGGGAGACAAGCCTGGTGCTCTTGGTGGCCAAGTAACTTCCTCACCTCTTCCAATCCAGATTCTAGGAAGTGCTTCATTTAAAGTTGTTTTATTTGATTCGCATTATGTGCTAGACACCATCATGCTGATACAAACTACATTGACATTGAACGAACATTCATCGGTGAAGCAAATATTCTTAACAAAATTCTTGCCTTTTGTCAGCATCGGTTTATGCTTTTAAAAATTTTATGAACTTGACACCTATTTAATTGTCGAATACTAATATTAGGGTTCAGTTGCACTTCTCTCAAGTACATTGATTTCTTCATCGTTGTCCATCTTCTGGTTATGTTGAACCTGCTTCTGGACGCTTGTGTACACTGCGGTTTCTCTGCCGATTCGGAAAAGGTGCAGCAAACAAAGGCAGAAGTGTTTCTATAACTTTCACCTCTGTATACCCCCTTATACCATTTCAACTTTCTCAGGGATTGTATACACTCATTTTCAAAAATTAAATTAGAGAATATTACAATAAAGAACAAGCAATAACAATTAAATTGTAACGTATACGTCAATACAAATATTTCATAGCCTTAGTAGATCAATTCAATTTTTTTTATAGTGAAACTCCTATGTTGCGTCTTGCCAGAGACACACGATATATAAAAGTTTCACCTAGAGTTTTCATTTCGGTTCTCTTGCACGCAGAACGATGTTTTCTTCAAAAAACACTTCATACTATATATAGTCATTTCAACTAATGATAAGTAATTTCAATTATCTATGGAACCTAAACCAATTTAGAACAATATAAGAATAGATTTTATAAATAATGGGAGGACGCGTGTTTTTAGCGTTTCTTGTACACGGAACAAAATATTTAAATTTAAAGAATGAGGGGCTAACTTATTTCAGCACTTCTTGATGTATTTTGCCTTATCTTTGTAAACATTTATTTTAAGAGAATTGCTAATTTGGAACAATGTTCAGAACACCAACAAATCAGAACAATAAAGAAAAATTGATTTTTCATAAAGGATGAAGTTAATGAAAAGAGAGATGTTTTTTAAAGGTTTATTGTATTTGTTTTTTGGTTTTAGTCTTATAACTTTGGAACAATATACAACTAAACATAAAACAATCTGGAACAATTAACAATTTATTTAATTTTTAACTAAATGAGGGGGCTAACTTTTTTCATATGAAGATCTGCAGTGTTCTACATGTCAAGATTTCAGAAAAGTTCGAGAAGTGGTTTTCTTAATATCCTGTAGTTACATACGAACGGACAATGGACGGTCAGTTTCAGAAATATTTGTTCCTGCTATTATTACCATTTATAACATACATGTCGGAAAAAAGTTAAAACAAAGGTTGTACGGAAAATCAGTTTTAGGCTTTCGCGGCCTGTTGGTGAACTAATATAATGCCACCATTGGAATTTCTCTCCCAACGTTTTGCTAACACAGAAGTGGTCAGCTAGACAGTTAATTAGTTAAGAGTTTCAGCGTAACCAGAATTTTTAAAGAGTTTTTGCTAAAAACCGTTACAATACGTTCCGACAATATGTTAAAAAAATTGATTATTAACTAATTATTGAGATTATTGGAAAAAAGCATCTTGGGTACAAAATTAGTTGATCCAGGATTCAATTGTTTAGATTGTGTTGTTGAAATTTAGTTTTTTGAAATAGTAAGGGTGTTAGAGTGCCCACTAAACATAAAAACATTACATAAACGAAGAATTTAACATCACAGTATGTTACATTTGTAACGTTTCTATTTAAAGCAGTTCAACGTTTATTAAATGTTGATATAACAGATTATGTCAACGTAAAAAATGTTAAGAATTTCTTTACATTAAAAAAGTAACGTTAGTGGTAATGTTAATTTAACTGCTTTTTATAACATATTACCAACGTTGTAACTATGTTAGCTTAAAAAATTAGCAACAACGTGGTACAATAAAATGCTAACTATTTCATCTTATTGTTGGTAACTATTTATATTATCAACGTTATTGAATCTTGATTTGCCAATTTTTTAAATTGGCTCCGATAGAAAATTTCTTGCCGTCAACTGGATTCGAGACCCGGTGGTTTAGTTTATCATACTGACACGTGTACCGCTTGGCCGTTCCCACTGATGGTACAGGTGCCACAGTGGTAGCATATCTATCATTAATTTAAATTTTCACTTGGGTATCGAAAGTAATTTTGAGCAAATATAAATCAATTCAAAATAGTTACAAAACTGAAAGGCGTCTAAATACTTTATAAATTACCTAAAATTAAGTAAACATAAAATGTAACCTCCACGTCCGAAACATAATGTGCACGCAAATGTTATGACTCCACAATTATACATAAGATTAGGGAGTTACGCAACAGTTTCCAAACAGAAAATTTTAACATTTTTTTACTTTTTCCGACCAATTAGAACTAGTATGTACACTCATGAAATTTAAAACTTGGACACCACAATTTCTGTAAACAAAAGTTTGCACATTGTGAAGCGGGCTTAAGGGTATCATTTACAATTCTAACAGCAGGTAGTCTCAGCAGGGGTTATCTTATAGAAGGACTGTAGAATGAATCATTACACTAAGCACGTTTTAGAAAATAGGTAATTTACGTTGCTTACTTAATTTTTTCTTTAAAGAATATATTTGAAGGTATCGCTAATTAAACACCATAGCTCGATTAATTATCGAATCAAAATTTTGTTTAGGAAATGTTTACAAAATAAAATTAGAAATAATTTTGATTTAAAAACGTCTACAAGCAATAACTTTTAAATTAAATCAAAAACTAAACATGGTTATTTGGGTTGACTGATTATTACTTATTTTTAAATAAATCTAACCTACTAATTATTGTAAGTTATTAAAAAAATCATTAAACTCTATTCATAATATTTAGTCCTTACAAAATGTATATTTTATGACGTTTCATTTTTTCTGTAGTTAATATAAAAAGTGAAAATAAAAACTAAGGCAATTCTTATTGTCAACGTATATATTTAGTTTTTTGACAAGAATTTATTACATAATTATAATTAAGATACCAAGTTATAGTTTAAAATTAAATGAAAACTTTTTTTAAATAAAGGTATTACTATATAAATAAATATAAGAAATCAATAATGGGTGTGACCTCCATTATTATTGATACATTCTTGGAGGCGTCTGCTCATTGACGCTATCAAGGTATCAATATAATTAATATTAATCGTTTCCCATGCGGTATCAATGGCTGCAATTAGTGCATTACGGTTTACTGGTATAAAATTTGGCCCTTGTTGTCTTCGGATAACAGCAAGTATTCGAGCCCAAACATTTTCGATAATGTTAAAATCTGGGCTTTTGCTGGCCAGGGTAACAGCTCCAAGTTATTTTCTCGTATCCAATTGCGCACAACCCGCGAAGTATGAATAGGGGCGTTGTCCTTTAACAACAAAAATACATTATGAAAATGTTAATTCAACAGATCCCGAACTATTTTTTGGAGAAAGTATAGTGAAATAAGAATACTTACTTGTTGGAAAATATAATCTTCGTCTGGATAAAACACTCGCTGAAGTTTCATAATAGTTTCCAAAATATCTAAATACGCAGCAGAATCAAGACGTCCATCGATAGCCCAACAAACTCCTGGACCCCGCGCGCTAACCCAACCCCACACATTCACAGAAAAATAACCACTTCGTTTTTAGGACATATGTGATTATTTTCGTAACGAGTTCCTTCCATTCTAAAAACTTTTAGTGGTCCATCGTTGCGGCTATTGAACGTTTTTTTCGTCGCTAAAAATCACTCGATTCCAAAATTCCAAAGGTTCGTTCACATATCGCCTTGCAAATTCCAGACGACGTCTCATATTTTCGTCACTGAGAACTTCTTTCGCAGCAGCATTATACTTCTTTATTCCCATCTCCTTTAATCTTTTTGTGCAGTTATACGGCATCCGGGAAAATGTGTATCTGCTATAGCCCTGGAGTATGTAGCAAATGGTTGTTCTGTTACGTAATGAAACAACTCGAGATCTTGAGCACGTGTAGATACTTTAGGTCTACCACTTCCGATGGCTCTTTCCAAAGTGTGTTCAAGATTCCATTTTACTCGGTAATGCCCTACGGTGCTTTTGGTATATCTAACATACGTGAAATTTCACGCACGCTACGGCCCGCCGCTAATTCCGAAACAATCCGCGCTTTCAAATCAGCACCGAGATGAGGTGGCATTTTCACAACACTTGAAATTTTAAACTAAAATGGAATTTACATTTCTTACTTTATTTATTGGTTCACACTACCCCTTCTCAAACAGTAGGTAATTGTTTATTTATTACATACTTCTAATGACCAATGTAACAACCCTTAGAGCAATATGACTCAAAGGAAGTAAATTAAACAAGCAAGGATATTCTATTGTTATTGAAACTTATTCATAAAGTAAAGCCATTTCCTTATAATGCTAATGGACAGGATTTTCTTTTAAGTATTAAGATTACAATAGAGGACTTATAAACTTTCGAAAATATCTAATTATAAATATTTACACTGCAATTGCGCTTTTTCCTTAATAATTTCTTAGCAATAACATACACGTTCTTGGTTTTTAAGTTGTCATAAATTTGATATGATATAAATTTGTGTTTCTAATATTACATCACAAACTAATCTTTATTCGCCAAAAAATTGTTGCTTAAGTTGTAAAGCTTCGTACACACCTGAACAACAAACCGAGCAACAAACATAACAACGAACCGAAAGTCAAACAGAACGACAAACGATCTTTTATGATTTCCACAATCCGAACAACAAACGGAACGTTTGTGCTGTTCCCATAATTATTTTCAGTAGTTTTCAGTTCATATATATTTATTATTGAGAAGAGAAAATTGCGGAAAACAAGAAGATAGTGCCAACCAAATTTTACGCACAAAGAAGAGTAAAAATTATAATTTACTTCGCTTTTTTTTTATTTTGGAAATTTCCGCCCAAATGATGCTAATAGGGACATCATTTTTCTTGCATTCTTAAACACTGATTAATTTAAAACATTTTTCTTCTGTCAACTCCATAATATTACCTAAAACACAACAAACCCACAAAAGGGAGGACAAAAAATAAATAATTTAATTCTCCCGCATAAGTTTGTTCGCCGTTTTGTTTAGATTCGTCCAAACCTGCAAACGCATTCGCGCGCATTTTCTTTGATGTCGGAGAAAACCGACAAGTTGGGGAACGCCGCAAACCGTTCGTGGAACAATCAGGACTTGCGAATCTGTTCTAAAATTCGTACGTAGCACCGTCCAAATTAATGTTCCGATTGCCGTTCGGTTCGTTGTTCTGTTTGTTCCTCGGTTTGTTGTTCAGGTGTGTACGAAGCTTTACAATAAGCATATTAATATGAACTATATCTTATGAAAGGAGAGTTATGTAACTATAATTAACGACTTAACGTTACGTTAGTAGATTCCATTTACTATTTACACATATTTTCTTTCGATAATTAACTATCGGGATATGATGACCCTATACTTCGCAGGTTGTGCGCAACTGGATACAAGCAAATAACTTGGAGCTGTTACCCTGGCCAGCAAAAGCCCAGATTTTAACATTATCGAAAATGTTTGGGCTCGAATACTTGCTGTTATCCGAAGACAACAAGGGCCAAATTTTATACCAGTAAACCGTAATGCACTAATTGCAGCCATTGATACCGCATGGGAAACGATTAATATTAATTATATTGATACCTTGATAGCGTCAATGAGCAGACGCCTCCAAGAATGTATCAATAATAATGGAGGTCACACCCATTATTGATTTCTTATATTTATTTATATAGTAATACCTTTATTTAAAAAAAAACGTTTTCATTTAATTTTAAACTATAACTTGGTATCTTAATTATAATTATGTAATAAATTCTTGTCAAAAACTAAATATATACGTTGACAATAAGAATTGCCTTAGTTTTTATTTTCACTTTTTATATTAACTACAGAAAAAAATGAAACGTCATAAAATATACATTTTGTAAGGACTAAATATTATGAATAGAGAGTTTAATGATTTTTTTAATAACTTACAATAATTAGTAGGTTAGATTTATTTAAAAATAAGTAATAATCAGTCAACCCAAATAACCATGTTTAGTTTTTGATTTAATTTAAAAGTTATTGCTTGTAGACGTTTTTTAAATCAAAATTATTTCTAATTTTATTTTGTAAACATTTCCTAAACAAAATTTTGATTCGATAATTAATCGAGCTATGGTGTTTAATTAGCGATACCTTCAAATATATTCTTTAAAGAAAAAATTAAGTAAGCAACGTAAATTACCTATTTTCTAAAACGTGCTTAGTGTAATGATTCATTCTACAGTCCTTCTATAAGATAACCCCTGCTGAGACTACCTGCTGTTAGAATTGTAAATGATACCCTTAAGCCCGCTTCACAATGTGCAAACTTTTGTTTACAGAAATTGTGGTGTCCAAGTTTTAAATTTCATGAGTGTACGTTATAATGGAGAAAAGAATAATATTTTAATTTGTGGGCAAACGGCTGGGAGGAGATATCAAGGAAACCACCGGTTTGATTTTTATGAAACTATGCATATGAGTCTTATTTATAATAGCACAGATCTGATTCGATTTTGAAATAATTTGTCAACTGAAAAGGGCAGTTAACCTACACAGATTTTCCCAGAAAAGTTGTTGGTTTTTGCATCGTTTCTCTCAAAATTTTGTTAAATAATGTAACGCTGTTACACATTTTTTTATCTGTCGAGTTCTGCGCAAAAGTTTGTTTATATTGCACAAAAAAATAACTTACTGTAATGTTGTAGTAATAATGTTTAACACATGTTCAACTTATTATATTTTTTTAATGTTATTTACATGTTCAAATGTTCTTTTCATAAACAATGTTAATGTGATGTAGAACCAATGTTAAAATGAAATGTTAATTTGTTACTTAGTTCAAATGTTACAAAACATTGGTTTAATGTTCCTTGTTTAGTGGGTTGAGCTCAAGTTAGCAACCCCACTTTAAAAATCGGTATTACAGTGAATCTATTTGGGTACAAATTCTAATTTTTGGATACAAATTAGTTCTCAATTGTCATCAGTTGTTTTTTCAATTTGCACAAAGTGGGTGTGTTGTATAGATGATAGAAGACATTTTGAATATTTAATTTAATTGGTTATTTAAATTTTGAAAAAAAAAGATTTTTTAATAAAAAATTTTTTCTGAAAAATTTACTAGTCAATTCAGCTAAAACAGTGACTAACACCGCCGGTGCGTTAGGATAGTTTACTTTCCCAAAATTCCAAAGCATCCATTGTTATCTTGGACACATTATGTCTACAAAAATCAAACAATTTTACGTCCACGTGCGAATGCCAAACATGTTTACAGTTATTTGCTTTCCAAAAAACTTTTCATATAAAACTTGCGTAAAATTCAATTTGAATCACCGTGTAATGAATAAATAATAGGAATAGAAAATTGCATGTGTCATTTCCGGGTAAACCATTTCCGCCAAAATCTGATGAAATTTTCGGTTCGTGAATAAAAACTTTAAATTATTTAGTTTCGCTAGTGCTGTAAATTGACCCATTTTTGAGTTAGAGATATATTACAAGCAAAGTATAAAACAGGAGCAAAGAAGCTACAGATTTTATGAATATATATGTGATGCAACAAGTTTTACAGTTATGCAGAAAATAACAACAACAATAATAGCACGTTAACCTACTCAACCCGCTATGAATAAAGTAATAATTACATAAAATTACTCTTACCTTCGGCGCGTACGTAGAAGGACATTTTTGAAAAAAATAAAACCGAACAGTAACACAAATCACTAAAAAGTAAATCCAATAAGTTTAAAAAGGCATAGCACGAGTTCACTTACCCCACGCAGTTCTACAAAGTTTAAACTAAAATTGTCTTTCGCACACTAACACGTTATCTAAAATTAGTGTATGCGAGTGTTAACGGAATGACCTTTAAACATATATACGATGACTCAATGAGAAACTTGCGTCTTCATCATTGTGTTAAGAAGTTGCTAACGTCAGAATAATTTATGTGTGCACGGAAATGAATTCTAATCAATAACGAGCACGCTATAAAACTGATATGATATCTTGTTATCAAAAAACTTACTGCAGATCATTAAACAAAGCTAAAATACGTACCTAATAAAAGTTAACAGGCGCCAGCACGTGAATGCAATGATGGTGGAGGTGGTAATACAAAAGCGCAACAATGCAGGAGGTAGTACCGTCGTGTCTGCAAAATGTTTTCGCTTACACGAAAAATTTCCAATAAATTTTTACATTTTCAATTTTTATTTTAAGTCATTCGCGACATTTTTCTACGTGGTTAAAAATTTCTTCCACTGTCACTTGTCATTGTTCATTTGTTATGGTCGTGTCGTCATGATTTATTAATATAACATAATTTCATTAAATTATCTTCGAAAATAATCATAAACCTACTAAAAGTACATGAAATTATATTATATTATTATAGCTTAAGTTTTGGCGAAATTGCAGTGGTTGTTTTGTGGTTATCATGTTGTGTCGAGTTTCTGCTATAATAAAGTGTGATCCACAAGTGTGATCTCTAAACCTTTCCTAAATCATGTTATTGAATTTGGCCTAGTTTGACTCTGAGATACAGAAATATCTATTATATTTTAGTTTAGATTTATACCATATATTAACATACTTTATAAGCAATATTATTATAGCTTATGTTAAAATACACATTTATGTTAATTATTTTATCAATAGTTTAAATTTTAGACGACCAAAAAACAATATATTTCCCTTACACCAAAGAGTATATAATTAGGGAAGAGGAGCAAAGTATTGGAATAAATAGTAGTTGTGTATTGTGTGTTGCGTAGCAATGAAGTCACAAATTTAGAAGAACCGAGAGTTTGTGTGAGAAGAAACAGCTGTTAACAACCTACTCTAAAGGCTGTGTCACACTACGCTACTTACTAGCAGCTACCTAGTAGCGGCTACTGAAATAGCAGCTACTTTTCCTGTCACACTAAATTTTGGTAGCGTCTATTCACTAGCTGCTACTACTAGTTTAGCTCAAGAGCTGTCCATTGTTTTCGTTGAAAATGTCGTCTGTAGGTGTAAGTCGTGACGAATTGCGTCGTTTGTTACTATCGTGTGTGAGAGAGGTATGTGTAGATTTGATTTACAATATACGGAACAAAAAAAACGCTCTTGGGTTCGTGATTGGATAAGGAGAAGAAATAATCTGGGTGCTTCAGCCACCCTCATGAAAGAACTGTCTATGGAGGACCCCAAATCATACCATAACATCATGAGATTGTCTATTCTCAAATTTGATGAGCTGCTTGAATTAGTAACACCTTTTATAAAAAGGAAGATACAAAACTAAGGCAAGCAATTTCATGTAGAACTAAATTAGAGATAACATTAAGATACATTGCGACGGGTGACAGTTTGAAATCTCTACAGTACTTGTTCAGAGTGCCACACAATACCATTTCTACATTTCTGCCAGGAGTGCTGGAAGCAATTTATCAAGTACTGCAGCCCTTTGTACAGGTAAGTGTTTTTTCTTAGTTAAATAAATGTGGCTTTTACCTGCCCGAAATTAAACCAAAACCAGCCAAAAGTTAATTAATGCATTAATAAATTCTATATCATTATTTTATAACAGGTGTTGATGGTAAAAAACCAACCCTTGTTTCGGATAAGAAAAATTCAATTTATTGTAGTATAATAATATAAACTAATAATAATAATAATGTCTAAGTATAATAATACATACGATTATATAAAAAGTACAAAATCTAATAGTATAAAAAAGAAAAGAAATAAGATATATTTATTTAAATTACATCTTAAATGAATTACATCTTTAATTTATTAACAACCCTCTAATTTCTAAATGGTTGTTAGTACTGTAGGTACTACAGTTTTACTCTTGATTTTCTACTTGCGCATTGCCTATAGTAATAAGAGCTTGTTGGAGCACATCAAGTCCACTTGTATTTAACGGTTCTTCATGTGAAACATATACATAATTATTAGATAGTGTGTTACTGTCGTCATTGCTGTTTGAGTTGGCTGGAGATAATACGAGTTGCACTTGGTTGAGCTGTGCCAACCGTTCCTGAGTAATTAGTTCTTGAAATTTTGTTGTAGCATCAGGAAACTTCTCATTGGCAGTTCACGTAACTGAGACGCTATATGCTTTGAAAATGCATCATATTGGTCCTCACCTGGTGTTGTGTCCTTTAGACCTGTACATGCAAGCTCAGCAATACCTTGTAATCTATTGACAGCAGATTCAAAACGTGATGGGTATTTAGTTGTACAGTTGGTTTTCAAATTTTTCACAGGACGAGGAGGACCCATGTTACTGGAGCTTCTTGTTTGTGACAGGCTCAGGTTTGGAGTTGTCGACGTTTCCTGTATTTCATCACCAAAGTCCAAACCTTCGGCATCAACATCTTCAATTGTCTGGGTTGACAGATTCTGAAAAACATGTACATATATTATTGTTAAAAAATACTGACTTTATTTCTATTTTTCAGGTCCCTAGTACTGAGGGGAATGGACTGAAGTGCAAAATGTTTTGAAACAACTTGGAATTTCCCCAACTGCTGTGGTGCACTTGACGGGAAACATGTGCAAATAAGACGGCCATTCAATTCAACATCACAGTTTTATAATTACAAAGGAACCTACAGCATTGTGTTATTTGCATCTGTAGATGGGAATTACTGTTTTCGTTATATTGATGTTGGCAGTGATGGAAGAGCCAGTGACAGTACAATTTTTCAAACGTCGACATTGATGAGTGCTTTGGAACAAAACTTATTAGGTTGGCCAGAGTTGGGTGTTTTTATTGGTGATGACATTTTTCCATTGTCTTCCAACTTATTGAAACCTTATTCACATCGAAATTTAACTTTACCTGAGAGAATTTTCAATTACCGTTTGTCCAGAGCACGACGTGTCGTGGAAAACGCTTTTGAATATTGGCTGCGAGGTTCAGGGTTTTACAAAACCGATTAACCTCAATGTTGATACGGCTGAACTTTTAATCAAAGCGTGTTGTTCCATACACAACTGGCTGAGAATGACTGCATCTCAAACGTACTTCCCCCCTGGTTCAGTTGATGAGGAGGACACAAGTACAGGTGTAGTGAACTTGGGCTCTTGGCGACAAGTACAGACAACTATGACACCAATCAATAAATTATATAGATCTAACAACTTTGCCATGGACGGTGAAGACATAAGGAAGAGCTATTGTCATGCATTTATGACATACATGAGTGTGCCATGGCAGAAAAAAATGTGTAATGCAAAAAGAAGGTAGACAGAGGGTGTATAAAGAGTATTTTTATAATTAATGGAATTGTCATTGTTTCATTGAATGACTTTGTACAACACTACTATTGTATGTAAAAATAAAAAATTGTTTTGGACAAGTTTTAATTTTTCTTAATTTTAACAGTTACGCAAGCGACAAAAGACACTTTACACGCGAAATACATATACAATTTTTATATAATTTTATTCCAACAAGAATAACAACTTTCCAAAATTTGGGATTGCTATAGACAAAGTAAAATGTTAACAAGTATAATACAGTATTTCAAGTGTTCTTACTATTGTATAAATGATGTCTTAATATATACACAGAATATTTAAGCGTCTGCATTTTTTGATTACTATAAAATAAATACACATCGTGCCGTTGTAACTGGACGCTCGATTTCTATGTTATGTAAAATGTCTGAGTCAAATTACCTGATAGGAATTTTTAGAAACAGGGCCTATTTGATAACGATTATAATAGCTACCACATATACAACGCTACACTTACCAAATTAGAAGACGATGTTCTACCAGATATGACGGAATTCAAGAATGAATCTGCTGCACAGAACCACTGTAACTTTGGTTTATATATGTCCTCCGTGCCTGCTCCGCTTTTCTTTGATTTTTTAATTTTGTTAACTTCATTGCGGTACGAGTCACGAATCACTTTGATCTTCTTCTTAAGAGCATCTTCTTGGAGAGGGAGACCGGCTTCTTCCAAGTCCTTAATTAAGTCTTGGTAAGCTTGTTGTTTAATGTCTCGTTTCAAATAGTCCGTAGAGGTTACGTCCCAAAGACACGGATATTTCCTATAAAGGTTCAAAAAATTAATCACATCTCCCCCACCCCACTTCGAATCACTCATGATTACTTCAGTAATTATTCAAAATGAACGAGAATAAACAAATCAGGCAGACAGCAAGTGGTGCAAGTAGCCGCTAGTCCGCTAGTGAAGCTGTCACACTGGGCGACAGGTCGCTACCTGATAGCTGCTAGTTGGTCACGTGACTCACTAGCGCAGTTTAGTAGCACGGAAAGTTGGACATGTTCAACTTTCCATGCTAGTAAAATTTCACTAGCGCGCTACTCTTAGTAGCGGCTACATGCCTATGTCACATTGACTACTTAGTAGCTGCTATTTCGCTAGCTGCTAGTAAGTAGCGTAGTGTGACACAGCCTTAAGAGAGAGATACAAACGGACGGTCAGACTTAAAATATTTTCTATTCATATTTTTTAGAACAATACAATACTACTTCTACCTGAAAAGAGATGATTACAGAACTTAAAATTTTAAAACCCGACTTCTTCACTATTCTTAAACAAGACAGAATTAGTAAATTGTATTTATGCAAAAAATGTATGCATTTTTTTCGGTTTTATCCTGTCGGTTTGATATATGTGTACCTTTTGCAAGTTATGAATTTAGAGAACAAAGAGAGAACTATATGTACATACATAAAATTTTTCATCAAAGTGGACCATGAAAAAATTCACGTACGTCTACTCTAAATGCTTAAAACTGGATGTGTTCAAATTAAATCTGTCAGAATTGACAAATGCCCAAGCTAAGCTAAGATACACCTGTTATATGTTGCTTTGTCGTTGATGGCAAAGTTTGATGAAAAAACACGCCTTATATCACTAAATTTTCTTTCTGTTTACAAATGATTCCATTTCGGTACAAATTTATAAATGTATTTAAACAGTGCCATACATTTAATATTTATAGTCAATATTCAAACGTGAATCATATTTATAAACCGCATTTTAAATAAATGTTAACGAACATTTAATTATATGATATGTCGCTGCGATTTAATTATATGTCCCCGACATTTAGATGTATCTGTCACTATTTAAGCGTTTTCTGAACTCTGGCAACGTTGCAGTAGTTCGACCTGTTCTTTTTACCATACCATCTTCCATTGCAGATCCAACAGTATTGACCAATGTATTAATTCTTTTAATTTTTTAATTACCGGTGTTCAAGAGGCCAGTTTAAAATTTAAAAGTAAAAGTGTGGTTATGTTGCTTGTCGACAAACTATTGCAATGTTGCCAGTGTTCAGAAAACGCTTAAATAATAAGAGATAAGTACATCTAAATGTCGGTGACATAATTAAATGTTAAAAGTTAATATTTATTTCAATTTGTGCGATTTAAATATGATTCACGTTTGACTACTATTTACAAATCAATGATATATTATGATTATAAATATTAAATATCGTTTATAAACAGAAAGTTAATTTAGTGACTAATGTATATATCAAAAGTATAACTTAAATCGAAATGGCTTTTTTGGTAAATAGATTAAAAAACTACATAAAATTATTAAATGTCGTACTTTACACATGGTGCCTCATATATTTGAACGAAAAGTAATTTTCCTAAATATGATGGTTCTTTAGTTAGAAGAATGCTATGAAAAAAGTTTTCGTCTCTTCTCCATTTTAACCCGACTCGAAAGCTAAGTTAATCTAGTTTTAAGATATTTTTTCTCACGCGTTTATTCTTGAAAACTTCTATAATTATAGGTTAGTTGGGTTATTTGGGTCTTCTTTGGAGTTCAGGTAATCGAGTCAATGAAACACTGTACCTATTTCACTCGACGTTTCGACTGGCATGCGTCCAGTCTTTTTTAGAGTTCTATTGAACAATAATGTAAGTTAGTACAAGTTGTAATTGCCAGAGGATTAGTGCTTCAGGGACTCTAATAGAAAGTTCCTTTTTGTACCAAGTCATCTAAATTATCTCTTAATCGTCGTTAAATTGTAAAAATATATAAAATTTAATTATAAAATCAAACCCTCAACGTATACAAACAAACACAATAAATTAAACATTTTGAATGCCAGTATGGATAATTTCTTAAAGAAAATTTTTGGTAATACAATAACAAGGTCAAAACTGTTTATATAAAAAGTTAGATTTTTATTTATAAATTATTACATGTTAGTTAGTTGGGTATTGGGTATTATTAGTTAGATTAAGTTAGTTAGTATTTTTAAATGATGGTGGTTAGTAGGTTTCAATTTTAGTAATTAAGTTTTTGTACATATTGCTCAAATTATAGTTATCACTTTAAAATTGACATTATCCTTGTAAGCGTTGATGAATATCATTTCAGAAATCAATCGTTTTTTAAAATTTGGTTCTATATCTAAAACTGCAACAGAATCAAAATCGAAATTATACTCTTCTTTGACGTGATGAACAGATAAACCAGTAGTCTCACTCTTTTTTTTACAATTATATTTACGGTTTGTGATTCTATTGTCCAGTTTTTGTTTAGTTTTGCCAATATAAGTCTTATTACAATTACCGCATACTACTATAAATAAGACCAGATTTATCTAAAGTTTTAGTTTTGTTTTTACTTTGAATAAATTGTGTTAAGATTGTAAAGTACAATCTTAAAATCACTATGTTTAAGGCAACTAATTAGTCTACTAGATAAACCTGGAACATTGATTCGTTTTTGTAGGTGTTTTGGGTAGGTGAGTTAATTTGTACAGGATTTAAATTTAGAGTACTAGGTTTATTTGTTTTTTTTTTGGATAATTATTATTTATTAAAATTAATATTAATTTTGGTTTTTTTGTTAATAGAATGGAATACAAAGTTTTTTAATTTTATGTTGATGACTTTTAATTATGTTAATTTATTGTTTGTGCTGACGTTTTGAATAGTAATTTATTATCTTATTTGATGCTATTATTTTGTGAACGAATCAATTAATATTGGTTTGTCGTTACCTTCAAGGAATGGTTTTCCCATCGGAAACGTTTCTCCCGGGTGCTTTAAATGTACACCGTCATGCTAAAGTAAAAGGTTGATAGCAAAACTGACCTTATTTCCTTGTTCTACACATTAATATTAGTGAATCCACCAATTTTCCTTAAAATCAGAGAATCATTTTTTATCCCGATTTTACGACTATTTATTTGGGAAAAACAAAAAAAATGGTGTTTGTTTTTTAACGGAATACGTTAATATTAGTGTATCCACCAATTATCATTAAAATCAGAGACAGAAAATTTTTCTCCCAATTTTACACACAAAACTTACCTATAGCTTTCGTTTTTTTTGGGATAATGACAAATTTTTTGTGTATTTTTTAACAGAATACATTGTGTATTAATACTTAGAAGATCATACGACCTATTGTTCCTTGAAAGTTGCCGAAATAAGGAAGTTAAACAAGATTCTTCCATAGAAAATATTTTTTCCCGAGTGCTTTAAATGTGCATGGTCACGCTTAAGTAGTTGTTTAAAAGCAATTGACCTTATTTCCTTGTTCTACACATTAATTAGTGTATACACCAATTTTCATTACAATCAGAATTTTTTTTTCCGATTTTACACCCTAGACTATAGCCGTGTTTATATTGTATTTGCCTAGTGTAGATACGTAGTTTGACCGGGGTAGGTGTTTGATTTTAGGACAAATTTTTGTAAACTGACGTTCCAACATTGTCCAGTATCCAACCCATTGAACATTTGTTCTCGTTTGTTTTTAGGTATAGCGTGATCGTCATTGTAATAATAGAATTAATGGCGGTTATGTTTTATTTAATTTTAAGTCATACTCGATACTCTGTTTTCATTGCCTCACTTTATTACAATAATTTTCAAATACGCAGCAAAATTTTTTTCATGTCTTTCACCATAAAGAAAATATGAACTAGCATAATAAAATGTATACATCATTATGCCCATTTAACCAAAATTGTATCTTTATTAATAACAAAGAAGCCATACAATCGTAGTCAATTGGAACACATTGTATATGTGAATGATTAAGATTCTACGTTAAACGAAAGACCATTCTTTGTTTAAACTTATATATTACAAAGTTCATTTGCTAAACCTCTGCAATATTCACGCCTCACAAGTGCAGAGAGAAGTTCGAAACGAATAATACCGTACACAACCATATTAGAGCAGTCACGACGTAACATTTTTAACATACAATCCTCAGCAATAAACATTAAAAGTTACACGCCCGTCTTAACGAAATCGAAAAATGCATAGAAATAAATAATTTGACCATGTCACGCATTCAACATAAGTACATTGTAAGAAATTTAGGTGCTTCTGCTTTCTCACGCCAATTCTACAATTAACACAAGGGGCAGCATTTTACACTACAAAATTACAACAAGCGCTTATATTCATAGAATTTAATATCTCATCACGGTATGCCTTTGTTATATTCATATTTTGCATAAATAAAAAATACTTTCTTTTGGTTTTTTAAAGTTTAAAGATAGTGAGATTTATACAGGGTTTCTATAAAAGATCTTATTTATTAAATAAACAAAATTAGCGATAAACGATGAACAACACACAACGATGAAATAACTGACAGATGATGACATTAGCATAAATTAATTATCTATCAATTTAAGCGGCCAATTTGCATTTTTTCAATTTTCTCACCTGATGCAACGCCCTCTGACAAATTAATAATAAGTCAACACTGGCTTGAACCCTCCAATTTTCTTGCACAGAAAATTTAATGACGTTCCTGTTTCTTATAAAAAATATTTATTAACAGTGAACACAAGGTGAACCTGTAATTCTGGTTCAGTGTCTTGATGAGCACTTCTTTAATTCACAAGTTTATTAAAAAATGACACACGAACAAATATATAAGAAAGCAATATGCACAAACAAGTTAAAAACTTGTTTAAATCGAAATTTAAGTTGAATTATATTAATAGCAAAATTAATTAATTACGTAATAACTAAAACGAACATTGCAACATCAGTCATAAGTTGCACTCATGTTAATACTTACCTGTTACTTTTTTGTGTGTGTGTGAAGGTGAACCAGATACAAAGTTCATATAAATATGAGGTCAACACGGGGAAGTCCGTATTCGGGAGGTGCATTTATTTGTTATGATAATATTAACAATTCAATTTATTTTATTTAATTCTTTATCAGCACGAAATCGAGATACATGCAGAAAATTAAAGCTTTTAGAAGAAGAAGAAATTTATAATTACAGGTAGGTACACTTTTGAAGTTACTGTGCAGCTGCAAGAGTACTGGTTTAATAATTTATTCGACTGTAACAGTATATCATTATACTGATTCAGATTCTGTTGAGAAAACTCAAAAATTTCAAGCAGTTTCAAAGACATTCGGTGAAGCTCAAAATACCTCCGCTTTCAAAAAAAGTAATATTTCCATGTTATTGCGGAAGTTATGAAAAAAGTTCCTTGTTTCGTTAAAGTAAACTCATAATAATTTTCAAATAAATAGTTTTAGGATAGTGCTAAAAATGGAATCTTTTAAAAAAGACTCCATCTTGGATTTTATAATTAACAAATTTCATTTTTTTTTTGCTTTCAATGATGTGAACAGTCCAGATATCATCAAATACCATATATGTAATAAGGTTTCAACTAATAAATTAATGCGTATTTGAAAATCATTGTATTAAAGTAAGTTGGGCATAACTTCAAACTAAATAAAAGTAAAAAAAACAAAAAATTGAAATTTTATTAGAACATTGGTAAATAATGAAGTTACTAACATTATCTCAAAGACCATGAGAGTGATTTGTTTTTTGAAAATTACTATGGAGTTTCCTTTAACGGAATAATCAACTTTTGTTTTAAATATGTTTTCATAACTTCCACGATAACGTTATTTTTTGAAAATTAAGTTTTTCAAGTTTTTCCTAATAACTTGGTATCTGCTAAGAATTTTCCAGTTTCTTCCGCAAAATCTGAACTAGCATACTAAATTTAAATTGTACATCATTGCACATTTAACGAAAACTGAATCTTTATAAAAATTAATATAACAAAGATAATACAATAACCATACAATCCTACTTTTGAGATACACACTGTATAAAACAATAACCGGAATTTCAAACTGAAAAAACTGTATATGTAAATAGTCAACTAACTATAAATATTTACATAACAAAAAATCTTATGTTTCTTCGGAAATCGTTAGTGGGGATGTTAAGGATAGAAAAACCACAAAAATCATTTCCAGGGGTGCTGATCAACCACTCCAAACACCACTCTTTAGGTGAAAAAATTGTTTTCTGTCAATAACTCGTTAATCTTAGACCACCTTAAATAATTTTCTATAAATAAGGTCTCTATTAAATTAAGTTAGTAAATTAAATGTAGTATTTTTGAGATAATTTATATATAAAAATCATAAACTTTGCCAATCTTATTGCACGCAAGGTTTTTGCTTTTTCGAAAATTTCGCGCGCCGTCTTACGAAAAAATTGAATTATTCGAAAACTACAAAAGCTAGGAAGAAAAATCAAAATGGGTTTTGAGGGAGATAAATAGAAACATTTTGTTATTTATATTGACTGAAAATAATTTGTAGTATAACAGTATAACAATATGACATACTTGTATGATGGCTTTTTGCGATTTTAGCTACTTGCTCTCCAAATGGAAGTAACTGATTTCAATATATATGTTACAAATATATTATCATTTCGTTTAATATATTATATCAATGCTCCAAAAGAATGAAACGGTAGAATTCTGCAAATTTGCCAGTATTTTGAAATTCGCAAAAATTTGGCTCATCTTCTATTATTTTTAAAAATTAAAAAATTAAAAATATTATTAATATACTTATGTGCAACAAATTTTTGTTTGTGTTCATATACCCTACAACAATGATTCCCAGTCATTTCAAAGTAAGTAAATTGCGAAAAAAAGAAGAAAACATAAAAACTGCACGTGTACCATTTTTTGTACTTTTTCTTTAAATTGTTGAGCATCGTTGTATTACAACATTTGAAATTTATCGGTCCAGACATCAAGATAAGTATACATAGAATACGACCATACCATTCAAAATTATGTTATATTGAAAGGGGGACAATTTTGACGCACAGCAGTGACGCTCCGGTTTTAATATACAGGGTGTAAATGCAAAATAATGTGGGTCTTTCGTATAAAACAAAACATATGAGCAACTCCTGCTTAATTACAGCTCCCAAAAATTACCCAAAAAACGGTTTTTAAATTTTTTCTTAAAACAAAAGAAGTTACAAGATTTAAAATAAACCAACATTTCTTACTATCTCAAAAGCATTAAATGATTATTTTTGGTATTCTCGTATAGTTCCAAGAAGGAGAAAATGCCAACTCCTAAAATTTGTTTTTTGGGAACTTTTTCGTGTTTCATATTTAATTATTTCAAAATTCATTTTAGATAGATTGATTCTTTTAAACAAATAAGGTATCTTGTATATTTTGCAGTATCAACAATTTTCGATTTTTGACAAAAATAATGTTTTATCGAAGTTTATAGTCAATATTTTTACCTCAAGTAGGTACATCGTATGAATCACACGTATAGGTTAGAATTTTAGTGGAATTTTATCTAGTAGGCGTCGGTCATTATATATTTTTATTGGAAACGTTATTTAACTAAAAATGAATTATAAATTATTAAATAAAATCAAATTAAATCTTGAAAATGGTCACCTTCGGGCATTATACATGACTCTAGACGGCGGCGCAATGATACACGTCTACGGTTAAAAATTTCAGCCAACCCGAATCATGCAATTGGGAAGAAGAAGATTGCACGAATAGTTAATAAATAAACTCCTTAAAAAACTTGGATCATATGCCATTTTGTATGAAGGATTTACATGCATTATCTGAATGCGATATGACATCGTGTTTCTATTTTAAAAGAAAATCATACATATAAAATCGAGTTTCTGTTTGTTTGTCCGCCTTCTCCTCCAAAATTAACCGATTTTGATGGATTAATGACTCATTTTTTTTGAGGAGGTCAGGGCGGTGTACTTAAGCTATTTACATGTTGACCTGACCTTTGACCTCTGAGCTGGTGAGGTCAAATCTTTGAAAATTGAAGGAAATATTCCAATGCTCTTATCTCACTCCGACTTAATCTAGGTCCATTCCTGATCTGAATGGCCCGACTCTACTAGTAACTCCATATTTAAGTCATTCCAAAATGCACGAATCGAAGTACAAAATACAGTAGAAATATTCATGCAGAAAGATCAATCAGCTACATCGATATCGAAAAATGGCGATTATTTTATTTTACAAGTCTATAATGCAGAGAAGAAAATTAAATATATCAATGAACTGAGACACTTGTGAAGAACGTATCGACGTTTTGAACATTATTTCGATCTTCAAAAAAAAAAAATTCAAAACTTTCAGGCCAGGAATACGCACTAGAAATTATGACATCGAAATTAGAAACTTTGAATTAAAATGAAATCATTTTAATTAAGTATAATTTATTAAATCAGAAATATTTACAGAAAAACAAGTCAACATACATGACATTGATAGTGATAATAAACAAAATTAAATTAAATTGTTGGTCCTATAACATTTATGAAGAGTACCTTTTTATGTAATTTTAGGTAATAAATCATATTTTGGTGTCAAATTGTCATAAAATCAAAAGATATGATAAATAAATTTACCCCCACCGGTTTCGCAAGCCTATGGTTTAAATTAATTTTGAACAATACCGTAGCCCTTACTTTTGATAGTAAATCGTGCGCGAAATTGCATCGCTTTATCGCGAATGGTTTCTGAGATATTAGGTAAATAAGAACCATTTCTTGGTGGCAACATTCGAAGGACCGTAGCTCCTTTAGAAGGCTTTTGCGGACCCATGTTTATATAAGAACTTTATTTCATATTTTCGAAAGTAGAATCAGCGCTTGAAGTGTGTCCACCTATTTCGTGAACACCCTGTATATTAAATACAACGTACACATTATTAGCTAACGTATTATTTCAAAAGTGTCGTAGTCGTTTTGTGTGTTTCTGATTAACTCAAATAACTATCACGGATTACATCAACAACAAATTTCATTTCTCTAGACGAACAGTTTTGGTACCAACTTTACGTAAATGTTAAACAACGGCATGTCAATATCATTTGTAAATAAAAGACTAAAAACAACAAATAGGTAAATATCCATGTTTATGCTTTAAATTACAGACGACGGTCATTTTGTAATTAATGCATACATGACGTCATCGGGATAAGTCAAACGTTTAAAAAACTAAAGCCCAGTTGTACAATCTCCGTTTAAAGTTAACTTTGGCTTAATTTCCAAGTCGATAATTGTTGTCACAATTGTATCCTTAGAAATTAAACCATAGGTAACTTTAAGCGGAGATTGTACAACCGAACTAAGAGATCGGTCTACTAAAGTTATCAACTTCCACTTATCGTTAATACCATGCTTTTCAGTACAATGAACTCATTGCGTACGGTTTGCTTGAATACTAAATACAAAAGGTACACCCGCTCTTAGGTAATTAAATGGACGCAATGGGCATATGTGCGTTTCTTCAGAAAAACTGTAATTCGGTCACAGTCACAGTCACAGCTGAAATTTTCAGACAAAACGGCTCCTCTAAATTTTGGCGCCCCGGACAAATGTCCGGATTCCGTGGCCCTAAACTGGGCGATGCACCAATGATGCAACAACACAACATTGTATGAGAGTATCAGCAAGTTCAAAAATGGATGTTAAAAGATACGGAAATGTTTGCTCTTGCAAAAAAGTTGGTTTATTTTGTAATGATGTCTGTGGATGTTGCAGAAACGATTTATGTAACAATAGAACACCTATTGAACCAGAAGAATCAGACTATGATGAAATTGTAAAGTAACGAAGAACAGAATGAAGTTTGATTTTGTAAAACTCGTATTTAAATGATAATATAATGTAAATAATAATTGATAAATAAGGTTAGTGGAAATTAGTTAAGTAGGTGAGTGGAAATTAGACTACTCAAGGTTAAAAAAAATGTCTTTATTTTCAATATTTCGGTAATTACCTATTGTCTTTATTTTTCATAAAAATGAGTTATAGTATATATTTTTTCCCGGATGTTAACAAACTAATAATTAAATCCATTTAACGATAAAATGTATTAATACCTGAAGTATCAAAGTGAAATAATAATAATAATATCATAATAATAATTGTAATACATAATAAGAAAAATTATAATAATCATAATTTATTCGAAAACTGTAGTTCTCGTTAAACTATATTCCATTTCGATGTAAATTGACTAGTTCAGACAATTGGGAACGAGCGTCAGGTGGGTAATTGGGACCGTTCCCAATTACCCCTAGCGCTCTTATTTACCCATAGTGCTGCTTTTTGATTACGTAAAAATGTTTAAACTTTACACATTGTTTCAGATGCCTCGAAATTACGTACGAAAGACTGAACTAAAATACCAAATTGAAAATCTTCGCGACGCAATCGAAGATGTTAAGAGTAAAAAACTCAAGCTACTACAAAATACTCAGTACCAAAAACAACATTATTTAAGCAACTAAAACAAAACCAATTGAAGTTACCAAAAAGAGGTCGGCACACGGTATTTAATAAAGAGCAAGAAGACGAACTAGAAAAATACATACTTGAATGCGGCAAGTCTTTTTATGGCGTAACACCAAATTCATTACGTAGACTTGCTTTTCGTTTTGAGGAAGCTAACAAATTGCAACACAATTTCAACAAAGAAACCCGTTTGGGCGGTAAAGACTGGTACTATGGTTTAGGATTCGTCATCCTTCTATCAGTTTACGGATTCCAGAAGCTACTTCCCTTAATAGAATAACGGCTTTTAATGCCACCGAAGTCAATCTGTTTTTTGATCAACTATGAACAATCCAAGAAAAACACAATTGGCTAAAAAAGGTGTAAAACAGATAGCAAAAGCAAGAAGCGGAGAACGAGGTGTCACGACAACAGTAGTTTGTGCTATCAGTGCTAGTGGCATATACTATGTATGTACCTCCCATGTTTATATTCAAAAGAAAGAGAATGAACGAACTATTAATTAAAGGCTGTAACTGCGACATGATTGCAACGGTTTCTGATTCCGGTTGGATAAATGAGTCCATATTTATTCTCTACTTAAAACATTTCATTTCTTTTGTGAAACCTACCAAAGAGGAACCAGTATTATTAATACTCGATATTCACGAAAGTCATGTCAGCCTGGGAGCATACGAGCTTTTCAGAAAATACAACCTACAAGTTCTTTCTTTGCCACCTCCTGTATCTCACAAAATTCAGCCACTGGACCTTACAATCTTCAGTTCACTGAAGATGGCATACAATAAAGAATGTGAGCTCTACATGGTTAACAACCCTGGCAAACAAATAAGCCAATATGAAGTTGAGGAACTATTTACAAAGGCGTACAACAAAACAGCTAACATAAGCAAGGCTATCAGCGGATTTAAAGCTGCTGGAGTTTATCCCATCGAACTAGATAAATTTAAGGACTGTTTTGAAAATACGGTATCCGATCAATCCCACATCAGTCAAATTCAAAAATGTGATGTTCATGAAACTGCAGTTGAACAAAGTTTGAATGAGACCTCTAACAGTATCAGGCAGAGTCAAACACCAACAAAGGATGACACTTCGGTCCCTAAAAATGACAATGATTTGAGCGTTACAATTAATACTCTTCCATTCACTTATGTGCCTCTTGTCGACATCATCAATGTTCCTGTCATTCCTAAAACAGAAACCACTTCTAAACGACAGAATAAGAAGCACTCTCAGATTTTATCCACCACACCAATAAATATTTAATTAGAGGAAAAACGGAAAAGGCAAAGTGAGAGAAAACCTAAGAAATCAGAAAAAGACACCAAAAGAACTCCATGATTTCTGGTGCCACGAATCAAAGGTAAATGGGTCAAAAATTTGAAAAAAGTTTTAGAAGAAAAAGAAAACGAAGAGAACAGAACAGTAGAAGAAAAAAAATGAAGAAAAGTTTTACTGTATAATGTGCTACGAAAAGTATCAATCCCCACCGACAGAAGATTGGATCATGTGCATAGGTTGCAAACTATGGGCACATGAACAATGTACATCCGGTCCGACAAGTAGAGGTTATATATGTGTGATATTTGTCGTGATTAACACATTTGTCTCACAATCAGAATGCAATAATTGCTTTAATCATATCCCTACGTTTGCTCTGGATGAATACAGCACTTTATGGATGCAAAACATACACAATAGGAATGGGGGAGAAAATAGAAACTTTATTATGTTGTGTTTCAGACAAAAAATGGATATGCAGGGTGAGTAATGGATAGAATCAAGAAAAGTTGGAAAAGAGAGAATAATATTTTTGTTTATATTGTTATAAAATGTGAATTTTAAGAATTTTTTTTATGACTACTAAGTAGAAAGAAAACCAATGTTTATGTTGCAATAAAAGTTGATTTAGTTTTGTAACTCTTTCTATGATTTTTGAATGTTGAAAGTGTTTCCAATTCCCCACTTTCCCTAAGTTAGGATTATATTTAAATAACTAACATAAATGTATCGTAAATAAAAAGAAAAGTTTATTTATTTATTCGTATGGTACATTTTAAATATTGTATTATGATGTTGTTGAATAATAATGATATTTTTAACTTGTACACTTTTACTACAATTAACTACACAATAATTTACTGGTACTTGAACTTGAAAACTAGAACTGTGGCCCTTGATGGTCAAACGACAACTCGACAATTAATAATTGACATTTACCTAACAGCTCAAGTTGTTTTCTCCCCGCTTATTTAGCAATAACGTTCCCCCAACCCTTACACTGACTTTGGCCTAAACAGATGTAAGTGTTATGTATATAGTGCACCAGGAGATTAGGTATAAACCTGTATAGTATGGTGACGAAACCGTGTGCAATAGTGGATTGGTTCGTCTTGGCAAAGCATTTGCTTCAAGGTTTAGGAAAACCACTAAAACCTAAACATGCCAATCCTTACCCACTTACCCAATTAAGTGTGTAAAACATTATAGAAGGTAAATAAGAACATAAAATATAACACAGCCATTCCTTGACGACATATAATGGACCGGTCTAAGCTCCAGTCACGACAATGACAAAAAAATAGTAGGTTAAAGAAATAGCAAAACAAAATAATGGAAAAACAGATAATCAGAACAAAGAATACATAATATTGCTGAACTTCAGATATCCTTCAGATTCGTAAGCCATAATATAGCTTTATTCGTTAAAGTATGAATGTTTGGAAACCCTCCTTTAAACTTTGTTAATTGACAATCCTCTAGAATATGTGTAACGGTCTCTGGTTCGTTTTTACAGTCACAATTTGGATTAGAAATCGCACCCATTTAAACAACATACACTTACATTTTGAATGGCCTGTTTTTACACGATTTACTTTTGACAAAATTTTTCTTTTTTGATCAAAGCCCGGGACTTCTATTGTTGGATTATCGATGAGATGTTTATTGAAAACATCAACTCCAGACCATAATTTTTTCCATTCTTCAACTTCAGAAAAAGCCATAGTTAAGTATAGTCTTGCAACCATATAGAACTTCGAGATTTAAGTTTTTTAGAAGGAGGGTTCTCAATATCATTACAAATTCGTAAGTTTTTGTTAAGTTGGCATTTATCCCATTCTCGTTTTAACGCAGCTTGTCGTCAAATGTTTGATGGAGGAATATTACAAATAAAACATGAAGCATAGTGCAATTCAACTGGGCATCTATTTTCTTTGTATGATAACTATTCAACCAGACAGGAGCACAACATTCTGCTGTAGAATAAACGAATGCCAATCCAGCTGTACGAAGTGTATTTGCATCTGCTCACCAAGTTGTTCCAGCTAATTTTTGAATGACATTATATTCTTGTTTTCATTTTTTGTTTGACTTCTTATAAATGATGTAAATTAAAAACGTATCTAAAGTTACTCCCAGCTAAACTGGGTCAAAATTATGGTTTAACTTTATGTTATTAAAGTTAACATTAAGTTTTCTATTTTTTATCTATTACTTAATGAAAACAAAAAACGCAAGAAACCTCTATCTTTTTAAGATTGTGCCATAATCGCTATTTTTTGAAATAATTTTCCATAATATGCAAATTATCAGATAGTTTTCTTTCAGTTTGACGAATTTTCGACATTGCAGAAGACGAAGAGGAAGATCAGTAATACATTAAAATGAATAAGTGCAAGAACCGATCCCTGTGGAAGACCGTCTAAAAATCTAACTTTACTGCTTTTATCTCCAACAAAGACCCTAAACCTCCGATTAGACAACTCAATAAAAGAAATAATTTTGGAGCAAGGAATATCGTTAAACAATTTAAATAGTAAACCTTCTTTCCACACGACGGTATCGTATGCAGCAGTTAAATCTAAAAAGACAACTCCAGTTTTAAGTTTCTTCTGAAATCCAACTTCGACATGCGTTGTTAATGCCAATACTTCATCACAACAACTTCTACCTGATCGAAATCCTTCTTGTTCAATTGGTAATTTCTCTTCGATTAATGGATTAATTCTTTGAAAATCAATCTTTCCAAAACCTTATAAATTACACTTAACAAACTTATTGGACGATAAGAAGTTGGGTCTGTACGAGATTTATTTTTCTTTAAAATTGCCACGACTTTACATTTCTTTTAATTTGTTGGTAACTTACCTATATTATAGAAAAGCAACAATAAGTTAATGTTTCTCTGTTTTATTACATGCAATAACATACACAAGTTAGAAAATGCAGTTACTTATAAATGAATAGCGACCAAACTAAGTAAGAAAATTATAAAACTGTAGTCATGAGATAAGTAATTTTTTGTTAAAACAACCACCAATTTTTAATTTATTTATAAATTTAAATTCTTCAGTAATACCAACACCACAGAATAAATAATGCGCTATGCATTGTAAATGACCTTGGGTCAGTTTATAACTACACATTCAGTGGCGTTCTTAAATTTTACGTTAAATAAGTAAGGAAAGATTCCATTACTATATTGGTCTTACTTAGTGTATGGGTTTTCTGTCAAAGTTTATATGCAAACATTGATGCAAATCTTAGATCATCAACTTTTGAAATTATCCAATTACAAAGGTATCTTCACGAATATATTGTAAGAATCAAGAACGCCACTAAATTGGGAGCTTTAAAATGGCCGAACGTCAATATGCAAAATTGACAAGTGTCGCTTCTTTTCGTTGGTTAATATTCTTTGGTATAACCACAGTACGACCAACATCAACCTTAAAATATCCCTAGTGTCGATCATATGTTTGTAATCAATTTCAAATTTATTTAGGAGAATTGAAGATACAGAGTTAATTACAAAAGAAATAGTTAATTTCCTATCGGTACATTATAAATGAGTGCAAAGCAAGACGTGGACCCCATCCGAAATGAACGAATGGGCAATGTGCGAAGTAGGATCTCAAGCAATCTGGAGTTTATCTTCTTGCAAACCAGGTAAGTCTTCTCGTAAATTATTGACATAAGCTAACCGGACGCTGCCAGGATTTGGGGTAGAACAGTTAAGAGATGACCGAACTGATACATATTGGCAATCAGACGGCCAGTTGCCCCATTTGGTTAATATCCAGTTTCAACGAAAAACAAGTGTCAGCGATATTTTTATTTATACTGAATATAAACTAGATGAAAGTTACACTCCTAGTCGTATTTCTATAAGGATCGGCACACATTTCAATGATTTACAAGAGATTGAGGTGATTATGTTGACGGAACCTGCAGGTGGGTGAGTTGGTGTTGTTCCCTGTTTCCTAATTTTGTGATTTCAGGGTGGGTACATATTCCTATAAAGGATATTCATGATAGACCTATACGAATATTTATGATTCAAATAGCAGTTACGAGTAATCACCAAAATGGAAGAGATACACATATGCGACAAATAAAGATACATAGCCCTACGGAAGGACGTGGTATAGCTATGGATAATTTCATGAATTTTAGTAGTATTGAATTCCAAAAGCTTGCTACTATAAGATAAATGTATTCTCGAATGTATTTTTAAATATTGTGATTTTTAAAATTTTAAATATATCTACAGTTTAGAATACTGTTATTTTTGTATTCAAATTACAAGAATTTATATACCGAACTTATATGGAAGGAAGGCAAATTTGCTATTATAAACGGTTGCTTTGTAGCCATAGGTTTATCAAAACTCTACCTTGTTTTTATAATATTAATAATATGTTTATCAATCCAACAGACAACTAGTGTCTAAAGAGGAAGCATTACAGTAATATTAACACTAAATATAAATAACTTAACACTATTATCCCAGAAAATATACCATCAAAAGTAACGATGATGATAACACAATCCTTAGTATTTTATAAATCTTTATATAATTATATTATACTTAGAAATTCCTTAAAATTATTATTAAAAAATATCAACCTTAAGTTTGTTACATAACGTGGACAGAGATATCAGTAGAGCATGTTTTAATTAAAAAGCTGTTACAATTTTTATTTGGAAGATATGTATATTGAAATTTACCATATTCAAAAGTCGCTATTATCGATTTAAAATTTTAATGGCTTTACATTTTTAAATTTGAAAACAGTTATAATTGTCGAATAATTAAACTGAGAATTTCCTATAAAATTTGAGCTAATGACAAATTTCTATTTTTGAATAGGAACCAATCACAGATGAATTACGCGATAATTTATAATTTAGCGTCGCGCTCAAATTATCGATGCCAAAAATTGAAAGTTCAATCATTTAATAAGTAACTTTATTTATTTGTTGACAAGGCTACATATTTTTGGTAGGATTCCCACTTGATTCGTTTGAAATCTACATTCGGGAAATTCTCTAATAAAATATGTGATCCTAAATGAATACCCAAATAATTTTGAGTACATGTTCCACTGTGTTTCATGAGTACCTGATCTATAATGGCACATTTACTCAAAATTATTCGTAACATTACGATCACTTAAGGGACCGTGCATAAATGCTATCAGCGCCACGTAACGAAGATTAAGTGCATTTCTGTTGGTACAAACGCGCCAAACGCATAAGTCGTCTTAACTTTGTATCAGTTTTATTAAGCTATTTCTTTTGGGATTCGATTAAAATGAGTATTGATAACGCCGGTAGTGTACGTAGAAAGTGTTCTACTAAATCTCGTGTCAATTGTTGCCAAAATGCGTACTACAACACAGAACCGTCTATTAAGTTTTATAACTTCCCTGTTCGCCCTTATGAAAAGCAAAGGCGTAATATATGGATATAAAATATTAGACGGATGAAGTGAGTATAATCAGTAAGATGTTAATAAATTATCGCTTTTTAACATAATTATGTTTAACTTATTTCTTTGATACATCATATAGTTATTAAATACACAATTATTGTGAGTAACGACTGTAGGTTTTTTTACTTGATCTAACTAATATTTTCCCACGAAGTCAGGAGAAGCCGGTAATATTTTTGCTTCTCTTTTCTATGAGTGTACGAAAAAATTTGTAACAAATAAACTTTTTAATAACAAAATTATTTAAATGAATAAAATTCCACAGACCTTACAGGACAGCTCTACCTTATGTAGTTTTTCCAAAAACAGGGTCATAATAAGACCTCTCCATGATTGTTTTTTTCTTCCTCGAAAAAAGCGACTAAACAGTTCATTGCCTCACCCCCAGGCCAGGCACGCTCACATGCGGTTGTATGATAAAATTGACGTTGTAGATCGTCTGGAGTATCTTCATTCCAGAGGTCAACAATTACTACGTTTTCTTTTTTCACCATCACCCTGAAGTTGTTTGCGTTTAGCATCGCGGGCTTGTCGGGCACTTGAGATCGATAGCTATCTTGTATTCAACATAATACTTTTTGTGCGAAAGTTTTGCCACTATGTTCCACAAACTTTTGTACTGTTTTTCTATATCTATGCTATTTCGTTTTCTGATATTAAATGCAAAATCTTTCATTATCATAGCCATTTTTTTGCAGTCGTGTCAATTTATACTTTCTTCCCCTGCAGAAGCCCTCAAATTGCTTCCATGGATAAGATCTAGATTATTGCGTATATGGAGTAAGACTCAATATTTTTATCAAATTTTGGTTACAGAACTGCTTCCCAAACGATCACGCATTTTAAGAAATCGATAAAAAATTCCGAGATAAGCGAGATTACACGTGATGTGGAAAAACGAGCGCGAACATGAAAAACAAAAAGCCAGGGCACTGAAAAACTACGAAAGGGTTGGAAATAGAAAATGAAATAATAACGATGTTAAGGAAATTCAAACAAAATTTACTTACGAAACATTAAAGTACGGAGGTACAATCAGTAAAGCAATAGTCTAGAATTGTGGAAAATTGCAATAATGATCAAAAGTATTGAAAATGGCCCAGAAACTAATACCGAACAATGTAAGAATCGAGGCTTCCACGGCTGGAGTCATTATTATTATTGGAGTTAATGATGGGAATCCACAACGGTGAAAGTTCGAAACCACGATATCGCGATTGGAATTGTTCGGATGCTTAATGATTTCTATACTCTCCCTGATTTTCCTATTCAAAAAGAAAGAATACCGAACAATTTTACAGCTTTCAGAGTATGTACGTTAAAATTGCCAATAAAATTTATAATTCAAATGTTGCTGATGAGATAATGAAATTAAAAGAAATGATAACAGGATGATGATTTCAGATTTGGAAAACATGTAATTATGCATCTAACAGTACGAAACGTGAAAAAATATGGTTGTTTTCTATTTGCTTTGTACCATTAAAAGAGCGGTTGAAAAAGACGAAGCTCCATTATGTATTTATTAAAACTATAAATAATTAATTGAGTGACTATATCAGGAGATATGAGTATATAAGGCGAGAATGGTGCAGAAAAGATCAGAACATATCAGGTATGAAGGAAGATAGATAAGTTAAAATAGCGAGAAATGGGAGACCATATTCAGTGAAGATCAAAAAAAAAAACTTGAATAAACAAGCTGTAAGCTTAATAAAAGAAAAACTATAACTATAAAGAAAAATGATTATGACAAACACATGTTAATTACAAGAGAAATTTTAGTTTCAGAAACAATTTGATTCAGTTACATTGGCGGAAAACTAAGAGTCTCTGAAAAATACCCATTCTATTCAGTTTTTGACACTCGACATTTTTTATCTTATCCTACAAATTAATTGGACGAGATTTTTGAGTTATAGCGTCGCGAAAGGGAAAATTTTTGAAATTCTCCCCGTGCGACTCATTCCCGGGGGAAAAACGACCGAATGCCACGCTAGCGCACTTAGAATGCGCGGTTTTTTGCAGGCAACAATTTTGGCCTTGATCAATACTTTTCGAGATATGGCTTCGAAGAAGGGCAAAATTTCTTTAAAATTGCCTTTCGCGATCATTTCCCGCTTGTAGATGTCTCCAAAAGGCAACACTTAACGTACTTAAATTGCGGATTTTGTAAGGGCAACAATTTTGGTCATGTTACGAATTCGATAAATCAATACTTTTCGAAATATGGACCAAAAACTACTCAATTTTTTTCAAGTCGCGTTTTTTGCCGACAAAACCCGGGAGTTCACACAGCGACTCTTTTGAATCCTTTTCGGGCGGACGATATTTTTGGTCGTGATCACCGATCTCGAAAAATCTCGGTCCAATTAATCTTCGGGATAGGACCAAAAGTGTCGGGGGCCAAAAACTGAACAGAATGGGTGTCATTCAAATACTCATGGTCTCGTATTTTTCTGCCAAATTCAGGGGTGGTGGGAGGGTAAGTCAGAATCCCGAAAACTCAGATTTGTATTTAGCAAAGACCCCCTACAAACATATTAACTCGGTCGGTAGGTGCAAAACATCAAATCGACAAGCTATACCTATTCTTTTTTACTTTATATGTATGTATTATAAAAAAAATTAAGTATACAATTTAACCTACCACATCGAAGCACCTAAAAATGACCACTAATGACAATATAAGTTATAGACAATTATATTTTCAACAACAAGTTTTTACCCATAACTTTTTTTTGTATACATACTTACAAAGTTTCATAAAAAAATTGGACCGATGGTTTTCTTGATATCGTGTTTACATACGGGCGTACACCCGGTCACCACACAGAAAACATGTATGCTTCATTATAACGTACTAACTCTAATTGGTCGGAAAAGGTAAAAAAAATTGGTGTTAAAATTTCGGTTTGGAAACCGTCTAACTGCCCATCTTATTTGGTTCAGGTAGCCCTATTGTAAAATTGAAATGGCTTTTACCAATTCTTCTTTAAAAATACTTTTTTATATAGCTTTACCTTCTTTAATCAACCTCACGATAACATACATGATGTGACCCTCTTGGGAATTTTGCATATGAAAATGTTATTGTTAATGGCAACTATGTCGACAAATGTGTTAGTAGTTACATAAGTCGATCCCTCAATTATTATAAGAAAACTAAGTGTTGGCAAAAATAAAAATCTCGAATCGCCTGCTGTAAAAGTTCGGAAGAGGTTGTACAATAGCAAACAAACAACGAGAATCACTCGTCAGTTGTTTCGTCATTTTGGGACTCTTCAGGAGTGAGAGAACTCGGCTGTAAGTTCAATACTGTACAAATGCCCGCTGTCGACTATATTCCCTACTGAAAGGCACATCATATGATGATGTCGATCTTTTGATTATTAGTGTTGGCAAAAATAACAATCTCCAATCGCCTGCTGTAAGTTCGCAAGACATTGTGCAATATCAAATAAACACCGACACCTATTTCCTCAGGAGAACTGGAGTTTAAGTTCGCTATTGTACAAATGCGTGCTGTCGATTAAATTATTCACAGGTGGGCACAGCATATGTGACTTATAAGTGTCGATTCGTGTTAGCGTAACACATCCGAGTGATTCTCGGTGTTTGTTTTGTTATTGTACAATCTCTTGCCAACTTGCAGCAGGCGATTCGAGGCTTAGTTGGGTATAATAATTGAAGGATCGACTTTGGTAACTACACATATGTCGACAAAATTGTTTCGACTGTAGCTGCCAAACGCTTACTTCATTTTCAAGGTATTTAGAAAATGCATATTTAATTAATATATATTCTGATTTAAAATGGGATATAAATACAACCTAAATATTGACAGAAATGAATGTTTTGTTTGATTTCGCACGAACTTTGAATTCCCGAATCTATACAACACCCTTTATTTATTTATTAAAGTAGGAAAGGTTACCAATATGTCCACGTCCGTTATAAGTATGAATAGCAGCCCATGTACTTATTTGATTTTATAAAACACAAGACACCTAAAACTAGCAAAACTGCATAGTTTACAGTCTCGCATTAATCTTAACAACCTGCCTAATGTGGTGGATTAATGAGGTTTTACTGTATCTTCAATGTATATTAATACGAAAATTGTAGTACCTACCATAATGCCGTTCAAGCTGTGTGACATTGCCAGGCTATGGTTCCCCGCGCATTTTCAATTAAAAGCAACGATTTTTTAAATCTTGGACCGCGTATATATTTTATTGTAGAAAGCATCAATGCATGCCCGTCGAGTGTTAAAATTTTGTTTTGATATAATTAAATACATATTTTGAAGGGTACATTATCACGTTATTACGTTAGTTTAGTCCCTTCAAAAACACTATTTTGAGAAACACTGAAAATTTATTACACTTCACAATTTATATGATGGCAGTGTAGAAGACAAGACCTATGATTTATGTATGCAATTCTTTAGTTACAAGAAGCATTCCGATGATGACGTTGCAACCCATACTTCGAAACTGAAGAATTTGTGGACCGAATTGCAAATTAAAATAGGTATCCCACGAAAAAGTCGTATCCGGTATTACCTGTAAATGCGAATTACCTGAATTACTGCTGATTTGCAGGATTTTAGAGACACTTTCCGAAGATTACTTCTCATTTAAGTCGAGTTGGATGCTGATGCCAAAGCCAAATCGCACGTTAGATACTTTGACGAATCAACTTTGTGCATACGAAAAACCTCTGACAAATAAAAAGGAGGATAATCGTGAAGTGCAACGAGCAAATTCAAGCAAATATAGTGGAAAACCAAAAAAATGTATATGCAATTATTGTAAGAAAGAAGGTCACAAGGTAAAACAGTGCCCAAATTGAAAGCGGATGGCAGACCTCCTAAGAAAAGCGGTAAAGAAGATATAAATAGTGTAAATATTACTTTAGTAGCTGTAAATAGTTCTGTATTTAGCGCAGAAGCTGATAACGACAGTTGATGGGTAGACAATGGCGCAACGAATCACATTTGCAATAAAAGTAACCTATTCGAAACATTTCAACCATTTGAAATCTACGGCTCTATAACTACAACTAATGGTGATATCGTTAAAGCTTTGGAAAAAGGTACTGTTACCATTTAAGCAAATATAATAATAATAATAATAATAATTCAGTTTATTGTTAATATCTGAAAGATTTACAAACGTCAAGTTTAATATAAAAGATTCATTTCAGTTGTATAAAGCGCAAAATACAATAAATATAAAAATAGTAGCAAACCCGGCGAACTCCGTTTCGCCACCAGATGGCTTCGTTTTATGTAACATTTCGTTTGGTGATTAAAAAAGATAAAAAAAAATTTTTTTTTGTTTTATATTTGAAAAGGAAACATTTTATTTCATTCCACAACAGTAATGAATTCATTTCGATTACAAAAAATGAAGTGTTATTTAGTTGAACTCTCTAAGTAAATGAAAGTGAATCCAAAGTAAATACTGAATCGAAGCGTTATACGTGTCCGCAAATTATCCGTTTCATTGAAGTACACTTTGGTAAACCACATTTTTGTTTTTGGTCTGACGTTAACACAAACAAAGCGGATGGTTTCCCAACTCGTGAACACGCAATGTATAGCTGCCCATGTGAAAAACAATGATTTTCTAAATTTATCCCGCAAACACTAAGCGATTGACCTTGCGACTTGTTAATTGTCATTGCGACGCACCGGCGCCATCTACTTAAAATATTGGGTTTGTAGTACATGCTATGTATCAGAGATGGCGCTATATGTGAAAAAAGATTTTCCCGTTTTTCTGTTGACATTTTTCTGAATTTTCTTTGCTATAAACCTCACGGAGCCTGAGACCTTTCCAACGAATGCAAAACCGTGGAAATCGGTTCGTGCGTTCTGGAGTTATAGCGTCATGAAGGAAAACCCGACTTATTTTTATATAGTAGATAAAATTTGAACACAATAGAAGATAAAACATAGTTACATAAACATGTCTATCCTTAACTTACAGTTATAAAATTCTGACAAAGAATATAATGCATAATTAATTAAAAACCGTTTGACGCAAAACTTGTACTGTAAAAATTCAAGGTTTCGAATTACATCAAGAAGTTGGATATACAATTTTATAGCATGATAATGAGAACAGTTTTGACATTTTTTTAGTCTGCTCAAATTTGTAATAAAGTTGTCATTATTTCCGGTGTAATAAGAGTGTTGCATTGAATATTTAATGTAATTTTCTTTATGTTTATGCATATAGACTAGACACTCAAGTATATAAAGTGAAGGAAACGTTAAGATTTGCAGTTGTTTAAAATAGTTCTTGCAATCAGATCTGTAATTCAGACCACAAATGACACGCACTGCTTTTCTCTGTAAGCTAAAAAATTCTATTGTATTGTGGGACATGTCTCCAAATAATAATACCGTATTGCATATGCGATTGAAATAGAGAATAATAGCATGTAATAACAAGGTTTTTTTCCGTCAATGACGTTTCCAAGTTTCGTAGTACACAAAATTTGTGAAGAAAGTTTTTTTGATACAATGTCTATGTGATGATTCCAATTTAGTTTATTATAAACTAAGAAATGCCAACAGTTAAATGTAGTTTAGTGCGTTTATTGTGCATATCGCTATCTACTAAACAGCTTCAATGCCTTAAACGCACGGTGTCGATAAAGCCAAGTAAAAAACTTGTACAGAAGCATTACACGCAACGAAAGAACACCTGATGCCATTTCGCTCTTATTATGAGCTCATCAGAGGTGTATACTTAAGTGCGGTATACAACTGTACAAGACGGCGGTTGGTCTTTTAAACTCTGATGAGCTCATAATAAGAGCGAAATGCAGCATCAGGTGTTCTTTCGTTGCGTGTAATGCTTCTGTACAAGTTTTTACTTGGCTTTATCGACACGTGTGCGTTTAAGGCATTGAAGCTGTTGCGTGATAGCGATATGCACGTAAACGCACACATGTCCTTACATTTAACTGTTGGCATTTTCTTAGTTTATACTAATCATACGTGTCAATGTTCATACACGAGATGTCGTCAGACACACATTTTTGCTTATATTCATTACTTCACGAGAGTTTAAAAGACCAACCGCCGTCTTGTAACAGTTGTATACCGCACTTAAGTATACACCTCTGATGAGCTCATAATAAGAGCGAAATGCAGCATCAGGTGTTTTTCGTTGCGTGTAATGCTTCTGTACAAGTTTTTCCTTGGCTTTATCGACACCGTGCGTTTAAGGCATTGAAGCTGTTGCGTAGATGGCGATATGCACGTAAACGCAATACATGTCCTTACATTTAACTGTTGGCATTTTCTTAGTTTATACTAATCATACGTGTCAATGTTTTTACACGAGATGTCGTTCGAACACATTTTGTTAGTTTATTATCTATTGTAATGCCTAAATATTTTATTACAGTTACTTCATCTTTAGGTTTTTATTTTTGGTTGTTAGAGACAATTCCATATGTTTGGTTTACAATTATTTAGTTTAAGTTTATTAGTTTTAAACCAAGTTACTGCTTTATTGAATGATGTATTATGTTCGTTTATTAGGTTTGTAGTTAGCAAGTCTGTATGAACCATTGCTGTGTCATCCGCGTAAAGTATCACAGAGTCATCTCCCACGTTCGATGATAAATCATTAATAAAAATTACAAAAAGTAGAGGCCCCAAGATTGATCCTTGTGGTACACCAAAAGAATTGATTATTGGAAGAGAAGTTGATCCTGATATTTGACAATTTGCGTTCTATTACTTAGATACACTTGCAACAAATTTATACTTTTTGACGTATGTTATAAAATTGAAGTTTCTTTCAGTAAAATATCTGGTGAAAGACAATCGAATGCTTTGCTTATGTCTAGGAAGGAAATAGAGCAATGTTCTTGTTTATCAAAGCCTTTAAGATGCTATTTGATAATTTCCTGACGGCATCTACTGTACTTTTTCCTTTTTGAAAACCAAATTGTGCCGAAGTAAATAGACTATACGTATCAAAAAATTGGTATAATTGGATGTACAATTTTCTTCTTCTTTACTTTCGAAAAAATTGGAAGTACAGCGATAGGTCGATAATTATTGATGTCATTAGAGCAACCAGATTTTAGTATCGGAGTGATATTAGCAATAAGCAATGTGGAAACGCTCCTTAGCGAATACATTTGTTAATTATTTTAGTCATTGGTGTTTTAATATAGTTTAACATAATTTTGAAATACTTTGCAGATAAACCAAAACTGTCATAGCCGGGTTTATTGCTTAATGAACCAATTATATTTCTCATGAGTATTTCCGATACTTCGTTGAACTCAAATTGTTCAGTAGACTTTAATACGGGATCAATCATGGTTATAGGGTCTTTATTTGTATTAGGTATAGAATCTAAGATAATTTTTGGAATATTGCAAAAATGTTTGTTGAAATCGTTACAATTTCATTTGCATGCTTTGTATTTTGCTCTTTGACTGTTCGTTCAATACCCAACTTTCACATCCATATGTTAATATAGGTTTGTAAATTGTGTTGTAAACTGTTATTTTTGTTTTGTTCGTTATTTCTTTGTTTCGCAGGAAAGGATGGCATAGGGCATAATACAATTTTGTTGCGTTCTGAAGTCTGTCCGTTAATTCCGCTTCCATCCTCCCGTTTTTATGTATTTTAACTCCTAAGTACTTGTATACGTCCACTTGTTCCACATCCAGACCATTCAATTTTATAGATATCTTCGTTTCCATATCTCCTATTGCCATTATCTTTGTTTTGCTTACATTTATTTTGAGATTTCTCTTTTCCAGGGCTTTATTACAAGTATCTACATTATGTTGCAGTTCGCGTTCGTTTCTTGCGTAAATTACTAAATCATCAGCAAATGTACATTCAGTTATCGTGACGATTTCTAAATTTTTGTATCCTACTTGCAGCTTGCTCAATTTTGCTTTAATTTCTTTTATAATATCGTCAAGTACAACATTGAATAGGATTGGACTTAGTACCCCGCCTTGTCTTAGACCTTCCTTGGTTGTGAATTCTTCTGACTTCAAGTTTCTTGTTCAGATGTAGTTTCTTGTATTGCTGTAAATACTAATAACGTTATTTATTAGTTTCTTGTTAACTCCCTATTTTTTAAACTCTGCCATACGATTTTTCTGGGTATACTATCAAATGCTTTTCAATATCAACATACGCAACACATATGTTATTGTTTCTAGTTTTATTGATTAATTCTTTTATAGTGAATATAGGATCTTTCAAAGAAGGGATTTGGGTGTGACGGTGTGAATTTATAATTTTCCAAGCGGCTTTTGGTTTAAAAGAAGAGCTTGAAATATAGTGGCTATTAGCTAAGATCTTTGCGTTGCGCAATTCGATTATATATTTTTTCCTGAGCTTTGTAAAAATATTTTTTATTTCATCAGATTTAAGACATAAATTTAATTCCTGTAGAAAATGTAGGTATCTTACGCAATTCTCTCAAGTTATTAGTGTACCATTGGATCTCGTTTTGATTGGATTTATGTTTTCGTATAGTTTTATGTGGAAAGCAGACATTAGTAATTCGCTGTAAAGAACTTAGAAAGAATTGACATTGTAAGTCGGCGGTATTTAATGTGTATAGATGTGACTAGTCGTGAGAAGATATGTAATTATGTAATAAAGATTGTCCAATTTTAGTTATTGGTCTAAAAATTATTTCAGTTTTATTTTGTTGTAGTGAACGTAGATTTTTAAATTGATAACAATGCCGTTATGATCTGAAAATGTTGTATTTATGAGTGAGGTGGAAAAATTGAAATAACGTTTGTTTACAAAAATATTATCAATTACATACAGCACTGGAATCAATTTTAGCTCTTCCAACGTAAAGCCACACACGAGACGGGAATGCACTGAAATTATCGTTGTCCCAGTTTGCCGTTCCACGGATTGATTTTACAACATTTTTATTAGATATTTTATTATCGTTAATAGTATGATTAGGTTTTTTTCTCACCACTTTAGACCATGTTTCTACGTCTGCATTTTTTTTCTAGTATATCGGTAGCTGAGATAGGCGATTTGTCTTTAATAATTAGGTCGTCTGTATAAGCTTTTTTGGAGCTATTAGATTTTGAGATTATTTTATTGGGCGTTGAATCGGTGTTAAACGCTTATCTTTTGGGGAATGATTACTTAATGCATTTTGAATTATTTTTGGACTTAGGTGAGTACTCACTTTTTGGCCTTCAATAAGCATTTGCGATGTTTTCGATACTGATAGTGTATTCACAAATAACTTATCTCTCAAATAAGAATTTTCAATGTCAAGTGCATTTGCTTTTTGTTGAAGTAATTTATTTAAAAATCTAAGCTCTTTTTATTTCTTTTAGGTAAGTAATTTCCTTTAACAAATGACAATCTTCTTTAGTTGTCTCCATTGTTAATTCTTCAGTCTCTAAGTTAGGTGCAATTAAAGGCACTTCGCAGCAAAATTTTATGCGATTAACGCAGCACACATTGCACTCCTGATTTTGCAATAGCACCGCACGCACACTTTTTTGTAGTTTTGCAAACACTATTTTTGTCAATTGTTTGACCTGGATCAAACAAACGATTTTCACTTTCCGCCATTAAAAGCGTTTATATAAATGATCATCAAAAGAAAATTCGTCTGGATGATGTTTGGCTAATTCGGACTATAAAAAAGAAACTGTTCTCTGTCCTATCCGCTCACGATCGTAATTATAACAGTGAGTTTGTTTCCAGTTCCGAAACTTGTGGTTTTGGTGTGAACGGTTGTACCGTACTCGCTCTGGACAAGAAGTAACAATAGTGGTATGTTCAAATTGATAGTTGAAAATATCTATCCTGAGAAAGATGCTAATCAAATCAATGTAACAGAGACAGAAAATTTACTTCAGGTGTACCACGAAAGGCTGGGTCATCAAAATAAAAGACGTGTAAAGAAAATCTTGCATCGAGAACTTCGAATAAATGTCAACATGGATACTGAACACTGTGAAGGTTCCACTTATGGAAAGTCGCATGTTCAAAAGTTTGGAATTAGAGAAAGGGCGAAGGTATCAGGAGAGATCATTCATTCTGACGTTTGTGGACCTTTTGAAATAACACAAGCAGGAAATCGATATTTTGTATTATTCAAAGACGATTTTACCAGATACCGTTATGTATTCTTTATGAAGGAAAAGTCAAAAGTTGTGGACAAATTGAAAATCGTCCTAGCTGAAATGAAAGTTGCCGGTCATGTTGTCAAAACATTCTTAAGTGACAACGGAGTTCCGAAAGAGAGAATCGTACTCTGGTGGAAACTGCTAGGTCGTTAATGCACTCTGGTGAATCCTTACCTCAGTCATTGTAAACAGAACTAATCAACACAGCAGCTTGCATCCTAAATCGTTCAGGAGTTTCTAGTGTTGAAAATAAGTCACCGTATGAAGTATGGTTTCAGAAAAAGCCAAATTTGAAACACTTGAGAATTATTGGAAGCATATGTTATGCTCATATTCCTGAACCGCGTCCAAGGAAGATGGAAAAGGAAGTCAAAAAAGGAATTTTAGTTGGCTATGATAACGACGACGGGAATAGCATTTGGTCAAGTGAATCCAAGCAATTAAAAAGAACAGTGGTTGTTAGCTATGAATAAGGAAATAGAATCACTTAGTCATAATAACACATTCCGTGTAAGTGGGTTTACAAAATTAAAAGAAACCCAGATGGTTCTGTGGACAAGTACAAGGCAAGATTGGTCATTAAGGGCTCTTCACAGAAGAAGGGCAAGGACCATGATCAAACTTTCAGTCCTGTGGCGAAATCTGATACGATTAGAGCAGTTTTGAGCATTGCTGCAACTGAAAATATGAAGTTGACACAGTTCGACGTATGTACAGCGTTCTTGAATGGTGGACTTAATGAAGAAGTGATCATGTATCAGCCAGAAGGATACAAGGGTAGTAGAAATCGAGTTTATCGTCTTCTTCGAAGTCTCTATGGGCTCAAGCAAGCGCCACGTTGCTGGAATACCAGATTTGTACATTTTTTAGATAAGCTTAATTTTAAGAAAAGCAAAGCTGATCCATGTCTTTTCATAAAGAACCAAGGGGTAGACATTCTTTTGTTAGTTATACAGGGTGATTCATAACTATTGGGACATAGGCTAAGGGCGGGTTATTTAGACCAAAATATGACCATAAGACACAATATGCCTTAATAAAATATTGCTGTGGAAAAAGATACAAGGCGTTAGATAAACCATTTTTTTTCTTCATTTTTTGTTAATAGTTTTACTGTAAAATTTATCAATTCTTTATCAAACTCTACAGAAGAAAACATAATTATCTGACACTCCAAAACGTACCCATAATAAATGAAGTAATATTTGAAATCCCCTTCTGACACTACGAATTGTTCAACTGCGTTTTTCTCGGATACAGATGAAATTATCGTATTTAAACAGGAGTACCAATATTGATAATCAAATGAACGTCATATTCTCTAATCAAAATCTCTGAAAAGTTTTTCCAAAAAGAGTTACCAGTCGATTTCATCATCAGGAATCACTCACGTGGCGCCCCCTACAACAAATAGTAAAATAGTACATAACATAATGTTCTTAGTCTAAAGGTATGCTTCTCTGCCGATTCTGATAAGAATTGATAAATTTGATTGTTAGAGAGATGGTCTTGGAAGGTGAACTTGAAGTGAAGAAGGTTATGAGTTCTTTGCAGTTCGCTGACTTACTGACCAAACCTCTATTTAAACCCAGACAACATGTACTATGTGAACATATAGAATTAAAGAAATTAGTCAAGCTTTTATATACAGGGTATCCCATTAATGTGAGGAAGGTAGATATATCAGAAAATGATGGGGTTAGAAAAAAACTTTCGCAATGAAAGTTGTGCAAATCAATGAGCTGCAAAATTTAAAATTATTTTTGTTTATCAGGGTGTTCCATAAAAGTGCGACATACCAAAGTTATGTTTTTTTAAATGGAACTACCCATTTTTTATTACAAATTTGGATTCCTTGGGTAATTCTAATGTATCTGTATCTAACTCTTCCTCAAAAATCCGTAACAGTTACATATCTACAACCTTATCATTAGAATGCTTATGAAATTCCACGTTCAACGGACATAAAAAATTAGGTGGTGCCATTTGAAAAAATCAAGTTATCCATGAATTTAGGGAGTTCAATTTAAATAATTGATTACTCAAAACTTAGTAAGGTTAGAAAGGTGTACAACTAGCTTTAGTTAGCACATGTAATGCATATTAAAGCTACGAAATCGGAGTTGGATAAATTCTAGGATAACTGAGTTATTTAATTTTTTCGAAAAGTCAATTTTTCCGGAAAAAGTGAAATAATGCGTAAACCCACAATTTTAGACACTATGTATATTTCTTTGTTAGAGAGATGGTCTTGGAAGGTGAACTTGAAGTGAAGAAGGTTATGAGTTCTTTGCAGTTCGCTGACTTACTGACCAAACCTCTATTTAACCCAGACAACATGTACTATGTGAACATATAGAATTAAAGAAACTAGTCAAGCTTTTATATACAGGGTAGCCCATTAATGTGAGGAAGGTAGATATATCAGAAAATGATGGGGTTAGAAAAACTTTCGCAAATGAAAGTTGGAAAAATTAATGAGCTGCAAAATTTAAAATTATTTTGTTTATCAGGGTGTTCCATAAAGTGCGACATACCAAAGTTATGTTTTTTAAATGGAACTACCCAATTTTTATTACAAATTTGGATGACTTTATGCATTATACATAATGTGTAAAATGACTTTTAATGATAAGATTGTAAGTATCTAACTCTTACTCAAAAATCCGTAACAGTTACATATCTACAACCTTATCATTAGAATGCTATGAAATTCCACGTTCAACGGACATAAAAATTAGGTGGTGCCATTTGAAAAAATCAAGTTATCCATGAATTTAGGAGTTAATTTAATAATTGATTACTCAAAACTTAGCAAGGTTAGAAAGGTGTACAACTAGCTTTAGTTAGCACATGTAATGCATATTAAAGCTACGAAATCGGAGTTGGATAAATTCTAGGATAACTGAGTTATTTAATTTTTCGAAAAGTCAATTTTTCCGAAAAAGTGAAATAATGCGTAAACCCACAATTTAGACACTATGCTATATTTCTTTGTTTAGAGATGGTCTTGGAAGGTGAACTTGAAGTGAAGAAGGTTATGAGTTCTTTGCAGTTCGCTGACTTACTGACCAAACCTCTATTTAAACCCAGACAACATGTACTATGTGAACATATAGAATTAAAGAAACTAGTCAAGCTTTTATATACAGGGTAGCCCAATAATGTAAGGTAGATATATCAGAAAATGATGGGTTAAGAAAAAAACTTTCACAAATGAAAGTTGTGCAAATTAATGAGCTGCAAAATTTAAAATTATTTTTGTTTATCAGGGTGTTCCATAAAAGTGCGACATACCAAAGTTATGTTTTTTTAAATGGAACTACCCATTTTTTAATACAAATTTGGATTCCTTAGGTAATTCTAATGTATCTGTATCTAACTCTTCCTCAAAAATCCGTAACAGTTACATATCTACAACCTTATCATTAGAATGCTTATGAAATTCCACGTTCAACGGACATAAAAAATTAGGTGGTGCCATTTGAAAAAATCAAGTTATCCATGAATTTAGAGAGCAAGGTTAGAAAGGTGTACAACTAGCTTTAGTTAGCACATGTAATGCATATTAAAGCTACGAAATCGCACTTGGATAAATTCCAGGATAACTGATAATTTTTTCGAAAAGTCAATTTTTCCGGAAAAACTGAAATAATGCGAAAACCCTCAATTTTAGACACTATGTATAATGCATAAAGTCACATTAAAATTTCCCAAAAAATCCAAATTTGTAATAAAAAATGGGTAGTTCCATTTAAAAAAACATAACTTTAGTATGTCGCACTTTTATGGAACACCCTATATAAACGAAAATAATTTTAAAAAGCAGCTCATTGATTTGCACAACTTTCATTGCGAAAGTTTTTTTCTAACCCCAATATTTTCCGATATATCCACCTTCCTCGCTCTAATGAGCCACCCTGTATATACACCCGTGTTTTTATTTTAATGTTGTCACAGTAATAGTTCAGTCAAATATAAATTTAGTTATCAAAAACTCTTATTTTAAAAGCTAAGTTCTTCACTAAAGAGCATAAATAGTTTGAACCCCATCAAATACTTGGCTACCCCTATGCTTGTATGCTTCGATCTAAAATAGTCACCCTGGGGAAGACTTTCGAACACTTTAAAAACAAGCTAAAACAATTTTAGTTTTGGATTGGAACTTGTTCTTGTCATTTTTGAATTGCATCTGACAAAAAATTATAACTTCTATTCACAACAACTCAAACTGTTCATGACTATTATTAAAATTGGCAAAAGTTTAATCAAAAACATTTTTTAAAAAAGTTTCAATCGTATTTTCCATTCCATTTTTGATTGAAACAGTTATCATTTCGTATCCTTTCATAAATAACGCACATGCTAGATAAAATTATATTTGAAAACTACAAAAATATAACATTACTTACATTCTAAGCATTTACAAAATCCAGTACCACAAGAGTAAAATGACGAAAATCTTAATTATATTAATTATCCCAGTTAGTGTTTTGTGTAACTTATCCAATAAAGAACTTCAAGCAGACGTTGTACATTTAACGAGTATTCTATTTGCCAATCTTGAAGGAGATCCTTACCTAAAAAGTATTGTTAAAAACATGTGTTAACTTATTTAAGTAATTAATTCTTGTAGATGCCAATTTAACGCAGTCAAAGTCGTTTATAGACAAACAAGTTACTAATTACATGGCGTTAATGAAAAAGACACATGGCCTTGTTGAGCACTCATTGACTAGACGAAGTTTACCGATTATTGAGAGCAAACCCCTCATCAAGGAAAAATTGGGTTCGTATTTTTTGCATCTAATCACTAATTAGTCAAATTTACAAAAGTAGTCACAATTAATGTATTATATTAAATATACTTAATTTTATTTCCTATTAGATATCGAAAATTGAGAATTTTTAGGAAGCATTTTGGAATCAATGCCAAACAAATCTTTAAAAATGTAATCGCTAACTGTGATCTTCTAGAAATTTATGCAACTCGCCCATATCCATGTGATTACACTTAATATTATTGTTCTGAAAAACTTTTTCTTCGAAAGTGTTAAATTTCAAAAACGTCTCTTTATCGTCGTCCTTACATTCTTCGGTGATTTTACAAAAAATTCGTTTCCAATTCATTGCCTTAATTGTTTGCCACCACTCATCACAATCCATGGCACTACCCTCAACACAAATAATTCCCGGCTTACCGGGCATGCAAAACCCGTTGATTTTCAAATGACTGGCCAAATTCGAAATTTCCCTGCGCTTTGTTTTGCTGTAAATATGATGTGAGTAAATCCACAGCCGCACCAAATCGTCGTTTTCTTCCACGATTTCGTTTTCCGCGTCTTCCATTTGCACGTAATTCGTTGCATTGTCTTGCACCCAAGATATAGCAGAAAAAATGCAAGGCTCTCCCCGTTCCAACTGGGTAATGTAATCTAACAGTCCCTTATTTATTTGCGCGTGCTGCTGTCTGTTCATCTTGTGATTTCTAATAAAAATATCTGGCTCCACATCTGGATATTCGTGCGATAAATTGATGCAAAACTCAAATTTATTGTTCTCTATGGAGATATTAATGGTGATATCTAAGAAAGGTGGGATGGTGTTGGTGCTTCCACCTATGAATTCTTCTATCGCTTTTAGAGCTACCAAGTCGTCCACTCGAATTTCACCTGGGTTGTAAAACATAGACTGCAGCATTTCGAGTTCCGAAAGTTGTGTGTTCAAGTTTCTAATTAGTTTGTCGCGATCGACTGGTGGCATGTATACGTTGTCCATTTTAACTGTAATCAATACATAATTTTCAGGTGCTTACATATTGGATGGTATTTTGCCTATGTATAGTATAAGCTCGAAAATTCCGAAAGATATACATTTGTTTGAGTATGCGTCTCAAGAAAGCTCGACTTTATACGCAGCAGTGCTCGAAAGCAACCGCTCGGAAGACGATCTAGTGATATACGTATTTAAAGTAATGATGTGTTATTAGAAGTTATTGTATTAATGTTATTTGTGCTTAGGATGAAAAATTCTTCGAGATCACCAGAACTTCCGTCGTCAACGGTGTGAAACTCGGTTTGATTTCGTTGTTGGATGGAGTTTGCATAATTGTCGCTGAAAACAATAAGGGCAGGAAAAAAATCCACGAGAAAACAAAAGTTTTGCATTTTGAACCGAAAACTACGACGTTGAATGTAATTCAACACCTCGACGCGGAGTATGCGAACGATGTAGTTATTTGGTAAGAGCTTACGTTAGTACTTAATTTAAGCTCTGGGCACTTTTTAGGAACGAACACCAACACGTTTTTATGGTTGTTGCTACTTCGAAGGGAAACGAAAACGATTCTTACGAAGTGGAAGTTCCAATTTATCAATGGTTAGGTCGCCACTTTGATATTGTTAACTTCATCACCACTTACGGTGCTAGAAAAATTACTCCGTTTATTGTAGAAAACTCACATTATTTAGCAGTGGCCAATTTTCAAAATAATCTCGGTAATTATTTTTTCATTTCGAATAAATAGAGGATTTGCGAATTTTAGGAAAGACAAATATTTATTCGGAAATATTCAAGTACAACCGACACTTAAATATCTTTGAGAGTTACCAAAAAATATTGACGAAAGCGGCGGTAGATGCCAAATATTTTTATTTCGAAGGTGATCACAGCAAAGAACATTTTCTGATCTTCGCAAACTTGTTTGAAAAAGGTAAATGAGGCACATTCAGTTTAGCTCAAGTACCGGTTAATTTATTCCAGACGATAAAGGAGATAAAATTTACGAAACGTACTCGATTGTTTATAAATATGTGGATGGTTACTTCATCCCTTTCCAAAGGTTCAAACTGAATGGAGTTACTGAGTGGTTACCGGTTAAGGTAAGTGTTGAAAGAACGACTATCATCAGTCACAAAACCGTTGATTATTTTTATATTTTAACGCCGATACAAGCATTGCAAAAAACCCACTAAAATGTTTAAAAAACTTGTATGTCCTTCACTTTTCCTGAGGAGGAAAATTATGGAAATAGGATTATGAAAAAGATTTTCTTTTCCGAATAAGTCATAAACCCCTATAGAAAATTCGCAATTTCTTAAACCTCTCAGAAAATCATGTCGTCACTAGTAACCGCATATACACGGTGTTGTCAAACTCAAAACTGCACTCCTGACGAGTTACAGTTCTTAGAAATATTAGTCTTCTTGTATTTTCCGGGCATAAGTTTGTTAATATTTACGGTAGAATGTTGAGATTTGGTACGTAAAGAAATGTAGTTGGGTTGAAGTATCATGATTTTTTTCGGATTTATAAAACTATCAAGGGTAGTTTTTCCATTGCTAAATTTGGCACAAACTTCGGTAGATGTGAAAATGGCCCACTTTTCGTAACGTAACTAGTTCCAAAAATAACATTTTTCGTCACTTGTAAGGAAACGGTAACCATGGTAACATCGGTCATACTTGATTGGCATTTGAATTCGAAATAGGTTTAATATCTTTTTTAAAGTTTATTTTTTTTTAAATTAGAAAAAATGTTGCATGCTACAAATAACGAAACATGATTTTTTGTAGCTCATGCAAAATATCACGAGTTCGTCCGAGGGGTCTTTCACTCTCAAAAAATATGTACACCGATTGTCGGTTTTAGGGAATATATTGCTGGTGGCTAGACTAGTATCTGCAACATAAGAGATAGAAGACAAGCAGGCAAGTATCTCTTCTAATAGTAAAACATGCTGCCGGTCTTGCTTTGCTGCGAAGTGAATGGTTATCTTTGAAGATCAAATTTAGTCCCGCCCTGATTGTATCACACCCCCTCCCCTTCAAATTGAAACCAATCAGCGCCGAAGTTTATGGCCCATACGTTTCTTCTATGCAGAGTTCTGCACCTCACCCCCGTCTTCTGTAGCTCACTTATTAATTAAGTTAGGATTTTTATATTTTGCAGACGTTTCTTGTACTTTTGAATCTATTTCGGGAAAATACTTTTGATTACACAGGGTGTCTCAATAAAGTTTTGGATAACGTTGTGCGTAAACTCGACTTGTCAAAAAACAGTTTTTTTCGCATTCTCCTAATATGAAAATCATATCTACGAGCTCTTATCGATTGTTTTCCATGTCAAAAAATAGCAGTTGGGTTGAAAACAATGTAAATAATAGTTAATAATACTCTTTTGTCACTTTAATAAACTGCCATGGTCACACATTGTTTATCAAAGGCACCTTCGATTTTTAATAATTTAAAATTAGCTATTGCAGCGGTTGATAAAATGAGTTCTTGCTCAATAACTTGTAAAATGTCAGGAATGGCCATAAGGTTGTAATTAGAAAAAATGTTCGTTTTATAATTTCCTATACAATAACATAAATTCGTAGGGATTGCAATTTAAAATAAGAAAGATAAATTGCCTTACAGTACCAATTGCGTTTTCTATTAGTTTTTAAAACCGATTTATTTTCGTTTTTTTTACGCCGATTTCATCGAACCGATTTCAATAAAATTTTGGGAATATGTAGGAATCTTAAAATACGTCTAAATAAGCAAAATATATAGCATGTAATTTAGTAAGAAAATACTTTTGTTGAGGACACCCTGTATAATCGTAAATATTTTTCCTTGAAATAGATTCAAAAGTACAGAGAACGTCTGCAAAATATACACATCCTAATTTAAATAATAACTAATCAATACAGGCAGGCGGAGATGAGTTTGAGTTGTCTACCTTGAATTCTCGTTGTGTTCTGTAAATTTCTGGGGCCGTGATGAAGCTCCTTACGATAAAACGGGCGAAACACCAAAGACGTTTTTGTTTCAATAATGACTCCGGCCGTAGAACCTCAGTTCTTACACGATTATTGCAGTTTGTAGAATTTTATCTTCTAATTTAATTTGAATAAAACCTTGTTGGACACATCGAAAACTAAGTTTCAGACAAACGTTATAGTTGATAGATTTTATAAATGTTTTATTTTCAAAAATCGATTGAGTGGTTTTTAAAATATCTTGTTTTGAAATTTTTGATCGGTCGCCATTTTGTTTTATTGACAAAATAGAAAATAATTCGTTAACTATAAATGTTCGAGAGAACCGAAAGCAAATGCTGAAAGTTTTTGTATTTTCTAATATACCTAAAAATTACGGAGCATGACAATTTTTCGAAAAAAAAAAACGCCAGCAACATATGAACTGGGACTCCAAATCAAAAATGTATGGAAGGCTATTTTCCCAACTAAATAGAAAAGTAATTAATTAATTAAGCGACATATGATTACAAATTGTCTAAAATATACGCAATGAAAATATAGGGGTTTAATTTCAATTTAAATGTTAGTTGTTGTCAGTTTAATTAGTATTAGTACGTAAAAGGTTTATAATTTTGCCTCAAAATACCTTGCGTAGACAAACAATGTCTTAAATGAGGTAATTTTTTCTGTATAGCAAACTTTTTAGAGATACATTATAGTCAATCTGACCAAAACAATTTTTTTAAGCCCATTTTAAACTCCAATATCCCAGGTGGGATGCCTGATACTGTCTTAATTCAACAATCATTAGAAAGAGCTCATCTTTCTCTATAAGAGAGATGCATTTAGGTACTTTTTTAGGTTTTTGAAGCTGTTGTGGTTGGTACAGAAAATCTTAAATGAATATGTTCTTCAGGAACCCAGCAAGAATCTTTTCTTGAGGGCCAAAAAAATTAACGTTATGGACCACATGGATGCAAAAATTTATCAGCAAATCATGTTCTTCATTTGAAACCTCACTCAATGTTTCCTACCCACCACTTATGAGCATAAATGCAAGCTATGTATTCTCCAGGTTGGAGGTTAGAAAATACTTATTTTTGATTAAGCCAAATCAGCTGAGTTACTAGCACAAGTTTTGTCATACTATTAAAAATATCAACTCAGACTTCATACCTCGTGATGAATAGAAAGTTAAAAAACCTAGTTTTTTTTTCTATTTTAGATACCTTATTTCAAAAAACCTAAAAAGTAAATACATCTCTCTTATAGAGAAAGATGAGCTCTTTCTAATGGTTGTTGAACTAAGACGTATCAGGCGTCCCACCTGAGGTATTGAGTTTAAAAATAGGCCAAACTAAAAAAAAAAATTTTTGGTCAGATTGACTATAAATGATAAATCTAAAAGTTCTGATATACTGATAAAATTTTCAGGGTTTGATTACATCTATGAAAAGAAACATCCACTAGAACATTTCCTGAAATCTATAGCTACTTGAAATTTAGCTATTTTTGTCGCGACGACATTTTTATAAATATTTTGTCAACTTTGAGGCCCAGGTGTGCTGGGTGGTATAACTATTTGTATAACTTCATACATTTATGAGTTGTACCATCCTAAAAGTTGAACAGATACAGAAATTTTCAGAACCTCAACCCTTTTATTTCTTGCACAGTAGGATGTCAAACATGATAAAATATATCATGGGACTGGTCAAGGATTTTACCCTTTTTCAAAGGGCCCATGTTACTCCAGGAATTGCATATTGGGGCTGAAATTTTACATAAGTCTATTTGAGGGGCTAAAGAACTTTTGTGCAAAATTTGAGTCAAATTGGAAATTTTCAACTGGGGACCCCTGTACCAGTTGACATGGAATATCCAGTCAAAGAACGTGTTTTGAAGTTTTATTGTTGTAAGTAGCAGTCATGTTTTTTATTTGGTAATAATCCTATGCCTGTTCTCGCTCTTGTATATTTTTCCAAACCACTATACAGGGTTTTCAAACTTAAGTCGTCACTAACTTTGTTATTATTAGAGCTACAGGGTCGGTTAAATAGGCAAACTAGTAGCATTTGTTTCTCTCATCACTTTGGTGAAAACAGAATAAAATTCGAACATCGCGTTCGCAAGTTATGTCAAATTGTTCCATTTTTTCAAATGGGACACCCTGTATACAATATTCTTAATCGATAGGAAATTTCATACTGAATAAAAAGTGTCCTATTATTTTTCATCCTAAAGTCAGAAATGACAGAGCTATTGATGATTTTTCAAAATTTCTCAAAAAATGCTTGGACCAAGACGTTGTAACGTTTTTGAGCATCTAATTTGAATTTTTCTTTTAATGTTTACAGAATAAATTAAAATAAACCATATCCTTTTTTCATTACATTTACGACTTCTGCTAGATATAACCACCGTGAATTTTGTATGTTAATCAATCCCCATCACGAAATAATTTTTTTTAAGTGTCTGTCGTGAACAAGATTCAAACCGCCTCGACCAACGGTTTTCCGACTAGTAAATTTGACTACGTCCTTGGCATTACTACTTGACCACCCGCGGGTCTGTAATTCTTCCTACTTTCTACTTTATGGTAAGGCAAAGTTATAACTAACACAGCCACCTTAACCAAATTGAAAAAGCTCTGTCATTTTTGACTTTAGGACTAACAATAATGGGACACTTTTTGTTCAGTATTCAATTTTCTATCGATTGAGAATATTGTGTTCTATTTGAAAAAATTGAACAATTTGAAATAACTCGCGAACGCGATGTACGGTTTTTATTGTTTTCACCAAGGTGATGAGAGAAACAAATGCTACTAGTTTGCCTATTTAACCGACCCTGTAGCTCTAATAATAACAAAGTTAGCAATAGTGCCGACTTAAGTTTGAAAACCCTGTATAATAAAATATAATCGTCATAGGATGCTGCTCCTTTACCCTTTTTTTGGTCTCGGTTATTGCGCAGATGTCTATAGCATGTGTTTTCATTTCCATGATTAGTTCTTGAGTTTTTCCATTTCATGATTCTTCCTAACTTTATTAAGTTCTTCTTTCATAATCGTGTTTTTCGCAGTTGTCGTCTCCAGTACGAGGCTTTGTATCTATTCTTCAAACAGTTACTATATTATCGCCCCTTGCAGGTTGCTAGCCTAACAGGGGAGGATTTTTTTATCGACTTTCCCTGGTCTAGATCCATTGTATTTTGTTAGAACAGCGGTACATCGTGTATGGTGCGATTTTTCATCACGTACTATGGTCTTAGACGGAGAGGTTAAGGACCTTAAGGCATCTACATTTACGTCACTTGCCTCTGGACTGTGTCCTCACCACCCATTTTTCGTTAGAAAATTATTTTCGGACTAAGGGAGATAGGGAAAAAGGTTTTTGGCAAAAAAATATTCGATAAAAAATTAACCTGTTTTTCATTCATAACTGATAACCACATTCGCAACACTGGATTTTCTCAAGTTTTAGTAAAATGTCTAATTGACTTTCTTGGTGTGCAGCACTTCGTTCGTTCGTTCTTCTTTTTTGTAGTCCACGCTGCCAATATCAACAATGCGCTCAAATAATCTAAGAAAGTTCACTGTTTCGGATTTTTCTTCTCCATAGAAATGTAGTTATTCCATTTAATCGCAGTCAAAATTATTGTGTTTTCTTAAATTTCTATAAAACTGAGGAGAATTTGAACACAATAGTAATAACAAAAAATTGTTTTTTCCCTACTGTTCTAAGGTTCTAGAACCTTATCGTTATTGACTCATTTGACTCTAGTGGTCAAAAATTATTTATTATTAACTACTAGTAAAACTACTGTAACTAATGAAAAACTAGGATAAAGGAAAAAATGAACTTGTTTCTTAGTAACATGACTTCATACTAAAATAGCTTCTAGATTTTGAATTTTAGGTGAAGAATGATTAAATCGTTATTAAATTTAATTTTCTTCAGTAGTGAAAAAAATAGTATACAGGGTGATCCTTTTCGATGGACTGTTAGAAATATTGAGAGAACCAATTAATATATTTTCCTGATATTTTTTGTTCATCGATGTAATTCGATGTGCCCTATTTAATGAAAATATTTTCAATTGTCACGAATTTTCAATTAGGTCACGAGATGCGCATTTCAAGGGACAATCAGACCTGCGAGCTGCATAGGAGGATCAACCTTTGATGGGCTGACTATGGGAAACTCAGGTATATCTTCAGAAGCGACATTCCTATCTGCTTAAAACGAAAAGTGTTCGACCAGTGTATTCTGCCGGTCCTTACCTACGGAGCGGAAACATTAACCTTAACATCCACATCCGCGAAAAAACTAAGGGTCGTACAAAAAAAATGGAAAGGTCGATGCTTGGGTGAGCCTGAGAGATCACATTAGAAACGAGGAATTACGGCGAAGAACAGGAGTGACGGACGTCATCAAGCGAATAGCTACACTAAAATGGAACTGGGCAGGCCACATAGCCCGGATGTGCGACGACCGATGGACAAGGAGATTACTGGAGTGGAGGCCACGCAGCGATAAGAGAAGCCAAGGAAGACCGCCTACCAGATGGACCAACGACATAAAAAGAATAACAACCAACTGGATTCAGACAGGACAAGATACAAAAAGGTGGAATGCCATGAGGGAGGTCTATGTCCAGCAGTGGACGTCTCAGGCTGGTTGATGATGATGATGATGATTTTCAATTGTATGTTACCTCCGCTTTTACCGGAAGTAGATGTCAACTTCGTTATTTTACATGGAACACTCTGTATATTTTTGCAAATTTGACTTTCTCGATAAGTTTTTAATGTAGCTTTCTTAAACACTTCATGTACATATGTCCAACCGATTTGGAGTAATTATATATTTTTTGTTAAAAATGACGGTTTTACTGTTTTCGAAATATGGCAATATCTCTAAAATTAAAGAAAAAATAAAATTGGGGTTTCACTGTTCCTTAAGCCCAAAATCGCTTTCACGTTTACTTAAAATTAATTTTTTATATTTTCATGCTTTCCTAATCTGTTTTTTTAAATTATGAGAAGCAGAATTGAATTTTATTTCATTTTATTAAAGTATGTCTTAGTCTATTGTTCATTTTTCAGTTATTTGCTATTCTTTTCATATTTCTAAGAATTGCAATTGTTTTTAGCGTACAATCGCGATCAAAATTGAAAGTATAACAGATTCAGTAATTTTAAAAGTAGGCTGTCATTTTTTGACATTTTGACTATTTATTGTGTATTCAGTAAACATACAAGTTAAAAGAGTTTCCTATTTAGTGGAAATGGAAAACCAATTTTCAAACTTCCAAATTCTCGATCTGTTTATGATTTACGGAGATCATAATATATGAATAACTAGTACATGTAGAAGTTTTAACAGACAATACCCTGATGTACTGCCCATGAATCTTAAGAAATTTAGAAGAATTCAATCAAATTTCATACAATTTTATAATGGATCAGCACCGAGAAGGAATCTGCCCATTACTCGTAATGAAGAAAATGAAATTAATGTGCTAGCATATTTCAATGCAAATTCTAATGGATCAATTAGAACTATAGAATTGGAATAGGCATTTTTTATGCGTCGATTTAGAGGATTTTATGTAAATATAAAATGCATAATTACAAAATTTGTACAATTTCTGCAACCGCACGATTCCAATCTACGAGTCCAGTTTTGCGGAACGATTCTGGTAAAATTACAACAAGATCCTAGTCTTTTAGCATTTCGTATCTATGAGGACAATTTAAATGGTGATATCTTGATATTTTAAATGAAGTAGTACAAGATTTCTTGGACGATCTTGCTTTAAATTTAATCAATACGTGTTGGATCAAATAGATGAAGCTCCAGCACATAAATACACGTGAGGTATAGATAGAAAATTGACGGAGCTCTTTCAAGATCGTGGTTTGGGAACAATGGGCCATGGAGATGGCCACCGAGAACATTTTTTTCTGTGGAGCTATATAAAATCTAAAGTTTACACCACCCCTATTGAACCGGCAAGATCTTCATCATAGAATTATAACCGCATTTAATGAACTTGATCCTGCAGAAATTTGGAATGCTACAACAGCTAGAGTTGAATCCCTAATTTTAAAATATTTAGATGTTAACGGAGGACACATAGAACATGATTCTTAGAAATATGAGTACTATTAATATTAAAATTTCTGAATCAGTTCTACTTCCAACTTTGACTATAGACTACACAATAGACTACATACCTGAATAAAATCGAAATAAAATTAGTTCTGCATTTGATAATTTAAAACTGATGTAAGGTTCCATTTAGAAAATTATGTAATTCATGTTTGAAAATGATCAAATTTGAAAAAACACATTAGGAAAGCATGAAAACAACAAAATTTAATTTTAAGTTAATGTGATAGCATTGTTTGTGCTTAATGCAACAGCGAAAACCTTAATTTGAATGCTTTTTAATTTTAGAGATATTGCCATATTTTTCGAAAATAGTAAAAACCTCTTTTTTAACAAAAATACTTAATTACTTCAAAATAGTTGAATATAGGTATAAGTTAAGCATTTAACAAAGTGACATTAAAACTTATCGAGAAAGTCAAATTTGCAAAAATATACAGAGTGTTCTATTTAAAACAACGAAGTTGGCATTTACTTCCGGCATAAGCGGAAGTACCATACCATTGAAAATATTTTATTAAATAGTGCACGTTGAATTAGGACGATGAACAAAAAATCGGAAAAATATATGATATATGGTTCTCACAATACTTCTAATAGTCCATCGAAAAGAATCAGCCTTTATACACATTGGTAAAGATCATCATTATTGCCTTCGCGGTACTTATTTTCCTCCTGCTATGCCGTCGAGAAATAATTTTACCTTAGTGTATTATATACTATTTTTAATTCTACATCAAATGGTGAAAAAATATACAGTGTGAATTCCACCTTGAAGTGAATGATAATTCTAGTACCCATGTACAAAATTCAAAAACCTCCCGAAGCGGTACACTGTTTAATATCACTGGCATCATTTCAGGGCCCCAAAGGCGAATTCGCACTCTTCGCTGCATGCAAATACGACGGTATTAAAATTTTTCAATACAACGGATGGAAGTTCGTCGAATCCAAGATTCAGTACACCGACGAAGCTTTCAAAAGGAGTTTCTTCGATGCGTACTCAATTGTATAAAAATAAAACGCTAATAGGTAAGTCAACCATTGATTCCGGGAATTTTATTTAAAACATCGCTGCTTATACAGTCGTGGCCAACAAAAATGATCACGGCGATATGACAAACATTTTCGAAATTAAATTCGAAAACAAGAAAATGCTGGACGATTTCCACAACGATAACTTATTGTGGTGTAGGAAAAAATTGGAAGAATACGAAATAAATCAACCGAAACCAGATACCAGAAAACCTTCGAAACGCCAAGTCAAACCAGACAGCTTCAACGAAAAGGTCACAAAATTAAACAGAAAATTGAAACAGTACGAAGATGACCTCATTCTTATGGAAGAAAAATTGCGCTTGGCGCTTAATTCTACGGAGGACAATATTCTAAATGGAGATCTTAGCGTTGAACACTTTATTTTGGAAAACACAGAAACGTCGATGCAATATATAGCGACCAATTTCCTCAACAACGAAAACGTTACGAAAATCCTTGCAAGCACTATCAACATCAAAAGTGATTTTGTTGTTGAAAACGCTTTTGAAATAGATAGTGTTATATCACCAGACATAGCACCTAAGAAACTCAACAATCACCCCGCGTCATCAATCGTTCACGTAAACGACGAACAGCAATTAATGAAAGTTATCATAAACGGAGACGTCGTTTTTGAAAATAATTTATTGTCAAACGGAACCATAAACGGTATCAACTTTACAAAAGAAAATGTTTTGTTAAAACATGGAAATCAAACATTGCGTAGCCTTGACTTGAATATTTTAGCGACCGAATTATTGGATGCTGATTTCATCAACGATATTGATATGTCTCTAATTGACTCCATAGAAAACCAACCGAGAATTGTGAACATCAACACTGTAAACGTAAAAGCAGCACACATTAAGGGTTTAATCAATAACGCAAATATAACCGAATTAAATGAATATGCGCTAAAAACGTCCGGTGCACAAACTATTACTGGTAAATACAAATTCGACTCTCTCTACGTGGATAATTTTAATGCAACTGTTATTTCTGGAAAGAACATAGGCGAAGAATTAGTACTAATAGATGGCGGAGAGTATATCCTTCAGCAGTCTGCTGCATTTGTTAGCAATCTTACTTCAGATGCAGTTGTTGTAACCGAGAGTTTCAATCACGTATTTGTTCTCGAGGGCGAACTAGACGTTATGCTAGCAAATTCTGATAAAATTCAACACGTTACAGGTCACAAAGAATTCGACGAAGTCGAATTAATGAACCCCATTAAATTAGGAGGTCGCATAAACAATCCAAAAATAGATCAAATGAATCCGGTTAAAGTAACTAAAGAAGAAATCGTACTATCGGGAGATTTCACCATCAATGGAAATCTGCAAATCGAACAATTTCTACAAGCTTCTGATATACAATCGGAATTTGTTTCCGTAACCAACCTGCAAAGTAACGGAGTTAAATTGGGACAGACCAAAATACCTTGTCACTTGCAGTTTTCGCAACAAATCAACGTAAATGTATTCGCTTTGTGACGGCAGTAATTAATTGTAGTTGCTTCAGGTGCAAGAAGTGGTAACCGATGCAATTAATAACATTTCTGTAGATTCTTTAGTTGTTATGGGCACTCAAAACGATCAGGAGATTGTAGGATTAAAAACTTTTCCGGGAGATGTTATTATTACAGACAACACTAAGCTGGGATATGTCAATAGTGTACACCTTCCAACACTGGAGTCGGACGTTTTACTAATAACTGGAAGTCAAACCATGACGGGTAACCATCAGTTCGAAAGCATTGTCGCCAATCGGTATGGTTATACTTATTGGGGCTTGTGCAGAAAAGAGAGTTTGTATTTTTACAGGGTGTCTAATGTTAAAACATTGTTTGGAGGAGGCTTGTGGGAAAAACTAGCAACTACTCAACCAGACCAACTTATCATACCGGAAACGATTGTTATCAACGATAACTTAGAAATTGATGAATTAGAAACCGATTCGTTACAACTGTTCCCTAACTCATTAATCAACAACCACAACTTTACCTTTATTATTGAAGATAGTGTTTTTCGAAACAGCGACGTAAGACTGAATAGACCAATTACATTTACAAATGTGGAAATTGAGAATTTACAAGCCGATAATATCGACTTTGACAAGATTCCTAGAATCATAAACGAATCTAAGAAAATCTTGCAATTTGACAATGGTCTCAACCTACCACTAACAATAAACATTGATGAAATGAATTTTACCGATTCTTTAAACAATATGCATAGTAGCGATTTTGAAAGTCATTGGTTGTCGTATGGGGAAGAAGAAATTTTCACCAGTGACCAAACGTTCAAAAAAGTCATTGTCTTCGGCAACCTTTTCGTCGAGTCCGGTCTTCTAAACGACGTCAACATAACTTACGTCAACGAAGATTCGATAAAAACTGACGAAGATCATCACTTTGAAACGGCCACTTTCAGTAATTTTACGTGAATCGTGTAATTTTTTCTGTAACATGTTCGTTTTAGCACAAGGGTTGGCTTCGATTTACGGAATTACTTTGGGCGGAGCTTTTGAATCGTTAGATTTGAATGACATCGTACTATCGAACGTCGAAGATGTTCAAACAATCGTCGACGAAATTACATTTAAATCCGATGTTAAGGTTAACGGGCAAGTTTTTTTTAACGGATTAGTTTCAGGATTCAACATAAGCGAACTCTGTGAATCCACTTATAATAGAGGAAACAGACGACCCCCAAATTTGCAGATTAAAGGTCAGTGGGTCTGACTGTTAATTTCTTTTTAGAATTCTGATTGCATCTCGAAGGGTTGTGGGGTCCTTATGAATATTAGAAGACTCATTTTTACAGTTGGTGATAAAATTTTGTATGCACCGAGTTGGTACATAAATAACTAATTTAGAAATCTTGACGTATTACTTAGAAGTCTCAAGATAACAGAAATATTTATCGCTAAAAAACGCATTTGTCAATTAACAATCGCTTTATGCAAGTAAATATTAATAATATTATGGAATCGTTTTTCTGTAAAAATCGTTGTTTTTAGTGTACTTTAAGATTCTGAACGAATTTTTTTGCTAATACCTATTTTATTTGTTTATTTTTTTTTTAATATTTCAATCAATAATATGTGTTGTTTTTTGAGAAAAAAAAATTTATCTATTTTTTATTAACTTTTAATATTCTTGAGTCTTCAAGTCTTTTGTATTCACTATTAACCAATGAACAATTTCAGCTTTTAATTAAAACTCTAGCTCTATTATTTATTTAATTTTTGGCTATTGTTCATAAAAAATATCGAAAAAATCCTTCATAACTTAAAACTCTAAAATTTTATTAATCATTAAAGATTCAACTAAACCACCAAGAGCCTATTTTATACTTTGTTAATTGATAAATAAAATGAGCTTTTCAACCAAAGCTCTAATAACTCAAAGCACTTTTTCAATTATTTACAAAGTATATTATAAAGTAAAACGAATGTAAAAATAATGTATATTGTTATTAACTTTATTGAATTATTTTCTTTCACATTTTCCGATCGTTTGGTTTTGTGGTGGTGGTTCGTTATCTACAATTTCATCTAAAGTTCCTTGTTTTTATTGTATTTTAACCACGGATTCCGCGTTTTGATCCTCCAGTAATTGCATTTAATTGTCCGATCAGAGCATCAGCATCATCATTATCGTCAGCAATTGTCTGCCTTACACTGTACATGTTTCACCTTTACAATTTCTACAAAGACACGAGCATGGAAGTCCCGTCCTTTTGCACCAACATTTTCCGGTACATTTATTTTGTACAAGTGAAGCAATTTAAGTAATTCGTCGGGAGCCAATTTTTCAATCGTTTTCTTTGGCAGATACATCGTTTCATCCACCCCCAATTTTCCGGATTCAAAACAATAATTACCTAGCCAATATTGAACTTGGTAATATGTATGTATGTTGCTGCTGATTTGGAGGTAGAGTCCATAGAATGCCAACGTCATTTTTTCCCCAGATGCTTTCAAAAGATGCATTTGGATTGTAGAAGGTTTCCACATATAGTATTAATTAATCATTATTATTCATTATATTGAACAATTTCTTTTTTCCCTTTGCAAAAAATTCCGCTGATTGTATCGCAGCCAGTAAAAGCGTGAGGGAACGAAACAATATTTATCAAATGTTGATTTGGTTTAGTTTCATAGATGACATCTGGTACTTTCGATGAAGCACATTTAAGTTATCTAGTGTTAACGCTAATCTTTTTTGTTAGATTTTTTTTCTGCTATGAGATATTTCTGGCGCAATCTTCTTAGAAACTCGTCTGTATCTTTCATATGACTTATCACTCCAAAATTGTTCTTGTTAACCATCAAAAATAATTAAAGTGGTGTTAGAATAATGAGAAAAAATAAAATTCTTGTAATCGGCAATTATAACGGCAAAAATTACCTTTTCTTTCCTTAATTCTTTATGTAAAATAAACTCTCAATCGACGACATACAAACAACTGGCTAATTCAAATAAATGAAACGGAGAAGATTTCAAAGCATCGTATCATCCGATTTTTTGGATTCACGCATAATGCCTTTATCGTCAAATAATGTCATTGGAAACGGAGCCAGTTCATACATGAGCCGTTTGAATTATTTTTGGGTTGTTCATCATAACTGCAGCAATTCGTTAGAATAATAAAGAATTGTTATTGGCTTTTCTTTCTCCGTCCAACTATACAGTAGGCACTGTAGAAACAGAGTTTGAACCGTATTCGATTTCGAATATTTATAATTTTCTGCATTTAATCCTATCATACATGCTAACTCTGTAGGAATTGCTCTATGGCAATCAGTGGACGCATCTTCTATTAATCCAGTTGATAAAGATTGTAATTTTGGTGAATGAATGAACGGAGTGTGTATTTGAAACCATGCTTTAAATACTTGCTGATCACTTGCATCTCTTTTTTGTTGTGCGGCGTAACATCTACGTATTGACCTGAAGATGCCCACTTAATGTTCACATAATCTTCTAAATGATCCATAATTTCTATTGCATAGGGCATACCTTCAAGAAGGCTTCACTAGACGTCATACCACGACCATGTGACAAACCTTGAACACCTGCATGAATGGTATGCATCAGCTCAATTGTCATGCTAGTCCATATTCCAGCCCAGCTTTCTCAGTTCTACGTATAGTAAAGTGTCATTTTTCAGTAAACAATCGATATTCTGTTGGATCCATGATATCTTGTAACTTACTTATCATTTGCAAGTATATTTGAATAGCTTTAACATAGTTACTATGAACATCAGCATGATGAACAGGTAACATCTGTTACGATACAAATGAAATTCTAATTGCCAAGTCTTTCAGCTTCGATATATCGTATTGTAATTGATGAAACCACAATTCACTTGTTGGTCCGCCTTTTTGAATGCTTCGACAGCGATTTCTAATGTCAATTAAATCTTCATTAATATTATGTAGTGTCGGAGGATTTCTTGAAAAATCACTAAGCATTCATCGAATTTTCAATTTATTATGTTTAATAAGTTCAACAATTTCGTCTGTACTTGGTGAGGTTTCCATACTTGATGGTTCCGCAGCTTTTAATTCTTCGATGTTTTCATAACTTACAATATTTTCAGCTGACTTTGAGAATTTTGCAATTAACTCATCTAACACACGAGCAGTCGTGATATGCGCTTGCAAAGCTCTAGCAAAGGATGTACACATAAACATCTGTTCAATTGAATTCGTTGCGTAAACTGTACCCCCACAATTCTTTTAATCCTGAACCTTCCATTATAGTTCCAACAGCTTTGAAATATGACATTAATCGGTGAAAGTCACCGATGCGAGCAACAACTTTTTTCAATTCTTTGTCTTTACAATTACAAAAGAATTGGTTGACCTTCATATACAAAGGATAGTCGAACGTGACAAAGTTGGTTTTTTGGTCAACTTGACGAGCATGTTTTGCAGCATTAAGTAACGATGTATATACACTACGTAAATCAGACAGGTTTTCTTCAATGAATGGCATGTGAGAAACTGTATATGGCAGATGAGACACACGATCTATGAAACCTCTTATCTGTGGTAGATTTCAATTTGTAAATATCTTCCCAAAAGTGAGTTGAATAACTAACTCAATAGTTTCTAAAAAAATTGATTGGTTTTGCTAAAATATTAATAACAGTCTTTTGAACCGCACTTACGATTTAAATATATCCCGGTTACTAAATAAGTGGAGAAACGAACGATTTTGGTAGTATAGCTTGCACTATTGACAATCCAATTTGGTCAACTTTTATTTTCGTGCCTGATATAATATTTTCATAATTTTCAGAAAAGTTTTTGCTAGATCCCGCGGTAAAAATTGTATCAGCTGAAGAAATATCAACTATCATCAGTGGTAACATAATCACGTGACCCTTTGTTTTTTTCGAGCATGTGCAACGCTTTTTTTGTTTTTGATTACCATCAACATCTAAAGAAAATTAAGATATTTCGCTATATCGTTACTGATAGAATCGGAAAAAAATAGCAAGAGTTCTAATGATCATTATTTTCCCAATTTTGTTTTTTTTTCCAAATAAGATGTAAAATGTTTTCGAAAATACCTACATTACTTTGGGAGTTCTAAGTAGTACTCAAGAGTTTTAAAATAATGTTACACTCAATGATTAACATGATATATCCGATTTTGTGAATTACTAGCTTCAAGATTAATAATTATAATCCAATCAATATACACCAAATTTTCTCAAAGTGTAGAAAAGAAATAAGAAATGAATGAAATTTGAAATTTAGATAGTTGAACTGTAGTACTATTAATCAAGCGAACTTCCCTCCTTCCCATGCAAAGTGAACTGTGGTTATACGTGGCACATCTGTTTTACGTGAGTTTTTTGATTTTCTCCTTACTTTTTTATAATGATCTATATTCCTATTCATAGGAAATATAAACCAATTGTAAAAATGAAAATGTAAAAAAATTCCAACAGTAGTTGAACTTAAGCTACAACTTTTATTTGAAAGATTTTTTAATATCTTCATTTGTTACAGATGCAGTGAAGGTCTTTTTACATGAATATTATTGTAACAAAACTCTTTAAAAAATGAAGAAAGAGAAAAGTTTTTAAATAAAAGTTATAACTAAAACTAAAGCTACAGTTTTCATATGATTTTGTTTTGATGTTTTAATAATTTTTATAGTCATAGCTTATTTAAAGACTAAACTATTCTTAGAAGAGTGACGTACAGACTAGTATTATATTAATAATTTTTTTTAATCAAAGATGGAGCCAATGTTTTTAGGCAGAAGTTGTAATTTAAGTTTCGTGCTGCAATATTTGTTTAAATATTTTTTTAAATATTTAATACTTAGATATACTCAATTTGAAGTAAAAATATTTGTATGGGCCACCAATTACACCCCAAAAACACCACTGCATACAGATAAATAACGGTTTTATATTGATTAAATCAAAGTGGAAAGTACATTAATGTTTTCAAATTATTAGTGATAATGTAATTGTCGTTAAAATAATTTCGTTTAAACATGTAAGTATACAATAACGATGTTTTAAGGCGGCCATTCTACCTTTATACTTCAAGGAAAAAAAATGTTATTTAAATGTTAAATAATTTATCAATTTTTTGTGTATGGTTAGATTATAAAAACTTTCCAGAAAAAATACGATTAACATTTTTTTACTAACCAGAATTTTTTAATTTATTGCAATATGATTTTTGTTTTGGAAACATGCAAAAAATAGATTAACTAGCGTGGCGACAGTATACTATACACTGTGTGATAAGAATGAACAGCATCGGGATCTTGAAAACGGTAGAAGATACAAAGTTGCTCAAATTGCAAAAAAGTTGGGCAATTTAGAGTATATTTACATGGTGTTTGAAAAGATTAAATAATATTTTTTTTCGAGATTTTACAAAAATCAATTTTTGGATTTTTATTTTTCTTGAGCTATTTTAAAAAATATTAAAAATCTAAAAACACTTTTTATTGACACTTTTAGAGCATTAGAAAATGATGATTTCAAATTTTTAATCCACCATTTCATCTTGGAGAAACCATCAACAACTTTATTTTTATATGGCCGCAGACAAAAACACCTTGATTTGGTAGGGTTTTTATTACAAATTCATCTGTATCACACATAATTGTTTAGAACCTAATTTTGTAGGAAATAGTTTAAATTGCCCAATTTTTTTGCAATTTGGGCGACGTTGTTCTTTTACCGTTTTCAAGATCCCCATACTGTTCATTCTTATTAGTCCAGTGCATTTAGGAATTGACCTACCATTTTGTATACATTTTTTCTCTTACCCTCCGTTTAAAAGGATCAAGGGTCTTCCTTGGTGAGTTTAACCCTAAGTTTCCCACTCTAAAACCAACCCTTTCTCCGGCATCTTAGGTTTGGTGTTTTTTTGGAATTTTTATATCTCGTGTTCTAATTATCGCTCAGTCATAAACTTGGTGTCTTTGGATTCATTTTGAGTTATAATTTTAACAATGTTATATGACAAAAACTGTGCATTTAACGGAAAAAAAAGTTATTGCTCTTCAAAGTCGACAGAACGACTTAAAAATGTTTTTTTTTTCTTTTCGGCTCCTATCTTTTTCCAGTCCACCTGACACTTTTTTTTGAGACAACTTTATTAAAGATAAAGTAATTTCTAGCGTTTACGAAAAAAAATATGCCGATAAAACAATTTCTCGCCCGTCAGTCGACGCGCAAAGTTGCTATGTTTCGTACGGGATTTCGAAATTTAAGTTAATTTTAGCTAAGAACAACAAATAATATTGATTTAGTAATTTTCAATACTGTATTTCTATCTGATGTTATTTAGTTAAAGAGTGAATGATTGAAATATCAGCTGTATTTTTGTTATAAATTGAGATATTAAAAATATTTAAAAAACAAAAGTTGTGGGCAAGATCTTAAACTACAACTTTTATTTGAAACTTTTTCAAATGTTTATTTAAAGAAGTTTAAATTTAAAGAATTAAAAATTGTAAAAATTTGCAATATTTTTAAATCACAGGTCACATCCATTGGAGAAAGTTTTTTAATATGATAGAATACGTTTTTTACCACATAATTTCAGAAACTCGTCGATTCCTTAATTTTGTTCGACCGAAATGATTATATTGATTGGGCTATTAGCCAAAACTTTCTGCTTAATCCCCAGATTATTTGAATTAATACATAACTCTTCGGATGCCCTCAGATCTCTAAACAAAAATCAGTACCTCAAAGGACCACCTTCATAGAGCTGGTCAGTAGAAAAACACTTTTGTTTTAGGCAATGCATTTTTTGTGAAAGGACCCGAAGTCAACACCATAAACCAAGTTCCTATACGTCACTTACTAGATACGGTGTGGTTCGCAGACAGAAACTGTGAAATTACGGGAGAGATGGAATTCGAAAACGTGGTATTTCAAGAGGACGTCACGGTGCACGTAAACACCATCAAAATCTATCCCAGTTCGATTGACGGTGTTCAAATTTCAGGGATACGTCGACGATATCAAAATACAATTAGTTGCACAAACTTACTTCAGCAAAAGTAAAAATCAAAATATTTCGGCGTTTTACCACTTTGACGATAGCGTATTATTCGAAAACGGTTTATACGCGCCCAGGGCTACAGTTTTGGGAACAATAGGCGAAATAAACCTCGACGAATTTATAACTACGGCGTTGTTGAATAATTATGAACAAATTTTTGAAAGCACACTTTATTTAGAGGATTGCGAAATACGTGGTAAGTGTTGGAAAACTTTTATTGCCAAATCACTTTCTAGGTTTTTTCAGACCTCCAAGGAGAGTATACTGTGAACGATTTACATTTAGATAGTGAAGTTATGCGCTATGACCAAAATAATGTTGTAACTGGAAATAAAACTATATCTAATGTTAAAACTGGCGTGATGAAAATTGATAAGAATGTTTTAGTTCAAAACGTTAAGTTTATTCCGTGGATGTACGATTCGGTTATGAAGTCTGGGACTTACAAAATGCAAGAAATGTGTCTTTCATCAATGATACAACGTTCGTATCAGGGCTTCGGTAAGATATTCATCTTTACACAACTCGTTATTGCAAATATTCTTTAAGTTGTCAGAAAAATGTAAATGGTATGAAGTTTTCCGAAGAAACCGTAATGCTGAAATCCAAACCACAGACAATATCAGCGCCAAAGCATTTTATAGGAAACGATGGCGAACCAATTAAGTTCGAAAGCTTAATTTGTAATGGTGTTATAAACGACATTGATGTGACCAGTCTAATGGAACAACAGGCTTATAAACATGGTGATATTGTATTCCAATCACAGATCTACTTCAACGGAAGCATTGCAACTCCTGACATGGACATAGAGCAATTGTATGTAGGTGTAAACGTTACGGATTTGGTTAACAACGTCACACACTTATCTAAGTCTCAGAACTACACGGAAAATTTCGAAAAGCTTTTGGAAATTTCTACTGAGGTTAAAGGGTCTTTACAGAGTATAAAATTAGACTTTATGAAGATAATTGTTAAAGAGTTTTATCTTGCAGGACATGCTTATTTCATCAGCTATTACAAAGTCAAACAGTTGTATACGAACATCGACTTCGTTATACCCGTTACGTTTTCAGAAGATGGAAACCAATACTTAGCTTGCGTGATAAAAGAGACTCGAAGATATACAATTAAGTTAGAAGTTTGGGATCCAAACGCCGAAATTTTTCACAAAGCTAAAGGTAAGTGGGGTTTTGGATTGTAGGTGGTAACGCATAGAATTGCAGAACTTTTACCAATATCAGCCCCTAGTACCCTGAGGTACATTAAAGAAATAAAATTTCGAGGAGTAAATCATTGGTACATTGAGCATGAAAAAACTACCCTCCGAGGTGTGTATCATTAAACACGCGATTAGTTATAAAAGTGGAATTTTTAGCAATGTATGATAAATACGAAGGCAGCATATTTGAGTTCAACCGTTTCGGGTTGCAACAAATAATGCCAGCAATTTTACATAACGGTACACAATATGCTTCTTCCATGGATCTACCCCTATTAAATAAATGCGTGTTTTTACTGTTCACGTCGAAGGCGTTTGTTTATTGTCAAAGTTTAACTGGTGCAGGCAACAATAAATATTGGAATCAATTCCAAGAATTCGAAACTTTTAACAGCGTTGAGGTACGTGTTTTAAAACTTAAATTTCCGCATACATGAATAATTTTAGGCTACAATAGCTGATGTGAATAACATCACGTACATATTCATTCTTAACGCTGGTACATTGAACGAACCATCAAGCGTGGATTTGTGGAAATTTAATTTAAGCACCAACTTGTTTGAAAAAGAGCAATCAATTTATGCTCCATACCCTACAAGTGTTTCGACAATTCACTACAAGACCTTGCATTTCTTTGCAATTGCTTCAGGATATACGTGAAATGTTAAGTATGAAGGAACTATTACGATACGAAAGTAAGTAACTACTCAATCAACGATCAAACTTTTAAACATATGCATTATAGGTATGATGCGAATAAACGACAGTACCTCAAGTGGCAAGACATTCGGATCAACGTACCGATGCAAGTTTTATTTGCGGAATTACCTACACAAGAGTTAGTTTTGTATGTTTCAACAAACAATCCTTCACAGCCTCTGATAGTGTATCAATACGAAGGCATATCAAAGTTTGTTGTAAAAATTGTTGCTACGACTATACCGCATAGTTCGTTACTAAAAAGTTTCACCACATGGGATCGTAAACATTTTATATTGGCACAAAATGGCAATGAAACTAGAGTAATTGAGGCTGTGTTTAAAGGTCAACTGTAGCAGGAAATGAATGATGTAAATATTGCACTTATTGCATGAATTCAAGAAGTTGGATGTGTTTGTTTAATCGTTATTTATACATAAAATGCGTTATTTCTATATATTATGTATTGTTAATTGTTAATTCTTAAACATTTTTTAATAAAAGTCCGAGCTAACCTCAAACTAATTTGCAATATGTTATTCGTATGCAAATTTAATACCTGTGCTTGAGTGTGATTTCTAATGTAATATTACCTTGTTGTTGGATGTTGACAGTAATCTTCTTTAATTCGAATTAACAATAATAATTGAAATTGGGTCAAATTTAAATGTAAAAAAGACACTTTGTTTCTGTAGGTTAGGCAACTAAACATACGCCGATCAAAGTATAAATTGTGATATAAGCACAACTGGACAGTTTTGTATGTTGTATAGAGTGGTACAAATTAGGAATGTATTCATTACTTTCTAAAATGAATATGTTTTTTAGGTGTGGGAATATTGAAAAAACATAAATTATTTAGAGTAATGTAAATGATGCAACAATTTACATAAATAAGTAATGCGTTGGGTTGAAAGAAGTTGAGTTAGTAGAGAAAGTCAATTAATCGACGAATAATTTTAAACAAATTATATTTATATCTTGTTTTTATTAAACTAACACTACTCCTTAAGGTACGAAAGGCGTCAGTTAACTTGGATTTTTCTTTATGTATTTTGTTTTTATAAGTTATTACGAATTTTCGTGGAAATATTGAGCTAATAAAAAACGTATGTGTTAAAAACCTTTTTGTATGTCAAGTTTGACCCTTTTAGGGTTCTGATACTTTTTTTCTTAATTGGGTGTATTCTATTGTTTTATATTTTTTAAATTTGTATGTCATCGTATTGTAACATTATAATAAAGCTTATACGTGATATTAAGTCTTAAAAACATTAACTCAACGAAAAAGCTTTTTGAAATTCAGTTATAATAATTTATATTTAGCGGGCGAAGTATCGAAACAGGACGCCGCAATTGGTTGTGACGTCAGAACTCATGTGTAGAAAGATCACGCTATATTTTTCTTTAATTGACTACTAAAGATTTTTAAATTAGTTTTGTAGGTGACGACACGTAACTACTGGCAATTATTTTTCTATGTTTCTGACAATCAAAAGACGTGGAGCTACATCTGGCTTTAAGAAAATGTTTCTTCCTTTCTCATGTACTTTTCCATATTTTCTTTAAACTACAAAGGAAAATGTATTTTACGACAAAACTATTATTGTTAATTACAGTAATATGATCCTCACAGCAGAGGTGACTAAGACGACCACTTAATTTGAAGAGGGATGCTATTTGGGTTGAGATATATTCAATTCAATGAAAACCCATCGTATTCTTTCAAAAATGCAAATAACTGTGGTAACATTCTTAATCACAGCACAACGGCTGCTTATATGACTCGTGATATCACACGTCATAAATTAGTTTTAAGCGGGAAAATGATTTTTTTAGTTTCTATGTCCGGTTGTACCAATCCTATCGTAAAAACAGTCGATCAAATAACCAATGATCTACCGATTAATCAATAATTCTTCGATTTTTTTATGGTTGCACTACAAAAAATAGTACTGGGAAAATGTCATTTGAGTGGGAAATAATGCGCAAACGAAAAAAAACACGTAGACTTGTAGGGAGGTCCTTGCTGAATATAAATTTGAGTTTTTGGGATCCCTATGATAATAGCGAAAAGGGTTAAATTTCTTTGATCGGGTATAACTCGCGATGCAGTGCTCGTACAAGCCATCCAAAGTGATCGTTTTGCGGAAAATTTAGCGTACTATTTTAGTCCTTTCGACCAAATGCAAAGAATTGATATTTTTCGTAATATAAGCTCAAAATGGGTTTTAGAAACTAATAGATCCGCTTCGATTGGCGGAAATCTACAGGAGTATCTCAAAGACATCCATTTTACTTAGTTTTTGGGGCCCAACATATTTGCCCCATCCGGGGATTATTGGGACCGACATTTTTCGAGTTATGACGTTGCAAATTTTGGAAATTTTCTTCTCACAGCCCATTCTCAGGCGAAAAATTGACCAAATGTGCTATCGACCAGATTTGGTCTTGTTTTCAAAAAATGTGGTGCAAATGTATGCAGGAAACTGCAAATTGCAGTGTAGTTATAACAAAGCAGGGTTTCATAGCACTGCAATGAGTGACAATTGTGGCGAAGAATACGGCAACAAAACGAATGTTCTTGACCACTTTTTCTCCGATATCTCAAAAAATATTAATATTTTGGGTGAGGGATCCTAATCATAAGGATTCAAAAGACTCGCCGTGTGAACTTCTACGCGGTTTTGTTAGCGACAAACGTGACTTTGAGAAAATTAAGCATTTTTTGGTCCACATCTTCAAAAGTGTCTATTTCCATATCCGTAACAGGACTAAAATTGTTGCCCGTAAAGAACGCGCAATTTAAAAAATTTGCCTCTTTGCTATGCTGCCTCTGGTCAATTCTCGAGATAGGACCAAAACTGTCACCCGCAAAGAAACCTCGTAATCTGAGTGCGGTAGCGTGGCACTTCGTCGTTTTTTCGCGCGGCAGAGAGGAAAGTTTCAAAAATGTACCTATTCGCAACGCCATAATTCGAAAAATGATGATCCAATTAACTCTCGGGATAAGACCAAAAGTGTCGAGCGTCAAAAATGGGTGTATTTCAGAAACTCCTAGACTTGTGGATTTCTGCCAATTATAGCAAATCTATTTGTGTCTGAAAACCGCGATCTCATATCTAGTAAAATATCGTTTTTCAGTTTGGTCGAGAGGAGTAAAATTGTAGCGCGCAAAATCTCCCGCAAACAATCACCTTGGATCGGTTTTGTACGAACAAGGCATCGCGAGTTATAGTCGATCAAAAGAATTTAACTTTTTTCGTTAATATGGGAAAACTCAGATTTTATTTTAGCAACGACCCTCCTTACAAGCCCATGGGGTTTTCTCCGTTTGCTCTGTTGAGTTTTAAAGTTTAACACACACAAAAATTTACACAAGCTTTATTATTGTAAAATATCTTTATATTAGTACAGGTACATCAATGTCGGCGGTGTCTACTCTACATACCTTCGTGATAACTATTTAACACACCATTGCCAGTTTTTGACATTTTCTTGCCGATTACTTTCCAACATACCCTCCTAATAAAAAAAAATGTTAAAACATTCTTAGAAACTAGAAATAAACTTTTATACTTTTAACAAGTAAAAAAGAAACTTACGAACTACTGTTTCAAACTTTACAATTTATGAAACTATTTTATTTTTAAAATGATTAAATTTGATATATTTTAAAGGTTTTGTAAATATGTCCGCAGTTCGTCTGTAGGACAATAGTTTACATTTAAAAGTTCAGCTTTAACTTTTTCTGTTATAAATTTGTAACGAACGTCTATATGTTTGCTACGCTTGTTAAACACTCCGGTTTTTATTAGACACATAGCGCTTTGATTATCAATATTTAGATTAATTCTTACTCTTTGTCCCGTTAATTCGTATATTACTTCACTTAAATATAGAAGTTCTTTTGAACATTCCGCCGCTGCCACGAACTCCGCTTCTGTAGAGGAAGTAGTCACTAGTGACTGTCGTCTAGAGCACCATACGATTGGACCACCACCATAGGAGATAATAAATCCTGTCGTACTTCTTCTTGTTTCGGCATCTTTAGCGAAATCAGAATCACAATAGGCATTAATAGTGTTTAAATTAAAACCAATTTTGTATTTTATGCCGTTTTCAGTTGTTCCATTGAAGTAACGTAAACAACGCTTAATATTATTCCCGAAAAATCACTCGGGTTTCAACAAATCTGCTGCAATAATTCACAGTAAACGCTAAATCTGGACGGGATTGTTACTTAAGTAGAGCAAGCTTCCGACAGCTCTCTCTATAAGGAAATTTTATGTTATGATTTATATTAGTGTCCGCGATTTCATAGTTTTCTAGAGGAGTCACTACACTTTTGAATTTAACATATTAAATCGATGGAGCACTTGTTTAGCATAGTTTGTTGCTTTTATTTTAAACCGTCCTGCACTTTTCAAATTCAATGCCTAAAACGAATTTAAATTTTTATAAACTGTTATATCGAACTCGGATATTAGTTTTTTAATTAAGCTTTTTATTTTTACAGAATTGCTACTAGTGATATATCCGTCATCTACGTATATGGCAAATATTAAGTCTTTAGTATCCATGTTAGTCCATTTTGTTTTAAAAAATTACTAATAACTTGGTTCCAAACCATAGGAGCTTGTTTGAGACCATAGAGTGATTTTTGTAATTTGCATACTTTGTTTTCGTAGTTATAGCTTTCAGGGACTTCCATTAATATATTTTCTTCTAATTTTCCGTGAAGAAATGCAGTTTTAACGTCAAAACCATCACGATCCCAGTTTTTTACTTTTGTTATGGCTAAAATTATTCTGAATGTTGTTATGTTCACAACTGGACTATATATTTCATTATAATCAACATCGTACTTTTGCTCGCATCCTCTTATGACCAACCTGGCTTTAAATCGGCCGTCGTTTTTACTTTAAATATCCATTTATTATTTAGGACTTTTTGTGCACCTATTTTTATTTTTATCGATAAAGTTCAATGATCCGTTTTTTCATGCGCGTATTTTTCTTCCTTTACAGCTTTAACCCAGTTTTCTTTAGCTTCTCCTGCAGTAGCTTCCTGATATGTTAATAAAGCATAATCCTAAGTAGACTCGAGCTCATAATTTTGTTCTAAATACTTTGGTTTAACACCAAAATTTTTCCTCTTTGATTTTCTTATTTCTTTGTTGATCGTCTTCAACATCATCATAATTCTGCACGCTTTCTTCTTCATAATTTTCTTCTGTATTGTTCTCTTCTTGTTCTTGTTGTCTAATATCTTCTTTGTTGTTATTTTCGTTGTCTTCAAATATGTGGATTTTTATTTCATGTTTGGTTTCTTCATTAAACTCCACGTCTCTGTGTATTTCTATTTTTCGTTCCTCTTTATTCCAGAGTCGATAACCGTTGCTTGTGTATCCTATCATCACAAGTTTTTTATTTTTCCTACCCAATTTTGATATACTTTTTAGATTTTGAACATAAGCATTAGAACCAAATACCCGGAGGTTATTTAGTTTTGATGGTTTACCCTCCCATTTTTCATAAGGAGTGCAATCCAATGATTCAGTAGGAGATCTGTTATGTAAATAGGGTGCTACTCGAAAAGCTTCACCCCACATTTCTTTATTTTCTTCAGACTCAAGTATTAGTGATCTGGTTTTGTCTAGTAGAGTGCGGTTGAGTCGCTCCACTTTTCCATTCAGTTGTGGGCAATATGCTGGTGTATAGTCTAGGATAGTGCCTCTTTTTTTCATCTAGTCTTTAAGTTGTTTGCTTACATATTCTCCACCATTGTCTGAACTGAGCTTGTGAATTTTTATGTTAAATTTAGTTTCAACCATGTTGATGTACTCTATTATTAAGTCTGGAACTTCACTTTTATGTTTTAACATGAATACCATACAAAAATGAGAGTAGTCGTCTATAAATGTTAAATTATATCTTTTACCGTCCCACGTTTCTATATCTAAAGAACAAACATCAGAGTGTATGATTTCTAATTTCTTAGTGGCTCTAGTACGGATTGTCTAGTACTTGTTTAGACTCAGTGCACATTTCACAAAAGGTCTGCAAGTGTTTTATATGGACATTTCTTGAAGCTGTTTCATATTTTCTAAACTTAGATGAGCTAATCTTCGGTGCCATGCTTTTTCTTCTGGTTTATCTTTATCGAAATTAAGGCCTTGTCTCCATTTTCTTGTGTTAACTTGACGGTGTATAATCCATTACTTTCTTTACCTTTTAAGACTATCTCTTCGCCCTTTATAAATTCAACGTTATTTTTAGTAAATTTTACTTCATATCCTTTTTCGGTGATTGTTTTTACCGATAATAAATTATTTGTTAGATCAGGTACATATTTTACATTTTGTAAGGAGCATTCATTAAACTCTATATTTCCAATACCTTTTACAACCATGTTACTGTCACGTTTTGCAGATTTTATCAAGTTTTCATCTTCTGCTTTTTCGAATGTTGTGAAAATTTTATCATTGTTTGTCAAGTGGGATGTGCAGCCAGAATCAACTACCCATTCTATTTTATTTTGTTTTTCATCACTGTTTGCTATAAAGGCTACATCTCGTCGCCTTTCATTATTATTATTACTAGTGTTAGTGTTGTTCGATGTATTATTTTTATTTCTAAAATAAAAATTTTTTTTCAATATAATTATTTTTCTTGTTTGTTGACGTAGCTGTTGCTTTGGGTATAATATTTGGTTTTGTTCTACATTTTGATTTTAGGTGGCTTGTTTTGTGGCAATTGTAGCATCCTTTTTCGGTTATTGCAAATGCTACTTCTTTTTCTTCATGTGAGTCTTCCATTCTACCTTCTTCGATTAATAATCTTGAGAAAAGTTTGTTAAATTTTTATCATCTTTGCTAGTTGAGTCCCACGCACTTACAAAATATTTATATTTTTCTGGCAATGCTGTTAAAATTTTAGACATGACCATTTCATCTTCTATTTCACATTTTAGGCCTTTAATTTTATGTACCAGAATTTGAATGTCACTTATAAATACAGATATTTTATCATTTTTCTTATACGTGTAATTAAAAAATTCTTGCATTAGCTTATCTTTCAACTGCTCTGTATCGCCTTCATATAGTTTTATTAGTTTTTGAAACATTTGTTGGCTGGTTGTGCAATCCATTACATATATAAACAGGTCATATCTATAGTAGCGGTGATGATTCGTTGAGCTTTGGCATCATTTTGCATATATTTTTCATTGTCGTTATCAGAAGCCGGTATCCCATTTTAAACAATGTCCAGAAGTCCGTATGCTTTTAGGGTTATTTCGACTTGAAATTTCCATAGCCTATAGTTTTCTTTCTTAGTTAATTTGGTAATTTCACTTACCGCTTCAAAATTCATTTTGTAGCCATTTTTAGTTGATTTTTTAATTTTTAGAATACCATTATTAATATTTAGTTATAAGGTTTTTAGTTGTATTATTTATCCAGTCACCGTATTTTTTAATAATTTTTATAGTTAAGTTTCCCCGTTTTTTTTTTAGGTTAAGGCACACCGATTGATTTTAGATTTTATTGCGTACAAAATTTTTTATGGCAATTTGTTATGTTAGCGTACCCTGGGGCAATAACCTGCTGAATTTTAAAGTTTAACACACACAAAAATGTACACATGTATTGTAAAATATCTTTTATATTAGTACATGTACATCAATGTCGGCGGTGTCTACTCTACATAGCTTCGTGCTAACTACTTAACACACCGTTGCCAGTTTTTGACATTTTCTTGCCGATTACTTTCCAACATGCTCGATTATTTTCAACTTATCCCATTCTTTAGAACAATTTCTTTGGACTATAACAGTTGGTTTTTAAACCGATCTTCTTTTATAAAGAGAAGTTAGTAGTTCTAGAAAAAATAAATTAAATCTTAAACTTGATATAAATTATCACATACAGTTCTTAATCATTTTCTTGATAATAGATTTTTATTAATTGTGTTTGGTACTGTTTTTTTGGTACTACATCTATCGAATTTAGTCCACGCTTTCTGTATAAGATAATGACTGCGTTGATGTGGAGGGATTTTACTTAATCAATTTTCATTATTTTTATAGCTTTGCCCTCCAAATGGAGGCTGGAAATAACGATATGAGTAGGTACACTTGTGTGGAAGTACCTATCGTTAATGGTTGTATTTATGGTTTTGATACGATATTTATAAGTTATTAGGTAATTTTATTAGTATAACAAGTGTAAAAAGTATTACACTTTACCAATACTAATACCATAAAAAATAAGTTTATAAAAATTCAAAACATAAATTTATTTAAAACAACAAAAAATATAACAAAAATAGAAGGAAGTGGTTAGGAATGGGTCGCAGGGGATTTTCGTGTAAGACCGCAATAATTAAATTGTTACTAAGTAAATCCGTGGCACATACTGGCAGTCAGTAGATTCATAATAATTCGTTTTACTCTATCTCTTACCATTGAGATTAACAATTTGGCGGCAATGTCAAAGAATGATGTATTAGAAAGACAGCTGATTAAATCGAAAGAACTGTCAAAGAGATTTTTGAATGGATCATATATATTAGAGAAGTGGCGAAGCATTTTTCGATACCATATTCCAGGTTTCAGCAGATTTCATAGTAATCCTAATAAAAAATATGTACCTGAAAAAACATTATTTTTCTTAACTCACATGATTTTACAATTCTTCAAAATTCTTCTTTGTCAATTTGTTCACTATTAACGTAATTTGTATAACCTTCGACGTTTGTTGTCAATCGATCTGTTTAGCTTGGTATTTTTCCAAATGCTCTAAAGTTATCTCGTGTCCTTTACTGAAAAATAATTAAAGGCAAATCACTTTAACATCTGTATTTTCAAAAATTTTCAAATATGCGAGTGATTAAAAAATATTTAGATCAAATCAGCACGGTGATAAGGCAAATCACTCCACAGTTGCAGCCATGCCTGAAGTGTTTACTATATTAATTGCTTGGATAAACTCAGAATGTCTCGTTGGCCGTTGGTATATTCTGTGATCTCAACAAAGTCTTCGACTGTGTAGTAAACAAATTACACAACAATGAAATTTGTTTGAACGGAAACAATATATTAAGGTGTCATAAATGTGTCCACTTAAAGATCGCACCATATGGGAAACTTTTTTATTGTTAATATTACGAAAAAAGTTATTTGTCATAAAAAGTTGTGCATGGTGTAAAAACTAAAATGCAAATATCAGATATTAAAATTTTTAGTCGTATACGAGGTATGTTAAAAATATGAATTTTACTCAAGAGTAAAGTACCTTCATTATTTATAATATCGAAAATCGTTATCAAGAAAATTTATTTAAAATTGTAAACTATGTTCAAATATGCAGCCACGTATACAAAATGTTAAAAAGATTATTTTCTACGTTTTCCTATTGTCTACCCTACAACAGTAATAAATGCAGAAGTACATTTTTAATCAAGCTCTGGCCTAACTAGTCAGTCAGTCATATTAAACGTAATTAAGATGTCTCGAAAGTGATTGACTACTGCTTCCTAAAATATCTATTATTTTGTCTTTATCTAAATATGTAAATAGGTCTCTTTCAACATGCATAAATAAAAAATTAGCCAGATTATCTTCACCTAAAGAAGCCCTTAACCGATTTTTGACCACTTTCAATTTCTAAAATACTCTCCCACAAGTAACTTGCGTACATGGTATTGTAAGCATAAATTTGTACGCTAAATACAGGTTGGTGAAAACCCCTCTTTTAGAGAGCTCGAAAATCATCGAAAAAGCACATGAGACACACTTAAAACACTTTGACTCTTCGCAGCTGTTACCTTCATTACTGTCTTCCTCGTGGTCGTGCTCTTCTGACTCGTTTAATTTGTCACCATCGCGAATGTTGGATTTTTCATTATTAATGAAACTGTCAAATGTATCAGCAAATTGTTTCAGTTCAAGTAGTAAATGGTCTCTCATAATATTGACAAAAATGGGCACACTGCGAAGGGCTTCTGGTGGAAAAGTCATAATTTTTTTAATTTCTTCGAACTTTTTTGGGTCCAACCACAAGCAGTCATTCAAAATATCTTCATGGGCACAAAACCTCTCCTCAATACTTGCTCTGATACTATCAACAATTTAAAAAAACATCGATCTATACTTCTGTATAATTAAAATGCTTCCAGCGTCATCGTTGGCTCTCTCTCCAGCCCAGTCAATTTTTTCTTTTTTGTTATTCTTTCTCGGTAAAATCAGTTTCTAATGTTGTCTCTATTTCCTTTAATGACTGTTGACTTCCTTTGTATAGTCTTTTGTTTTTGCATAGAGCATATCAAAGTAATTGTCACACCTTTTGCGTATTATTTGGTTAAGCAGGGTATGGATCAACCGCCATGCAGTTGAGTAATCAATGTTTTTGGTTTGTAAATATTTAGACACAGGTGACGTAACTAGAAATAAATCTAGTAGAACTATTGAAATGAAAATATTTTCGAATTTACTCCAGTGACTCATTAAACTACCGGCCGTAAATTTTGTTTTGACGTCAAAATTCCCTGTCGATATTTCACTCAAAACTGTCAGGAAGGTTACAAGTTTCCCCGGATTTCTTAGTTTCCCTGCCATTATCCACTCTTCATCAATAATCGATGACAGGGCTCTATGCTTGCTCCACCATCTAGTAGCGCCAATTTTTGTAACTTATACAGTTTTCGTGACCAGTATATATTTTTTTTGTTTCTCTTTCCCATATAACCATTTTCTTATGAGATGAACTGAGAAATACTGCAGATTCCTCTAATAGCCCAAATAAGTTTTCCGTTTCACGCAACTTAGTAGTCGAATCAGCTGTAACAAAATTTAAGACGTGGGCCATACAGCGAGTATAAATGTTTTTAAATATGCTTGCTTGATAATTCTGATTTTATAAGTTCGTACAAAGCTAAACCGCTGGAATCATAAACTATTGCTAATTTTAAAAGACTTTCATGACATTTCCTCCGATGGCATAGCGAACACATATCGCCAATTGGTCTATTACAGATACATTTTGTGTACTGTCGACCATTAAACTATAAATAATACTTTCTTGAATATGTTTTAAGATTTTGTTACGGCCCTGCGAGGATATCGTGTCTATCAACTTGTTTATAAAATTTTTGAATAATAATGTCAGTAGGGAACCTCGGCCATAACTTCCTCCCTGTCGCGGTGTCTCTTTTCTATTCAGGACTGACATTCTGTGTTTTTACTGTCTTCAATACATTTTTTTACATGATTTTGCAAGATAATGTCATAGTCTGCCACCAATTTCACGAGTTCCAAAAAATGACCATGATTTTCAGTTGACTCTAATGAGTGAGCTCATTCCGCCTTATAAACATTCTTAATTGAAATCTCATATCCATGAATGAATGGCGAATTCCGATCTTTACCACCAAAGCCATGCAGCAGGAACAAAATACTTTGTTTAAGTCAATGGAATATGATAGCCAATTTCTATGCATTTTTCGCCATTCGACAACGTTCGATAGTATAGCTTTGAACATACAAAAGGAAGTTTCTTTCCTTCTCCTTCTCTTACTTGAATTGGATGCTTATTCAAAAGGCTTTTTATTCGAATTGGATCATCACTGTTTGGGCTGACAAAAATTCCCAGATGTTGGTTAAGTGCATCAGATGTCTTCCGGTTATCCGTCAATTCATCATCAGTTCCCGGATCAAAGCAAAACTGCTTTCTGCTGATTCACCACAATCGAGAGGAGACGACATATCTGAAATTGGTTCTGGCGGTGCGTCTTCTCCTTCAGCAAAGTCAAGAACAGGTGCGATCCATGTCTACCCACTATAAAAATACCGACACCGACAGTTAGAAAAGCAAATTATTCTTATTACCAACAGAAACCGCTGTCGGCAGTTGAGTTGATGGAAGAGGTGATCCAAGTTCATTTCTGGTACTAGTAGTATTGGACAGAAAAAATTCAGTAATGGATTTTATTTTTTTTATATTCTCTTCCCTCTCTTTATTCATTTTTCTCTTCTGTGCTCCGGATTTAAATTTTGGATTGAACGCACTCATGTTGTTTTCGATGGAGGTGTTAATCTAACATGTATAATAATAGCGTAACTCTAACAAGCAAACGCTGTATCATTATAATCAATTGTATTATGTATTAGAGGTAGGTCTAGGTACTAGTGGCGGCTCATGCTCGTGTTCCAGGACTAGAGGGTCAAAAATTAAAAAGTGAAAATCAGCAATATGGAACTTGCGTGTTTTTTAATTTAATGGCTTAAAATCAGAAACATGCTATTTTTTCTGATTGTAAGCGTTTTTTAAACCATAAAGTTAGAAATTAAATTACCTAAATTTAAGACGAATTAAATTTTATGGAAGTTCCTAAATCTATTCAAAGATATTTTAATGAAACTTTGATATTTTATATCATTATTTTCAATTTCAATTTGGTCTCTATACTTTAGTAAAATACATTTTTACTTATGCAGTAGATCAGTTTATAGTAATATATGGCATAAAGCAGAGCCCTGATTGTTTTCATAAAAATGGTGACCACGTTTCAATTTTTTATTTAGGGATACTTAACATAGTATTTTTTGCGCCTTTTGATTTATTTTTACATTTTACATGATTAAATAAGTGCTAACAAAGAATTACAAACATTAAAAAGAAATAACAAAAATACAAAACAGATTAACTTAAAAATAAAAGCTTTCCTTTGAACTGAAGACACTTTTTAAGTTTTTAAGAAACATTAGTTTAATAGATACTACTTATTTTTATTGCGTATATATATACCACTGTGTAAAGTGTAAACGATGCACTTGATTATGTATTAAAATGAATCAAATGAAAACGAATGTATTTGAACATGAAGATTTTGTTAGCTGGCGATGGCGATTGAATTATTTTTAAATCATTTTTGAGCAATTGATCTTATGTAGTTACAGAGAAACATCCACTGTAGTACCTGTACCTAATTCAATAAACCAAAAAAATATCTAAATATTATATTTACGTACTTTCAAACTCAGGAAACACTTTTCTCACACCGATGAATGAAGTGGACGTGGTGGTGACGTGGATAATTTTTTTGTTATTTTAGGTAATACTCAGAATAAATTGTAATTCTCTGTTAAGTTCCCTTTATGTTTTTTTTTTACTTTCGCCGAAATTGTCGGGAAGACTTTGGTTATCCTTCTCTTGTATAAGCAATGATAATTTCCTTGAAAGATATTCAATCACTCGTTTAGCAGAAAGAGGATTAAGATGGTTAATCCTTTTAGTTTGCAGGTTTACAGGTAAACTTTGTCCGTGTTTAAGATTTTAAAATATTTTTTATTTGTTCGTGTTGTTATTTCTTTAACGTAGTAAGATTTACCGCGTTCTATTGTAAGTTAAAGAGACTTGAGGCCCCTGCAGCGCCATCCTCTTCGCCATGGCAGGGTCTGCGGGTATGTATTCTTTGTTAGCATATTAATTTGTTTTTTGTTACTTATGACGTAAGTACAGAAATTTTGTATTTTATTCTATTATATTTTTATTCACTATTTCGGTGGCGGCTAAAAATATGGGGGTTTCAAATGTAGTGAATACCAAATTTGTGGGTTAGTGTGGGCCCTCTGAGACAATGGGCCCCCCGCATTTGATGGTTAGCGGGCCGGACCAGGCCGGGGTTGAATATTCTATACCTATCTTAAACTGTCTCCCCCACTCAGCATAGTACAATGCAACATTTTGGAATATGTTATAATCTCGTCTAGAAAGTGTATATAGACGTATTCTACTCCACAAAAAACAACCACATAAAAACACACAGTCTTGTCTATGCTGTATTGTTGACTTGAAGTTGCCGTCATACATGTGGTATTTGGCGAATACAGAGCAACCGACATTTTAGAAAGTACTTGACAAATAAAAACATCTATACTTTTCTAGCGAACAGTATCCGGATGTTTATTTTGTAACTAGATTCATCCCTAAATATTAAATATACAGGGTGGTTCACAAATCTTATAATCGCGTTTTGCATAAAATCAATTTATTTTGAAAAATGCAAGGTGTTTCCAAATAAGACATATTTTACTCGATTATTTTAAATAGAACACCATATACGTTGTTACATTTTTAGATTTTCTGTTTAATTTTAAGGTGAAGTATCTCTTAAGCCCATGTCATACGATTATACAATCTCATCAAATTTGTTTGTCAAACACGAATAATCACGTTTTGATGACGTACCAAAGCATGTTTGACCAATAATTCTAAAAATTGGACCAGCTCTATTTTTGTTCAAAGATAGGCTGCTGAGAGGCAGGCTGCTTTCAACAACAGTTTTACCGTGCGACGCTGTCTGTTGCATAAATGCGTCACACATTGATTTGTGACGTCAAACAAATTGTTTGACAAACAAATTTGATGGGATTGTATAATCGTGTGACATGGGCTTTAATCTCTGTTTTTAAATGACAACGTTCTTGAATTATCTTAAATTTTATGAGAAAATTGACGGTTACGAAATTGGAAATTATATCAGATTTAGATACTAAGTGAGGCTTAGAAAAAAGTGCTTAAGTAATGAAGATAAGTTGAAATTGGTGTATTGATTTATTTCTCAAAACTTTGTTCATATTGTAGAAGGTGATCCAGAGTGGCAAACCAATTTGGCAATGTTCAAATGTCAATAACTTTTACTTTTTAGACGGAACACCTTGTATTTTTTATTGCACAATATGGAAAAATAAATATCCTATAAAACTGCTGTAGGGTTTCCTATATTTAACTATTTCCTTCTCTAAAAAGCATCATCTGTAAAACAGTTTTCTTTTCGGTTTTTTATTTCTACAAAAAAAATAAGAGCTATAAAAACCTTTTTATTTAAAATGAAAAAAAATGCTTGCGGCAGCAATTACGGTAATTGTTAAAATAAATTATTACATACTAACTTTTTCGACAATTGAAGACAATAACATTTTATTCACAACAGCAGCTTACTATTAAGTATTCTGAAACTCGGAGTTTTGATTTGATTCTTCCTAAAAGTAGCTTTACTTTTGTTGATTAGTATAGTATACATTTATGCAATTTTTAAACAATAGTGTTAAAAATTGTTCAATTTCCAAAATGCATTAAGAATAAAAATAGTTTTAAAAAAAATTAAGCGTAGACAAAATGCTTCATTAAAATTTAAGTAGGATAAAATTAAAGTGTTTTCTTAATAAGTGTTTGAAAAACTTTTAATTTGTAATCAAAGCATCTTGAAGATTGTAAGGTCTGTAATATGTTTACGACATTCTATTGTAAACACAGTTATTATTGTATAATTTTCATTGAAATTTTATGTTCTGAAAAATAAATTCAATAGTAAATATAGGCAACCAACTACTTCCAATCTGTAAAAGTGGTTGCCGAGTTTAAGGCTTAATTAAACTAGAGATTACAAGAATTTTTATTCAATGGGTTTGTGAACGATTGAGTTCATTTTCGTGTTTTCACTTGGAACTTACATGTACATTACACGACAAAAACTGTCAACCAACTCAGATTTATTTAATAAAAACATATGAAGCACATTGTTATTTATGTAGTGATATATAAACAAGAATTCGTTATTTAAAAAATATATGCAAAGGTTCCTTTAATTAACTTTTTTAATTAATTCTGTTAAATCATTTTTAATTCATAGACTTGACTTGAATAAAGGCCATAGGATTATCAAATCTCGGCAATTATACAATATGTCCCCGGATTGAGTTTACAATAGGTATGATTGACCAAAATTTTCGAATTGAAATTTCATATTTTGGGATTCCGCCCTGCTTGGTCTAAAACTTATTTTTAGTTTACTTTCAATTTTTTCAAGTCAAGTTAGCCTTGACAGTCGAGCAGACACTATTTTAGTTCTAAGTAAACTACCCTTTTCGTTCACAGTACGCCAAGTGTTACTAAAAAAAGTTATTCAGAATTAACAGTTATGGCGTTATGCAAAATTTTCAGAATGATCGGCCTACTTTGATAAATTCCAGTAAATGGTGAGTATTGCATTGTAAACAGCAACAATAGCATGAAGTGGCTTAATATTTACAAAAACAAAAACATCGATTACAAGTGTTTATTGTAGTATAACATGTGTCGTTATCTTTAATAAAGTTAAAGTAATATCACAAAACTAATTTTCATTGCGAAGTAATGACAATATTTTACAATAAAATGCTAACGTTAGAACAGAAAATATATTTAGTACAGTGTTATGGACGTGGAAAAAGTTACCGTTACGTGATTGAAAGATTTAATGAAAAATTTCCAGATATTTATGTATCACATATGGGTGTACAGAAGCTTATTAAGAAATTTTTAAGGACTGGTTCAGTACTAAATGTAAAGAAAGCTAAGAGAATACATAATGAAGACGATGTCGCTACTCTGCTAATTTTAGATTCGGTACAAAATGATCCAAAACTGTCTTTGAGGAAGCGGTCGCTTCGCTTGAGGCATTAGTAAATCACACATACAACGAACTTTGAAAGACCGGAAGATTTATTCCTACAAACCCATTTTTAATCATACTTTGGAACCAGGAGACGAAGCAAAACGTCTAGATTTCTGTTTATGGATAGGAAGCAAAATAGCAAGTAATCGTTATTTTTATCGAAACATTTTGTTCTCTGACGAGGCTAAATTTTTTACCAATGGAACTGTTTCCTCGCAAAATGTTCGATATTGGAGTGACACTAATCCTTTTTTTAAAATTACAAATTACCGGCAACATTTTGTTAAAGTCAATGTATGGTGTGCTATTTCATATTATGGAATAATAGGGCCATATTTTTGATAATAATGTTAACCAGCATACATACTTAAATATGCTAGACAATTTCTTCGATGACACTTTAGGTGAGTTGCCTCTCAATTATCCGTGATCAATGTATTTCCAACACGATGATTGTCTGGCGCATTATTCACAAATTGTTGTGAATTGGTTAAAACCATAAATTTGGACACCGTTGGATGGGTAGAATGGTCCAGTTTTATGGCCCCCAAGAGCCCAGATTTGACTATTGCCGATTTTTATTTGAGGGGACGTTTAAAACAAGTAGTGTATGCAGAAAATTTACCTAATGATGCCGAAGTATTAAAAAAACGTATAACAGATGCTATATCGGTTTTACCAATTCAGGAAATTAGGAATAGCTTTAAGGAACTGCGACGTAGGATTGAATTATGCTGCGACGAAGGTGGAGGGTTAATAGAATAACTTAATACTTGTTTTTGTTTTAATAATTTAACAAAAAATTCCTTATATTTTTGTTTTGTGATCATTAACCATTCTCAAGGTATGATTGTAGTGTCAATTGCAGATTTGTTTCTTTAAAGTCAAACTGACGCAAAGTTGACACTAAAACAAAGTTGGAGATAAAGTTGACACAAAAGGAAACTGACCAATACTGGATTTTATCAAAGTAGGCCGATCATTCTGAAAATTTGCATAACGCCATAACTGTTAATTCTGAACAACTTTTCTTAGTAACACTTTGGCGTACTGTAAACAAAAATGGTAGTTTACCTACAACTAAAATAGTGTTTGCTCGACTGTCAAGGCTTACTTGACTAGAAAAAATCGAAAGTAAACTAAAAATAAGTTTCAGACCAAGCAGGACGGAATCCCAAAATATGAAATTCCAATTCGAAAATTTTTGGTCAATCATACCTATTGTAAACTCAATCCGGGGACATACTGTATATTGGCTCAAAAAAATTTCCAAAATGAAACCATTTTTCTACAACAAAAATCTGTAAAAATCGTGACATTAATTAAATCTACAATTAACGTAATTGTCGTATCTCAATATTAATTGACGGATAACAAAAATTATTTAAACAAAACCGTAAAATCATAACCATCTATTTGCTACTAAAATATCAAAATTTTAACAATGTTTTCAAAGACTCATAGCAATTAGGAGAAAACCAAACTACATGGCAAAGAACAAACAACCTTTAAGACAAAACAAAGCTAAATAGTGCAAAAAAGTTTAAAAACCCTTAGGAAAGGCAATTAAGAATTGCAAAATTGTTATTAGCACTCAAACCAACAATACACAAGCAATAGGTTTACAGGGTAAAAACGTACATTCTAATAACAAAAATTTACTTCAGCTTTTTGTCCTAGAAATATCTTGATTTATATTTTGTCAAGTTTATATATTGAAAAATGAGAAATGAACTATTTGACTAAATATATATATTTTTAATATGACACACATCAATCAAGAATTATTTTAAATTACAGGATAATAACTATAACAACTAGGTTCCTATAGGATAATGTCTTCTAACAGTAATCATATTACCTATATTTGTGTGTAAGCACCAATTCTCAAATAATTACAACATAATTAAGTGAAAGAGTCAACAATCAGAATAAACAAAATACATCTAAAAACAAAACACATATAGTTCACAAAATAAATAATAATAATAATAATAATAATCAAGCTTAGGAGGCTATGGAACCAAACTTATACAAGTGAATCAAACATTGCAATAAACACGGAAGGTAGTCGTTGATCACAAGCGGTTGTTGTTTGAGAACAATTATTACTGTAGGTAATCGAAAATATCTTCTTTATATAAAATTGAAGTTTTATGACCGTTCTTAGAATTTGATTGAGATGGATCGATTATAAATGGGATTAGAAAATTGATTAACATGAAAGAAAAACAGGCGCTTACCGCAGAATTCCACATCGCCCCGATACTAATAAACGTCAAAAAACGAATGGAAGTATACATTCACATTTATTAAGAAAAGGTGCACCGCGAAGCAGTTTGTAAAATCAAAGTAAACATTTCAGTATCGTCCAACAATAGTTAAATAAATCTAACTGCTAAGCCATTATACGATTGCTACCTACGAGAGTACAGCCATGAAATTTAAAACTTGGACACCACAATTTCTGTAAACAAAAGTTTGCACATTGTGAAGCGGGCTTACGGGTATCATTTACAACAGCAGGTAGTCTCAGCACGGGTTATCTTATAGAAGGACTGTAGAATGAATCATTACACTAAGCACGTTTTAGAAAATAGGTAATTTACGTTGCTTACTTAATTTTTCTTTAAAGAATATATTTGAAGGTATCGCTAATTAAACACCATAGCTCGATTAATTATCGAATCAAAATTTTGTTTAGGAAATGTTTACAAAATAAAATTAGAAATAATTTTGATTTAAAAACGTCTACAAGCAATAACTTTTAAATTAAATCAAAAACTAAACATGGTTATTTGGGTTGACTGATTATTACTTATTTTTAAAATAAATCTAACCTACTAATTATTGTAAGTTATTAAAAAAAATCATTAAACTCTCTATTCATAATATTTAGTCCTTACAAAATGTATATTTTATGACGTTTCATTTTTTCTGTAGTTAATATAAAAAGTGAAAATAAAAACTAAGGCAATTCTTATTGTCAACGTATATATTTAGTTTTTGACAAGAATTTATTACATAATTATAATTAAGATACCAAGTTATAGTTTAAAATTAAATGAAAACTTTTTTTTAATAAAGGTATTACTATATAAATAAATATAAGAAATCAATAATGGGTGTGACCTCCATTATTATTGATACATTCTTGGAGGCGTCTGCTCATTGACGCTATCAAGGTATCAATATAATTAATATTAATCGTTTCCCATGCGGTATCAATGGCTGCAATTAGTGCATTACGGTTTACTGGTATAAAATTTGGCCCTTGTTGTCTTCGGATAACAGCAAGTATTCGAGCCCAAACATTTTCGATAATGTTAAAATCTGGGCTTTTGCTGGCCAGGGTAACAGCTCCAAGTTATTTGCTTGTATCCAGTTGCGCACAACCTGCGAAGTATAGGGTCATCATATCCCGATAGTTAATTATCGAATGTTCCAAGAAAATATGTGTAAATAGTAAATGGAATCTACTAACGTAACGTTAAGTCGTTAATTATAGTTACATAACTCTCCTTTCATAAGATATAGTTCATATTAATATGCTTATTGTAAAGCTTCGTACACACCTGAACAACAAACCGAGGAACAAACAGAACAACGAACCGAACGGCAATCGGAACATTAATTTGGACGGTGCTACGTACGAATTTTAGAACAGATTCGCAAGTCTGATTGTTCCACGAACGGTTTGCGGCGTTCCCGCAACTTGTCGGTTTTTCTCCGACATCAAAGAAAATGCGCGCGAATGCGTTTGCAGGTTTGGACGAATCTAAACAAAACGGCGAACAAACTTATGCGGGAGAATTAAATTATTTATTTTTGTCCTCCCTTTTGTGGGTTTGTTGTGTTTTAGGTAATATTATGGAGTTGACAGAAGAAAAATGTTTTAAATTAATCAGTGTTTAAGAATGCAAGAAAAAATGATGTCCCTATTAGCATCATTTGGGCGGGAAATTTCAAAATAAAAAAAGCGAAGTAAATTATAATTTTTACTCTTCTTTGTGCGTAAAAATTTGGTTGGCACTATCTTCTTGTTTTCCGCAATTTTCTCTTCTCAATAATAAATATATATGAACTGAAAACTACTGAAAATAATTATGGAAACAGCACAAACGTTCCGTTTGTTGTTCGGATTGTGGAAATCATAATCGTTTGTCGTTCTGTTTGACTTTCGGTTCGTTGTTATGTTTGTTGCTCGGTTTGTTGTTCAGGTGTGTACGAAGCTTTACAACTTAAGCAACAATTTTTTGGCGAATAAAGATTAGTTTGTGATGTAATATTAGAAACACAAATTTATATCATATCAAATTTATGACAACTTAAAAACCAAGAACGTGTATGTTATTGCTAAGAAATTATTAAGGAAAAAGCGCAATTGCAGTGTAAATATTTATAATTAGATATTTTCGAAAGTTTATAAGTCCTCTACTTAAAAGAAAATCCTGTCCATTAGCATTATAAGGAAATGGCTTTTACTTTATGAATAAGTTTCAATAACAATAGAATATCCTTGCTTGTTTAATTTACTTCCTTTGAGTCATATTGCTCTAAGGGTTGTTACATTGGTCATTAGAAGTATGTAATAAATAAACAATTACCTACTGTTTGAGAAGGGGTAGTGTGAACCAATAAATAAAGTAAGAAATGTAAATTCCATTTTAGTTTAAAATTTCAAGTGTTGTGAAAATGCCACCTCATCTCGGTGCTGATTTGAAAGCGCGGATTGTTTCGGAATTAGCGGCGGGCCGTAGCGTGCGTGAAATTTCACGTATGTTAGATATACCAAAAAGCACCGTAGGGCATTACCGAGTAAAATGGAATCTTGAACACACTTTGGAAAGAGCCATCGGAAGTGGTAGACCTAAAGTATCTACACGTGCTCAAGATCTCGAGTTGTTTCATTACGTAACAGAACAACCATTTGCTACATACTCCAGGGCTATAGCAGATACACATTTTCCCGGATGCCGTATAACTGCACAAAAAGATTAAAGGAGATGGGAATAAAGAAGTATAATGCTGCTGCGAAAGAAGTTCTCAGTGACGAAAATATGAGACGTCGTCTGGAATTTGCAAGGCGATATGTGAACGAACCTTTGGAATTTTGGAATCGAGTGATTTTTAGCGACGAAAAACGTTCAATAGCCGCAACGATGGACCACTAAAAGTTTTTAGAATGGAAGGAACTCGTTACGAAAATAATCACATATGTCCTAAAAACGAAGTGGTTATTTTTCTGTGAATGTGTGGGTTGGGTTAGCGCGCGGGGTCCAGGAGTTTGTTGGGCTATCGATGGACGTCTTGATTCTGCTGCGTATTTAGATATTTTGAAACTATTATGAAACCTTCAGTCGAAGTGTTTTATCCAGACGAAGATTATATTTTCCAACAAGTAAGTATTCTTATTTCACTATACTTTCTCCAAAAAATAGTTCGGGATCTGTTGAATTAACATTTTCATAATGTATTTTTGTTGTTAAAGGACAACGCCCCTATTCATACTTCGCGGGTTGTGCGCAATTGGATACGAGAAAATAACTTAGAGCTGTTACCCTGGCCAGCAAAAAGCCCAGATTTTAACATTATCGAAAATGTTTGGGCTCGAATACTTGCTGTTATCCGAAGACAACAAGGGCCAAATTTTATACCAGTAAACCGTAATGCACTAATTGCAGCCATTGATATCGCATGGGAAACGATTAATATTAATTATATTGATACCTTGATAGCGTCAATGAGGAGACGTTTCCAAGAATGTATCGTAGGTTAGATTTATTTAAAAATAAGTAATAATCAGTCAACCCAAATAACCATGTTTAGTTTTTTGATTTAATTTAAAAGTTATTGCTTGTAGACGTTTTTTAAATCAAAATTATTTCTAATTTTATTTTGTAAACATTTCCTAAACAAAATTTTGATTCGATAATTAATCGAGCTATGGTGTTTAATTAACGATACCTTCAAATATATTCTTTAAAGAAAAAAATTAAGTAAGCAACGTAAATTACGTATTTTCTAAAACGTGCTTAGTGTAATGATTCATTCTACAGTCCTTCTATAAGATAACCCCTGCTGAGATTACCTGCTGTTAAAATTGTAACTGATACCCTTAAGCCCGCTTCACAATGTGCAAACTTTTGTTTACAGAAATTGTGGTGTCCAAGTTTTAAATTTCATGAGTGTACGTCAGACAAAACGGGCTATCGCGCACATTAAAAATTCTCACTCTCACAAAGCGAAAATGAAATTGCGTTTTAGAAAAAAATAGTTTAAAAACAAAAGCTATAGACAATAAAAATTTCCAACAACTTATTTTCTTCAATTTTTTTTGTATAATCGATATTGGTGGAGATATTGTTACAATAATTAGTATCACGTGATTGTTATATCTATTATACCCAAAATCTAATGAGATCTGTGGAATTATAAATAAGACTCATGTACCAAGTTTCATAAAAATCGAAGGGGTGGTTTTCTTGATATCTTGTTTACATACGGACGGACGGCCGGCCGGCCGACTATCAGACCTAACATTTTTTTTGCTTCATTATAACGTACTAAGTCTAATTTGTCGGAAAAGGTGAAAAAATGGAAATGTTAAAATTTTCGCTTTGAAAATCGTCGCATAACTCCCCATCTTATTTCATAAGATGTGGAATAATTACTGTGCTAGATCTCAGTTTCGGCAATATCAATGTCGGGGTAGACTCTGCGATAGAGAAACTTGCTCTTTCGATTACAAAAATAAAATATCAACACAATCATGAGAGTTTGTCAAATATTTTAACAACAATAAAATTGAGTTCTTCGACGTTTAGATTCTCACAAACGTTTTACCAGTTCTACTTTGGCTGCACTTTAAACACCGCAAATTGTTAAAATAAAGTAAAACTTTACTTAATTCAAAAACTTATAGAAATAGGTATAGAGACTTTAATAGGAATTCGATGGAAAATTAAAACATGTAATTAAAAATTGTAAAATAATCGTTTACCGCAGAACTCCACATCGCCCCGATAAGCGGAAAGATAATAGTAATTTGAGTTATTCGTACAATTAAAAAATTTTAAAAAATTAAAGTTAAATACTTCTATTTTGATAAAAAAGATAAAAAACACCCTTTATATAAGCTGTTTAGACTGATTACATATTTTATAGTACGTATTTTAGATAATTTTAATCGTCTACAAAATAATCACCAAGAAAAAAATTGTTTAATAAAAATTGTGTTTGTTTACAGCAAAATCAAGTAAACATAATCCATTAATTGCAAATGCATACATACAATTCAAGCATGAAAAACAAACTATTTAAAAATTTATCTATTTGAATATTAGGGTTTGATTACAATAGTTCATCGGGCATGATCTCATCTATTCCCGGCACGTGTATGCTCTGTTACTTCTTTGATTCACACGTGGCGAGCGTCGTTTCAAAACACTTGCTAGCTTGTCAAATTGTTATTTGATCAAATTTCGTAGATCAATGATTAATCTGAACTGTGGGCTTCTAATAATGGTTTTATTTGTTATTCTAAAGCAATTTACTTTACGTACTATCGCAGTCGTGACTAATGTTTAATTTCTTATTACGATTGATTCCAATTAACATTAAGCTTAAGAAACATAAAAACTTATCATGGTTAACTGTAAAATGAATAAGGAAGGCAAGCTTTACTTTAACAGTTTAATTAGGACGTATAAGAGGGAATTACTTGGTTAATGCGGCTCTTCATGGTTGCTAATAAGATAAGAAGCAATTTGAGACTATAATAGCGTTAATATCTGAAGCCTCATTTCATAAACATCGATTAAAGGGTTAGAACTTGCAAGTTACAAGAAAATTATGTTCTATTGTTTTAAGAAATGATTGGTGATGCATAAGCTATTTTCATTTTGAACACAAAAAATTCTTATTTTCAAGTTAAACACCTTTAACTTATCCGATTTTTTATTTAAAACAATGTTGTCGTTGTCTAAAATACAGGGTAAAACACCACCAACGGGACAGAGATTTATAGCAAAAAAGTAAAAGTTTTACAAGTTTTGTCACTTTCGTAGCTTGCAGATTGATAAATTTTACTTTTTAAAATTATATTTAAATATACAGAATGTCCTAAAAAAGTGTGGCACATCAAAGTGATATTTTGCCTTATGGAACACCCTGCATTTTATTGCGTTTCATTGATTTTTAATATTCATTTTCAACCAATTTTAAGTTGAACACGTTCGGCTCTTATCATATTTTTTTACAATACTTGATTGCTTGATTGTTAAAGAAATACGTAAAGTTGTGTGTTTTTGATATAATTTTTATTTATTTTAAAGATTTGGAACCAAATGTACTCCTTACTAGTAATTATGATGGTCACCAAATCAGTTACATACACTTGTCAATTTGTCAATGTAGTTACTAAAATGTTATATTTAACTGAAAATCTCCGTATGAAGATTTTGATAATGATCGGTTTCGGTAACAGAAGAGGAAGTCAGTTTGAGCTCAGTTATTTTAAAAACATATTATATTAGTTTAAAGCATCTTCCGTATTCAGCTATGAAGATCAATTGGTTCTGCGCTTCGTACTTTGACGATTTACCACTTTGTGCGCCGACTGTTAGACCAAATTTGACTTACTGATATAAACGTGATGAGCGAAGACCTAAAGATAACCATGAAAAAATGTTAAACTTATCCAAAATACTTCACACTTTGAGCAAGTCTTTAAAACGGCAAGTCCAAACTTCGCTTCACAAAAATAATTTTTTCACAACAAACAAAAAAAAACCGCAAAGACTCATCGTGTGTTCATTTTTTCAATATTCGAAAAGGAAATTGAAATCTGACCTGCAAAAAAAATTGTTTTTCGAGTTTTCTTACACTTTCACAATACACGTTACCAGTTACAGGGTTGGTCTTGCTTTGTCTTTTATCTAACTAAGAAGGGTAGGTTTTAGAAATCGTGAAAAAATTAAGCAGCTGTGAATAATTTTCCAGTTCAAAAATGACTAAAAATTATCTAAGTTTTTGGTTTGACAAAACCCAGAAAAAAAGTGGAGATTGAATATTTGATGTTGAACCATAATCTTCAGAAGATAAACGCCACAAGATGACTGGAAGTACCTGTTGATCTCAAAAATATTATAATTAATATAAAAAATTTAAGTATTTAGACTGATAAAGCCAAATTAATACGTATTCACATGTTGAAAAACCATTTTATTAAATTAAACAAATTAATTAAAAAAGAAATTTAAAGGTAATTTTAAAAATTGATATTGCATTGAAAAGTTTTGTATATTACGTAAAATTCAAAAACTAAAATCTTGAAAGTTTTTGTGACAAGCAAATTCATTATTGATTAACAATAGTCGCTATTGTCAAATTTGATTATGAAAACCAGACATTCAATTATTGGATCATTTGGACATGATTATATGTAATACAATTCATGTTGTTGTTTATTGCAGTTTGTTTATTACATAGATTATATTAGGAAACCGTGTTGAAGGTTGAAGAAGCTCTACCACAGCATAATAAACACATAGCAGCGTATCTTGGTTTACTAAACTAATTATGCAAATGGCTGTTACTTCGTTTTAAAACTGGTGGAAATACGATGCCACGACCAAACCGCTAAGATCAATAAACATAATCGATTAATTGAAAACAAATTAAATTGATTATTTAAAAACAACGTAGATTTAATTTTATTATCATTTTGTTTAGTTTACGATAGAAATAAAATTGAACATGGTTTGAAATTCCGTAACATTTATAAAGGTGACTCTAGATGTTAAGCCGAATAAAATTGTTGCAAGATCATATTTTTTTTAATTAGTAACTTTAAGGCACCACTCAAAAGATTGAAAGATGCTGCGTGGAATTATGCTGGAGTTACAAGTCGCCAACAATTTTGTATAGAAGAAAATCATTTTTTCAATCAAATAATCATGAGTGACAATGCTGGTTTAGATTTAAATAAATTTGTTACAAAAATTTATTCACGTAAGAGATGTTCACTCTATTATACTATACACTAGTAGGTGTGTAGTTATTGTCGAATTGTCATACTTTTTTTAACTTGAAAATGGAGATAATAGACGTTTTCTATTTGTCGTTCGAGTAGCGTCGAAATAACCCTCAACTAATCTAAAAGTAAATTTAACATTCCGTTTGTGTTCTCCCAACTACTACAAAAAAGATCACTTTTCTACCTTCCCCTGCCCCTTCGAGCACAACCTTTTTCAATCAGAGTAGACGGATCACTTGGTGATGGAGATAAAAAGTATATGAATAGCAGGATCGCTGCGATTAAAGCCTGCTTGTGTTGGTTTTGTTTAATTCAGTCTTTTATGATACCGCCACAAGATACATCAAAATAGTTGCATCAGCAACTTATTAATTCTAGAAAAAAAAGGAAAGAAAGTTGGAAATTTTTTTGAATTTCATGCTTTTGAAAACGGGTCATAGGAATTTAATTCCTATTTAATTTAGTTCTAATATCATTCGAAACTGTTTCTTGGGAATAAAGCTTTTTATTTGCTTATAATGACTTTCCTTTCAGCTTTATTGTCAAAACGTACGAACGTTGATTGTTTAGGCAACCCCATACTATTTTTCTTTCGTTATCAAGACTTACTTTTATTTTTATTGACAAATTTTTGAAAACAACGGTAAATTCAGCTGACTCTTAATAGCAACGGACTAATTTTAGCTATATTTTGATACCAAAACCATTAACCTATGACCCGTTTTAAAAGCACCACCCTGTATTAAATTCTTCACTGTGGATGATAGCAGTGGCGGCTTGTCCATATGGTCATTTGGTCAATGACCTCCCAAAAATTTTAACAATATATAAAAAAATATTAATCATTACGTGTTTTATTAAAATAGGTAATTTACTCGCAAAAGTCGCAAATCGCATGTATCATAACTTAAAATTTATCGGCCGTCGTTCGTAATTCATCCTCTTCAACCTTGGGCTGGCGGTGCGAATTGTCCTCATTGAATTAGATCTATCCGTAAAAATTCGAAAAACGTGCAGCGCCCGAATGTACGCGAACGTCCGAAGCAATAATCAACTTTGGGTCATGAGCCGGGTCTCGCAGTTTACGTTGACTTCAAATAGGATGTACAACTACGCTCGATTTTTGATTCGATTTTCGCGTGCTTTAAATCAATTTAAGAATTTATATTCATATTTTTTACTGTTGTGTTGTTTTGTAAAAATACTATTTTTGGTTCGCATGTGCATGCGCTATTATAGAAAATGTCGGTAGTCAGAAAATTAAACAACTAAAAAGTGCTAACAAACTAAATTTTACAAAATTAGTTGAGTTCAAGGCAAATGGTCGTCCTTTGCCAGAACTAAGTTTACGACAAACTAGCAAAGACAAAAATAAAGATGTTCATCGAATCTTTCTCAAGGTAAGGTACGATTTAGCTGACTGGATATGTGGTTGTGAAGTATCAAACGTATTTTACTGTTTTGTTTGTTTATTATTTTCTAAAGACTTGTCAGACTCGCTATGGTGCAAATCCGGTGTAAGCAATTTAAAACATTTAAAGAGAAAATTAAAAAACATGCTTCGTCTGCAGAACACATGAAATGCTCGGTAAATTTTGCAACCGTAGGAAATGTTAATATTCGTACACAGCTAGACAATGCTTATAGAAATTTTAATGAAAATGTTTCGAAAAATCGCTATATTTTGAACAAAATTGTAGATTGTATAAAATTTTGCGGTGCATTTGAGTTATTTATATTTTTAAGTATGCCTATTTTTTAAATTAATTTTGACCTCCCAGTATAATTGACCACGAGCCGCTACTGGATGATAGTAATATAGTTTGTTAAGCTATCACTTACATTGAGAGGTTATCAAACGCGTTTCTCAAAAACGCGCAGGTCCAGAACGATTTTAATTGTACAATTAACGTTCTAAACATGATCTACTCTAGAGGTACTCTTGAGTGAACAACTCCGATCAGTTCATCAAATAAATAGAAAACAGCAAATGTTACATATTTAAATTTTTTGCATCCTGCCTTAGTAAACACACCGCAGCGGATGTTTTCACATACTATGCATCGAAAAAAAAAAACAATGGCGCATTTCAATAGAAATGTTCAGTGAATAAGTGATTTTATAAAAACTGCAATTTCATAATCTCAGACTTTTTCATGTAGGCTTATTAATCAATCTACAACAACAGTCAACAGCTTCAAAACATTCGACCTAAAACTACGATTTTAGAGAACATCTGTCATAAAACATTGTAGAAATGGAAAAAATGAACCACGCTGACAATTTCACTACATACAATTTCGGAGTTCATAAATATGAAATGTTATTAGCTTGTATTATAATTTTCCTTCTAAATAAATAATGTTTGAATAACTACTATTGAGGTTAATATAAACGCAATTCCCTACTTTGACAAACACTAAATACTTTGCGTACTTTTAGGTAGCAAAACAAGTCGCATTAATAACCAATAAGTGATAAAAGAACTTTGTGCGTAACTATAAAGCAGGGTGCTTTCATAAAAGGCTAACAAAAGAGCAACTAAAGGACACGTGCCCCATAACACTTCAATCAAGTGGAAATGATCAGCGCCATAGCCCACCATCTGGCCTCTCCCTGCAACGACATTTCCTTTATTATCATTAAAGTATATCCGAGTGTTGTTATTTAACCACTTTTAACAACAAAGTGCCCTTCACTTCACTTACTTGCTAACGCTTATTTTACGCTTTTTATTTTATTTTTTGGTTTAAACAATTTTAACGATGCATTTTAAAATTTCATCGGTGCAATTTTTATGACATTACTGCAAAGACGGGTGACTTGAAACCGCCCGTAGATACCCCAGGGAGATTGGACTTGTGACCGGAGTCACCGCGTTCTTCCCATCGTAAACATCCCACCGAATGCCTAGGGGCGAAACACGGTCTTAGACGGGTCTGTAACTGCCTTCCATCCCCCGGGAACATGCCACGATATCGAGACATCTAATTATTTAGGGAGTTCCTATCTAATTTAATATTCACAGTGAAAGATTTAGTGTTTATTTTGCACTACTTTTTAGTTATACAATTATAATCAATATAATATGTAATCGACTCCTAGAATCCACTGAGCCTTTTTTCAGGATTAAAAAACGTTTTAAAATTATATCAAATGTTTTTGTAATAAATAATAAATAAGATTCTATATATGTAATATGTAATTTAATACAATTTGACCTAAAATAAAGTTTGTTTACTTTAAAAATAGGATGGTGTCAAACTAAGTCATTTATTACAGCCAATATAACATTTAAAAATTTTCTGTTACCATAATGTCAATTAAAGTTACTATACTTAAGTTGGCAAAATTTTAAGATGTTGCGGTAGTTGGAATATACTTTTGAATGTAATTAAAGTTATTTCACGATAGCATTAGGATGACGTCAAGCAACAGTTTATTACAAGGTTGTCATGTTTGAATATGACCTTCCTTATCGAAGCATAACAACCTTGTAACAAACTGCTATGGTGAAAGAAGAATAAAAAAATGTAAAAAAATTGATGTCACAACTAAATTGCATCAACAACTAGGAAACCAATCAAGCTCAAAATGTTCAGGGATGCAAAAAATAGAACTAATTAACAATGTAGTTGTTATTTAAAAAATGGTGTCAACAAATGATACCAAACCTAGAGACGTCTACATACGATACCAATTTATCATACTCCCATTCTTTAGAGTTTTTTCCTTTATTCTTTTCTTGTTTTCAGCCATTTAACTACATCCTTAGCAGTTACATTTCTCGAATGGAATTAATATTGACTTATAAGTCTGGTGTCGAAATTGGTGTTGACATACAGCTTGTCAAGCGAGAAGTTACACCTGAGTAAGGGTGCGCAGTGGCAAATTTTTGTTACGTGCAGCGGAACGCATTTCCTTAGTAAACGTCGAGTATTGCAAATCGAGTACATTCCGATAAAAAGTTTTAGTTACAGTAGTTGTAGCTGTGTCGTGAGTATGGAATTTCAATCTGATTGCAATGTTAATGATGTTGTCGTGAGTGTAAGTAGGAACAGTGAGTAAGTGCATCTCATTTGCGCCGAATGCTGTCTCGTTTCCCGTTCTGCAAGCTGTATCTCCTCTCGTCATTGTCAATTGTTCAGAAATTCTCAAAATATCAACTTTGGCGCCAGATTTTAATAAACACGCTTTGGATTCTTACTTTTGGATATGTTCTCATGTATTTGCCTCACCTAAATCTTTCATACCACCTAGTACTTGGAGAACTTTTGAATTCCGAGCTTGAATGTTGATTACATAGCCTTGATTCCAGTTAACTCCTTATTCGTCGGTTTTGCAATTTGACAGTTTATACATAGTTCAGTGGTGTGCTTATTTCAATGTAATTTTGAAAAGTTGGTGTTCGTATTGAAGCTATTAATTACCAAGATAGTTTATACAGTGTTCATTTAAAAAAACGGAAGTGAAATGATTGCGACAGTTATCACATCAAAGAAATACATAATTTGGAACACGTCGTAAAGCTTGCAAAAAGCTCTTGCATTTACACAATTCCACAAGAATTACCATCTCCACATTTATCACGTGTAGTATTTTCGATGGTTTAATAAAGTCTTAAACAATGACGATGTGTTAAACTTAAGTTTTTTTGGACAGACTGCGCAAAAGTACAGTTTCAGTCATTTTTGTCACAATCGGTGTATTTGCATAATTAGCATTATTTGTTTACGTACCTAACAAAATCAAATTGGCATTTCTTCTTTGAAAAATTCACAATCACCAAAGTAAAGGTCTTCACTTCACATTTGTATGAAGTTATAATAACAATACATCAATGTTGTTTCTTGTAGGTCAATTTTGTCTCTGTGACCTATCTCAAAAGAACAATAAGGTAATACCACAAAGAGTGACTACAAATCAAAATACTGAATTCGTAAACGTTTTGGCCCAAGAATCTGGTAGTGTCTCTGAAAACAGAGATAATAGAAAAAGAAGTTGTCGAAGTTATGCCAAATACAGACCTGGATAAAACTCTGGCACAGAAACTTTCAAAAGAAGAGAAATAGAAGAAACTGAAGGAAAATTTACACTGTGAAGAAAAATTCATCGAAATTCCGGATGATGCAACTAATTTCAAAGAATTCGAATTTCTTTCGACAGAGATTTACTAATTGGAAAACTTTTTACAATTTTTTAAATACCTCTTTACCCCGGAAATTATTTTATACATCGAGGAGGAGACAAATACATATTCCATTCAGGCAAGACCAGAGAAGACGACCAATATAACTGAGGAAGAAAACTGTTTGTTTATTGGGATATCTATGTGTTTATAAGTCAATCGTACATTTGCGTTGGGTGGAGTGCATGTTTGTTCTCTACGGTAAAACGTAAACGACTCCATTTCATTTAACAAAAACTTCGAATTGTTTAATGACCTGTAGGTTGACGAGTTTCTTTGTGACTTAATGCTGCATTTCTTTGTGTTCGGTTTGTAGACTGCGAATGCCGTAAGTTAAAAAAAAATTCTTTATCAAAGCGAGCGCCATTTTGTCAATCATTTTAAAGCTACCACCTGGGGACAAATAAAACCTATCATTTGGAGGCACAACTAGCTCATAAACGAAATTTACTTTCAATAATTCACCGTGCTTATATTAACTAGTTTTATGCACGGTCTAAACTACACAACTATCATTGTTCACTGTTCGAAACTGTCTCGTCTTCACTTTCACTTCGTTTCATTACGTACTCACAAACTTCAATATACTTTTTTAACATACAATAAAAAAATTATATCTTAGTACTAAACAATATACCGTGTTTCTCTGGCAAGACGCAACATTGGAATTTCACTATAGAAAATAATTGAATTGATCCACTAAGGCTATGAAATTTTCGTATTGACGTATACGTTACAATTAATTGTTATTGTGTGTTCCTTATTGTAATATTCTCTAATTTAATTTTTGAAAATGAGTGTATAAAACCCCTAAAAAAGTTCAAATGGTTCAAATGCACTTTTTCCGGATCGACAGAGAAACCGCAGTGTACACAAGCGTTCGAAGCAGGTTTAACAAAACCAGAAGATGGACAACGATGGTGCTGTGCAACTTAACCCTAAAATTAGTATTCGACAACTAAGTATCGACTGTAGTGTAAATAGGTGTCGAGTTCATAAAATTTTAAAAAGCATAAACCGATGCTGACAAAAGGCAAGAATTTTGTGAAACATTGATGGAGATACGCAATAATGATATAAATTTTGTTAAGAATATTTGCTTCACCGATGAATGTTCGTTAAATCTCAATTTAGTTTGCGGTATCAGCATGATGGGTTAGCACATAATACGAATCTAATAAACCAACTTTTAAATGAAGCACTTCCAAGAACCTGGATTGGAAGAGGTGAGGAGAAGTACTTGGCCACCAAGATCACCAGGCTTGTCCCCCAACGGTTTCTTATCTTACATATCTTCGAAGGTTTATACCTACAGACCCCACGACACAATTAAGCCTTTAAAAGATAAAATTGTGGAAGTTTGCTTCAATATACCAGCAAAGATGATTGCAAATGTGCAACAAAACTTTTATTTGGGGCACGGTTTAGAAGTAAATGGACAGCATTTTAACCAGTTGCTATAAGCCAAGCACTTCGCATGTAATACCTATTAGATTTCACTTCTGTATATCCACAAACAAATCGGTCCTTTTCAGGACCACTAACACATTTATAAAAAATAATTTTTAATACGATGTAATTAAAACTTAAAACGACAATCACTTTTAATAAAAAACCGTATTTGAAATTACAACATTTCTTAAAATTGTTCTTGGATGGTTTTAAAATAATAATCTTGTTGCCTTGTTTGTTGACTCCCGGATTCTAGTAAAACCTGAAATAGAAAATCAAAATAAAATAGCAAATTAAATAATTTAAAGCACAAACCTTTACGCTCTCATTATTCATAACATTAAAACCTTAATCGGGCATTTTCTTAAAATCTTCATTAATCCATGAGTTTCAAATTGTTTACGATCAAGAAGCTAAAAATGTATAACACCTCCAATTCTGGGTTATACTTTACTTCGCTGATTCCGAATAAAGTCCTTAGAACACCAACTTCTGTTTATCGGTAGTGACAAACTACTCGATGCATCCTAATAGAAATATCTGTCTTTCTATAATAACAACTGTAGTGACCTAAAATAAACTTTTAGCTTTAGAATACCTGCATATTCTTGCAAGATGCAAGTATTATGTCTAATAGTTTACACACAGGTCTACAATACAAGAAAACAAACGACTCATATTTAACCTCAAATTGAATACAAACAGGTTTTACGAAAAAGTATTTTATTATGCTTGGTTCAATAGCTATATTAAAATATGAAAGCAACTGAACATTAACTAGAATTTTAGTAAAATTAGAAAATTCTAAATACTTACTTTTTGCAAACTTAAAGAATGATATTTACATTTGAAGGAAGATTAGACATTCTACACTTGCTCTCTCTTTCTAACTTCAACAAAATTGCATTAAAGTTATACATACTTATGTCAAAAAACTATGACACATGCCTTGACAATATGGTGGTGCTGATTATAAAATTTAATGTAGAATGCAGATATGATATCAAAATAAGGTCATTCGATTAGAAAAAAACAAAGATGGGGTCAATTTCCTGTATATCCGGAAGTGCCACAACATTGAAAATAAATTAATTAGTGGTCGATTATGGCCATAGACCAAAGTTCATACTGATGGAATTTAAGGAACTCGATAACTTTCTAACTAACATTAGCATTAAAGTAATACTTTCAGTATAGATTTAAGGCAGTAAAAAGTATACTATTGTAAAATCAAGCACTTTATTTGCTCCAATTTTTTATAAATATACCAAAGATTGTATGATACTACATTAAAGGGATAGTCGCTGTCAATTGTATTTGTTTTGCTGTCAAAAAAGTAAATGTCAAAACGCTAATAAGGTATTTCAATGCGCTGTCAGATAGCTGCCAAAGACCTTTAAAAATGGCTACTGTAGGGCAAACTTACGTATAATTAGATGGATTTTATCATTGAGTTATAGGATTTGAATATAATTTATACGTTTAATTGATATGTAATGTACCATAATGCCAGCATTTGGATGTGTAGTGAACTGTGGCAGTAGAGAAAAACGTGACAGTGTCAAGTTTCTTAGAATCCCCGTTATTTGTAATTTTATACATAAATTGAGTTAAAATACTCTTTCACAGATTCTATAACTAACTAATTAAAACCACCACTGAAAGTACAAAAATCAACAGAAATTACACATATTCTAATGAAAACAAAGGTTTGTTTGCCCCACAAACGCCATTTGGCAAAAGCGTTGAAATGCCTTATTGTCCAACTGCTCTAATTATTTATAGAAAATAAAAAGAAGACACAATATTACGCTTGGCGATAAAATCTTGTTTGCGCCAATAAAATGATATATCGAAAGAGTCTATTATTCACCTGGTTTTGTTAAAAATGAATTTACTGACTTTGTACATAAATAATAACTATTTCCTGCCAAGTAATGTATAATTTTACTATTATTGTTAAGTTACTGTTACGTCAAAAAGTTCTCTTGTCATAATGACACATTGTGCCTTTAAATAACTCGTCACTACATTTTCATTTTTACTGAAATGGAAACTAATTTTTACTCTTAAAACAAGTAAATCAAGAAAATTTAATACTACATAGTTTGTCAGTGAAGTGGGAAAATTTGAAAGTTTTATTATTCATTTGACGTTTGGGTGAAGGTGCTAAATTTAATGATAGGTAAATTGTCAGTCATTTAACGCCATTTAGTAAACATAGAACAATGGTCAAGGGCTCATCGTTCTTTCTGTGTTTCATACTGTCGATGGTAATAGATAACTTTTAGATGTCAATAACAACAAACTATTTTCTTCTTTACTATACACCGGAGGAGAATACACGCATAAGGATGACATCCCCGTGTTTGGGAAAAAATCTAAAAATTCTATAGTGTAGAACTCTCATAAACACATATAAAAGATGAATTATGTTGTAATTTTGCCCAAATTCTGCCTAGGTCCAAAATAGCAAACCATTCTAAACCAAAATATTGTGTACCCTAGAAATTCAAAACCAAAAGTGAGTATGTACCCTTCTAGTTTTGTCCAGTTTGATCCAACAAAATGTTTTTATATTACATCCAAAGGTAAATCCATAAATCAAAGTAATAAATAGGTTAAGGTTTTACTACCGGTGACCTCATAGATTTTACACAAAAAAAAGTTTAGAAAGTTGATAATTTACGTACTCCCATACTCGTCCATGAAAAAAATACCACTTTGTTAAAATCAGATGGAGTCACAATAGCAAAATTTTCGAAAAGTGACAGGTAATTGACTTTTAACAGAAATGAAATAAGCGTCTATAAAAAGTTGCGTGAACAGACTTGATACATAAATTACTTCAAACACTTGTCAATCATTTTTGAACATGGTGTATCTTATGAGAACACTTAATTATTGGTCAATGTGTTCAAACATTGCTTCTAATTTTTTTTACAGCTAGATTTTTTTATTTTTGGAAGTAAGGAAAAATGTGAGGTTATAGCGTGTCTGATGTAAGTGTTTCTAGATATAAAATAAAGAAAAAAAAACAACAAACAATAATATTAATCTGCGTGTGTATGATAACTAGCGACAGTTGGTGACCCCGACGTTATCTACGTGGATAAACGGTAAAGTTCGCAAAAAAACTCAAACTTCGGTTGATATACTTGTCTATCAGTAATAAAAAAACTGTGAACTTGCTAGCCATATGTGTATGTGTAAAGTCATGAGGTTGTTTATAACGTTATTTACCAGTTTGTGTTGTTTTTCTTTTGTGATCCTCTAGTACGGATATTTGACGAGAACCAGTAGGTAGCACCTTGATCAAGGCCGAGATACCTTGTTGTATTTTTATCTTTTACAAAAGGCTGCTTAAAAGATACCAACTTTCATTGTTTATGTTAACGGTTAGCGGGAAGACAATCCTGAATGATATTTGCTGGATGCGTATAGCTACAAAAACAGTTGTTGTTTTTCTCTTGTGATGTTATTACTAAACATATTTCTTATAAATTGATTTAGGCTTTCATGACCTGTTGATAAAGTAGTGTCGCTTAGTTTTGAGTCGAAAGACTGTCGTTGATTGAAATTTTTTTTAACGTTCCGCTAACATGAGTGTTTAGCTTCTTCAGATCAACATGCACTTAGCAATAAGCATCACAAGATATTTTTCGAAACTTTCAAACAACGGTAACGATTATTACAATAGATTAGTCAGAGAAGCCATCGAGATCTATCTAGATCTAGAAAGCAAGAATCCCTAAGGCTTAACCAGATTTGGAATTCGATTCTCAAGAACTTCTGAACGACACCTTACAAAGATCCTTATTTAACCCCGTCTCTTTTGAACTAGTATAAATACAAATCGCGGAGCAGAAATTATTAGGACCTTCGAAGAAGCTGACCACGTGTGTTAGTGAAAGCTTAAGAAGACATTCCAATCAACAACGGCCTTTAGATTCGAACCTAGGCAACACTAGTTCACCTAATTAATTGTCTTTCAAAAAAAAAGCCTATACAACAAAAGATAACCAAATTTCATCTAACGACTAGCGGGTAGAAAATCCTGAACTATAGTTTGTAGATGCGCAGTTATACAAATAATTGCATTGCCAAAAATGATTAGTGGTTATGGGATGCTCCTGTTTAGCATATACACACGTTAAAAATTTGTTTAAAAATATTATTGATGGTGCGTAACGTTTTGCAGGTAGCGGTTAAGGTTACGCCACTTAATTTAGTAACGTTAAATGTTATCCCTTATACTGCGGCTGCACAGTAACATGAAATTAACGGAAAATGTTAAAAACCGACAACATATTCTCTTATTACGGTGACATTGACGTTACGATAATAAGCAATGACGTTTTTGTGTGATTTTGATACGATTAATGTTTTTCGTTAATTTTATATTACTGCGCAGCCGTAGTATAAGGAATAACCGAGGGGATTACGTTTTAATAACGCTAAAAGTTGTCCCTTAATACTAAGGCTGCGCAGTAACATAAAATTAACGGAAAACTATGATAAAGTGATTTTACTTTTTATACTGCGGCTGCGCAGTAACATAAAATTAACGTAAAGCATTAATAACCGATAACATATTCCCTTATGTAAATACAATTTTTTTGAGGTACCTTAATTATCAGATGGATACTTATGTAACTTATCTGCTGGATACTCCTCTTGGTACTGCAATATTTCACTGTGGGATATTATCATAATATTTTCATAATTAATTTTTTTACACATTTTGTAAACAAAATACACGTTTATTTTAATTTATTATTTTAACTATGATTGTCGCACACATTTTCTTTTATCTTTTACTATGTACTAGAATGCAGACCAATAAATGTGTTATTATTATAATTACGGTGACATAAACAGCATCGCTTATTAGCGTAACGTTAATGTCACAAGTGTGACACAGAAACGTTAAAAATAAATTTGATATAGATACGCACATGCACAATGACGTATTTCTGTTATAGCACCCTTAACGGGTTCAATAAATGAGAGACAATAAACCACTTAACTGTTCATTTGTTGTCTGTCTCAATCTCAAACAAATTCTAATAGTTAGTAGTCGCAGATCGAGAAAAAAAAGCGGATGGCTTTTCTTGATATATGCTGTCTAGTAATAGCCTCCAAAAGCATTTTTCAGATAAATGTGGATCAAGAGGTTGGAAATCACCCGAAACAGTAACAAGCCTCTAGTTAGTGGTCTCTAGTTGCAGGTATTGTTAGCTTGGACATTTCTCATTTTGGAACACCAAGTTTTTGGAGAGTAACAACTAAAAGAAAATCATCTGAGTAGAACTTGGCATATAAGAAACGTTGTTATAAATAGAGTCCGGCGTCAAATACACCATATATAAACGTTAGACCTGCAACTACAGCTCACAATCACATATGTCCGTACGTGTCAACTTCAGATTCAAAAAAGGACAAGAAACGAGTCACCCATTTCGAACACGTAATTTGATGGTTGCCTAGGGTAAAGCGTTTCTACACTTGTAATTTACATAAAAGTAGAAAAGTACAATAGTATCAAAAAAACTGTAACACTCTTTTTCTAGCAAAAATGTCTAAGTGAACTCCAGCCTTAAAACTTTTCAAACGCAGGTTTTACACGTTTGTTAGTATCAGCACGATGTGGAGTTCTACGAAAACGCCTGTCTTTATCTTGTCGATTTATCACTTTATCAATAAAATAGTAAAATTTTTGAATGTAAGATATTTTGTAGTTGCCTAAAAATTTGTTAATAATTACTTTTGAACAAGCAGGCCCCAAAGATTTTTAAAATAATTATAAAATAAGAAATAATTACTGCCGAATATTATTCTTAAACATAAAAATCAAACAATTACAAAAAATTCACATTGTTAGAATTTCCACACAATGTAATTTTAATCGTTCTATTCATTGTCAAATGTTTAAGGTTTTGATTGTTTTCCGACCATCATTAAAACTAAAATTTATTTTAAATTTTGCATGTACATATTTAAAACGGGATTTGAGTCTGTAATTTTTAAAAAGTATTATTTATAATTCATTTAAATTCAATCTACAGTGCAAAAATTGTTCCACAATGTTTTCAGCAACTGACTATGTTGTGTTTTGCATCTTGCTTGTTATAAGTATGTTTATTGGAATATACCATGGTTTTTTTGCAAAAAAACCAAAAACAGCCGAGGAATACCTCTTAGGTGGAAAAACGATGACTACAATACCAGTAGCCATATCGTTAATAGCAAGGTAGAGTATAACCATTTACTTAGATTTCGTAACGACTTAATCCATTTTTAGTGCATTGTCAGGGGTAACATTACTATCAATACCTCCAGATGTGTATTTGCATGGCGTAAACTATTTTTGTGTACCAATATCGATATTAATAACTTCAATTCTGGTCATCTACTTGTATTTACCAGTAATCGTTCAACTAGAAACTCCTAACGGATTTGAATACTTGAAAAGGCGTTTTAATAAACAAATCCAAACGTTTGCATCGGCTATATTTATTTTACAAATTATGTTTTATAATCCAGCTATAGCATATATTCCTGCAGTTGCGTTTTCTAAAGGTTTGAGTGAGTATAAAAAATAGTCCACCGTTTAATAACACTTTAAAGTTGCCGGATTAAACGTTCATTTGGTAACCTCCTCAATATGTATTATATGTATTTTTTATACAACTGTTGGTGGATTTAAAACAGTTATATGGACGGATGTTGCTCAATTTGGAGGAATGATGATTTCAACTGTAACGGTACTGTATCTAGTAATAACGTCAGTTGAAGATTTTAAAACTGTATGGTCCAAAGGTATCGACGGACAACGAGTAGATATTGAGTAATTTGTTATAAAAGTAAATATTTGATTTAATGAACATCATTTATAGTTTCGCTTTAGATCCTACAATTAAAGATGGTTTTTGGCCTATCACAATTGGGACGTGTCCATTATGGATATACATTTTTAGTGTCTATCCTGCAAGTGTACAGAAATATTTGTCGATTTCCGATGGAAACAAAGCGAAATGGTAAGTAAACAATTCTTAACGCAGCTTTTGCAATTTTAATTTTAAGGGCATGCATTATATACGTTATTGGTGTCATTAGTTTCAATGTTATGTATGGTGTTATTGGTTTTCTATTATACGCAATATACAAAGGATGCGATCCACTTTCTTCTGGGCAAATAGAGCACAGCGACCAACTCTTACCTAATTTTATTGTGGATGTGGCCAGGACATTCCGATAGTTAAAGGTGTTTTTATGGTTGGAATATTTAGTGCTTCTCTCAGGTTATATTCAAAATTTTATTAATTTCTTTATCTAAGAATATGTGTGTTTAGTACACTATCATCTTCTTTCAATTGTTTGGGTGCTACAATTTATGGAGACTTTGTTCGACCGTACATATCTTGGAACATATCAGAAAATTACATGATCAAATTTATTGTTGTTGCATCTGGAATGCTATGCTTAATTTTAACATTTCTTATAAATAAAGTTGGAAGCACTGTAACATACATAACTGCTACTCAAGGCTCCACATCGGGATGTATTGTTGGATTATTTTCCTTAGGTATATTATTTCCGTCTTCGAATTCAAGGGTAAGTTCAATTAATTAATTATTTAAACCAAATATTAATTTCTATATAGGGGGCTATGTGGGGCGTATCCAGTAGTTTTGTCATATCGGTTTTCATAACAATTGGTCACGAATGGTATAAATGAAAGGATCGTTTAATCATTTCATTAAGCCACTTTCAATCGATAATTGTACACTCCAATTTAATTCCACCACACCGGAGTAAGTTCCCATGTGTATTTATTGTGCTATTGTAAAATATGTTCAGATTTGTTACAGATATGAATGAACCGTTTGTCCTTTTTCGGATATCATATTGGTACTATTCATTTATTAGTGCGTCTTTGGTGACAATTATTGGACTAACGGTTAGTTGGTGCACTAAATCAGATAAGAATATTGTGGATCCGAAACTTATAAGTCCATTAATTTTTTGTCTACTTAGAAAATGTAAATCTTACAAAGATCAAATTAATATACACAATAATGTAGAAATGACGACGTATAAATTTAACGAAAAGTAAAAAGTAAAATAAATTGTAATAAAACTAGTTCTTAAGGGACCGAAAAGTCAACATTTTCCCAAAAATTATTTGAGTTATCTTAGGACCTGTTTACCTCTCCTTGGCGTAACGACAATAAATGAAATGGCTGATTTAGACTAAGCAATACTTACTTAGTCAGATGCATGTTTTGTATTGAATCAACTACTACAATAAAGTTAATACCATTCAATTCTTCTATTACCACTTATAAGGGCTGGACAGAACATGCCCAAAATCGAATTAGATCAATGGTATTATAAATTACACCTACATGCAAAGTTTAATAAAAATCAGACTAGTGATATTCTTGGTATCCTGTTTACATACCGACGGACAGCCGAACAAAATTATATAATTTAGCTTAGACTTAGAGAGAGAAAATATTCAAACACTCACGTAAACAAAGACCATACTTTGAATAAGGAAGAGTAAATTAGCAAAAAGTAAATTCAAACTTGAAAGTGATAATGATGAACATAGAAAAATATTTGCTAATATCTGTATTAACAGCAGTTGAAAGAATAAAAACTAAAATGAAACTGTTATTTAAGATGAACCTACACTTCTCAATTACTAAAAATGCAATCACTTGAAAAATAAAAGTTGAAGAATGCTTCCGATCTGGGAAGATACCATCGTCCTCAGATATAAAAAAAACACATAAAAAAAATAACAAAGTTTGTTTGTATTTTGTAAATCTGTACCAGCACAGTTTGTATATCCCAGGTAGAACATTTACGTTTCTAAAACGTTCCAAGTGCGTTCCATTGAACCGTGAAACATTGTGTGTAACGTCCCAAAAGTGTTCTAAAGACGTCATTCAAAACGTAAAATGTCCATCCTCAAAAACGTTTGAACTTGGAACGTTCCATTTCAATGTAGATGTAACCAAGGTAAGTAAAGTTTAAATACCTTGGATGTAACGTTATTTAAACGTTATAAAAACATACGAAGAACCAAATTTGGAACGTTCTATTTAAAGCTAATAATGATAAATGAATAAAATAATTATTAAAAAAAAAAATTATATCTCAATTATACTTCTGCCTAATTTTTGCCTACATTTTTGTATTCTTAGAACATTTACAACAAACTTAGTATTGAAATTGAAATTTAAACACGATTCTCTGTGTGAGATTCAAACCAAGAAACCGTGTATGTAAATACAGTTCACAAGGGTTCTAACCGCTAGACCAATGGGGACCCTACGGTAACGCTAATGCGTCAAATGGTTTTAAAGTACCTATAAAATTAGCTCAAATTTTCAAGTTATCAGCAATGTTTTGATTTAAATTGTAGTGTTAAATGTGCCAAAGCCTTAAGTTTTGTCTTTTGTAAACAATAAGTTTTACTTCAAACATTTAAAATTAAAAGCTATTTTAGCGATGGCGTCCTGGCAATACTTATTTCTCTTAACAACTACGTATTTAATGGCAATTGCAAAGATAATCAAAAGTTAATTTGCGGGGGCTACTGACACATCAGCGGTTACATAATTTTTCTTTTGAATTTGTAAGAATGCTGGCGGTATGAACGGTATAAACAGGTTTCACCTTGTTTTTTCAAGTAGAAATCGTACCGATAAGGGTCATTTTTCTATAAACAGTTTGTTGCAGGTAGTTTCTCTTGTGATGAATTTTAGGATGAACACTAGAAGAACAATAAATAGATCACAATTTATGCAAACTGCATGTATTATTTGAATCTTTTATTTAAAAAATACAATTATCGCAATAAACACGGCATAATTGATTTATTTTATACTACTATGTTATTTCTGCCTGATCCACTCTCGAGCATTTTTATTATTTATCTATTGGTCATATAAAAGCAGTAACTACAATATCACAGAATTGGTTGCACACAGAGAACATTTCAAATTATACCACAAAAAGCATTTTCTTTACAGCGTTCTACATTTTACATTTTAAATAAACGTTCCATATTCACCTTTTGAAAGCCTAAAGAAAACGTAATCTTACGTTTTACGCCGCACGTTCTACAGGCATGATTTAAAACATCAAAAAAAAAAACGTTCCACGAGGGTCAAATATATTCCTTAACTGAAACGTCCATTATGTTCCAAAACGTTTTGTTCTACCTGGGATACTAACGACCAGTAACGGCACTTTGATGTTTAAATGATGTTTTACTGACCTTGACGCTATTTTCAATAATGTATATTCAAAAAATATTTTTATAAATACTACCGTAAGTGCATTGGTGTAATATTTAATTTTATTAATAAACATTATGTATAGGCCGCGCGCTGTAAGAACTGCATGTGCGTCACAAACCAAAATGCGCGTAAGATCCATTCCAGTGGCGTAGATAAAATTCAGTTGGTTTAAAAAATGTTGATGCCAGTTACGTTAAAAAATACTGGTACAAATAGTTCTAAAAAGAATTGATAAAATTACTCGAATACGAATATCGAAATAACTTAACGTTGAACACTCATTAATGTGGATACGCCTAGTACGCAGGCAGAACGTCATCGTTGCCTGTACATACCTGGCTCCTAAAAGATAAAATATGCGTTACAATAGGCTTCGTTGGATGGGTCGAATTATAAATACACTTGCAATACGCCTAATGTGCTTACTGAAATAAACAATTTTCTTACTTGTACTTGAACACGACTAATCGAAAGCTTTAACATTAGGATACGCCTCTGCAAATAAATGATTATTTAAATACTTTATGAACATATGATTCTTAAAATATTTATTACAAACTACAATTGGAGCATAAGGTTTAAACCATCTTTTATATAAATTACAGTGCTTCATCACTTGGAAATAATTTGATAAGCAACCTTGTATTGCTTAAGTATACCCCGAAACTCGTTTAGGCATATTACCATATACAGGGTGTCCAGAAACTCTCCTGACAAACGAAGACCGGAGATTCCTCAGATAATTTTAAGACAATTTAACCCAATTCACCTAGTCCGAAAATGTTTCCTGAGGGAGCTAGAGCTCTTTGAAGATGGCGCCTGGTAAAGGAAAAAATTAAAAGATAAACTTTGCAAACTGACAACAATTTGACAATAAAAACGTAGGTTTTACTTTAGTTGGCAGTTCAGAGTCAACTAGTGCAAAAATATAAATTTAACTTTAATGACAAAAGAACAAAAATTTTCAAATCCACTTTTCTAGAAAACGGTGTATCCTAATGACTTAAAGTAAGAGTACCTTTTAGTACCAGAATACCTGAAAATTTAATCATCTAGTGTCACAAATGCTTAAAAGTTAAAGACAAAAAGTTATGCGTTTAAATAACCGTTGACCTACCCAAAACGGACGCCTATGACCGGTACTAGAAATTCGCAATTGATGGAATCGATTCATCTCTGAAGGCTAAACAAGCATACCAGTTTTGCTTTTCTAAGTAGAAACGTTCTGGAGGTATTTAAAAAAAACTATTTACAAGGCGTCATCTTCAAAGAGCTCTAGCTCCTTTAGGAAGCATTTTCGGAATAGGTGAATTGGGTTAAATTGTCTTAAAATTATCTGAGAAATCTCCGGTCTTCGTTTGTCAGGAGAGTTTCTGGATACCCTGTATACTTGTAATAAAACTGAAAAAATTCTGAAATTAAATGAATAAATATGTTAAAAAGATTTTCCTTCTGTAAAATTGGCCAAAAAAATATTCTAGAACCCGTACTCAAGGCAACTGGACTCCTTTAAAGATGGTGGAATGTACAAAAAGCAACATAATTGTTACTGGTGGAGGCGACGTCGTTTTCGTTTCCAAATTGCGGTGTAATTGCTTGTTTGTGTTTTATTTAAATGAGTAATAAAGTCAAATTATAACAAAAAAATGTGTTTAAAACTTACAACTTTCATTACAATACCCATTTAATCTGGCACTGGCTTAAAAGAAGCACCCACATTAGAGTGCAAAACGTTGCCTTCACCAGTAACAAGTGTGTTGGTTCTTTTACATTCCACCTTCCTTAAAAGGGTCCAGTTGTCCTGAGTATAGGTCCTGGATTTTTTTTGGTAAATGGATAAACTTCATACTTAAAACAGTCAAACACTGAAAACTAGTCAATGTCAATTAATACTACAAAAACATAAATCAGCTGACAGCTATACCTACGCCATTTTGAATAATGTGGATTTTGACGCATGTCCGTTTTTAAGTAAAACTAAACAGTATACAATGCAGATTCAACGTTATGCCCTAAATGCGTGTTTGAAATAGTTAGTCCACAGCTAGGATTGCGACTTGTTGTCCAGGAACCGACGAATAATCACATTTTGCTTAAAAGTTTTAATTTGGAAACCTTCATAAATATATAAAAAATTAAAATGCTGTAAAATAAGTACTGTAATTTTAATTTTTATTTATACGTTTGCACTCATAATATATACTCCAAAGAAAGTTTATCGGATTTTATATAATTTTTTTACTATTTAAATGTTTAAAACCAAATTTCATACTAACTGAAATATAATATTTACCTACGCTATTTTTACAACTGGCCATGAACTCAGAAATTTGTGCTAATTGAAAGAAACTATATTTACGGGTAATTGTTTGTGTATTTACCGTCAAATACATTTTAAACGAAAACACACACTGTCAAATAAAGAAAAAGATGTGTTAATATTTTTGATTCGGACACTGTCGCATATTTTCCATCTTATTTTGATTTTATGTATAAGTAAATTTGATATAGGATTTTATTTTTGATTTTTACGATTTACGATTTTAAAAACGAAATTTTTATAAAAAATTATTAGAAAATGGATCTTTATAATAGTACATTATATTATAAGTGAGAGAAATGCATCATTATAAATGCGTGTGAGAATTTTAAACCACGAATGTGCGATATATAAAATAATATAATAAGAAGCTTGTACTTATTGTTACTTAAAAGAAAATATGGCAATTAGAAATTGTGAAATTTGTGTCAAATATATTTGTTTGAGGATTTAACGTAACTACATATTAAACAATAGCAACAATAGCCAGAGATCGTTAAGTAAAAATAAAAAATTCATTGTTTAACACTTTGAAAGTGGGGATATAAATCATTTAGGGATAAGTTAAGAACATGGATTTATGAACCTAAAATTGATAAATCAGTACACTCACAACAAAAAACATAGAAAACAAATGAACAACAAAAATAGTAAAACAAACCCATAAAACCGACTGTATGTCGTTAATAAATAAAGCACACAAATCAACGAAAATTGCAAAATGCAAGAATTATCAGAAAAAATCAACTTCAATAGAACAAAGAGATTAACGAATGCAAACAAAATTGGATGCAATCCTAGCGGAGCTAAACAAGGTTACCGACCAGATTAAAAAATTATGGTAGGATAACCCACAGTTAAAACAACAATTACTCCAACAAGATAAATAAATAGAAGAGATGGGAAGAGAAATTAGAAATAGAAAATAAAGAAAACAAACAACAACTAAACTAACCGTAAGATTAATTGCAAGAGATACATAAATAAAAATAATAGTGGGAGAAGAAATAAACAAAAGTTAAGATAATTGGGAGGAAAGATGCAGACTAATTTGAATAGAGAAAATCAATTTTATCCCCTTATAGTTATAAATTAAAATAATCGAACTACCCATCTCATCAATGTCCTTCCTCACCAAAATATAAATGCCAACTTAACATTTTATTTTAAATAATAAACAATATTAACATATTTAAATCAAGTTTTGGTTACGTGAATTATTTTATTTGACATTGAACTCGTAAATTGTTGTTGTTACTTTCAACCCATGTGAAAGTCTTTGTAGTTAGGAACTAACTAAGAGTGATTGTGAATAAAAACTTTTTTATTACAGGTGTACAGTGAGTGTCAAACACAATGTGACTGAGTTATAGATATTACGTTAAAATTAGTTTACACATTTTCTAGGATTGCAATAGCTTTGGTGGAGTTATATTCAAATAATTATTTTTAAACTTGTAATCTGTCCTTTTTTTATATTCTTCTCGTTCTGGATCTAGAGCGTCACTCTATCTGATTCATGACCGTCACCTACTACGCGAATCATTAAGAGATCTCTTGCGATTTTAACAAATCTAACGTCTGACATGCCGGTTTCATTGTTTTTTTTGAGCTGCAGTGCCTATTTCTCTTCTCTTCGTTTCTCATCTAGTAACATTTTTACCTATTCATCTGATATTTTCATTTATGTGGTTTCCAAGACTTGCTTTGATTTTAACTTTTTGTCCAATTCTGAGGTTTCACTATATGTTTAACTATTATTTTGTTGATTCGCGGCTTTTTTTGGTGAAATAAATGCTTGTTCTTATTTTCGATTACTAATTTCCATAAGCAGGTAAGTCAATTCTTAAGTATTTTTGCATTATTTTACTCGAGTTACACCTAAGATGGTCTTTTGATGTTGTTATATATAGTTCTTTAGTTGATATATAAAATTATTCTTTTTTCAAGTGATATTAAAGATATTCAATACTTTTTTAAGGTCGTTTTCACTTATGGCACATATCAAAGCATCATCGGCATAACATATACTTTTTGTTTCTTCTCTCATCTATTTTATATCCTTTACTATGTCCTACGTTTTTTATTATTTCATAGACTATTAGGTATATCAATGAACAGCGATTAATAAATAAGTACTGCATTTTAGTTCACGATACAACTAAAGAAAGTTTTTTATAGACAACTTCTTTGGGTATTATTTAAATATTTTAACTCATAAAATGTATTTTACATAGTTTTCTAAATTTTTTTACAGTTTTTTGCTTAAAGTAAGTTGGTGAAAAGTATATAGTTTGTTTGTCTGTGCAAGCAACTACCAGCTGCACTACCTTCACAAAAGCAGCACTTTTATTTGAATGCATTCTGTAATCAACTTATCGAAACGACAGTGATTCAATTACTGTTAAGTAAACGAAACACGGATTTGTCTTTGTTATTACCGCTTCCGATAATTCTAGTGATTCACAAAGGTTTAAAAACTGGAAAACAATATTAAATTGAGATTTTGGAGAAGGAATATCTTCTTTTTAACACTGAAGTAGATCTAAAGTAGAACTCTTTTCTTTTGTTCTTAACATTTTTACAGATGTATCTTCTGTTAAAAACAGTTGTTTTAGATTTCAATTTTACAAGGCTTCTTACAGCCAATAACCCACTTTATTTTTAGTACATGTTGATTTCAACGTTTAACGTTATAAATGCTATCATTTAAACTTTTGTACGATTTATTTTTAAACAAAAAGGTTTTGAGAAAAAAACAGAAATTTTTGATCTTGTTGCCTTATTTATCCCATTTGATACAAAAACCATAAATTTGTAATTGAATTTTGACAAATTAGGCAAAATTTTCATACGTAGAATTTGGTATTTTCAAACTTTTTATAAAATGTGCGAAATCGAAGCCCCTACATATAAAAAACGTTTGCCTTTTAAAAAGTGTATTTAATTCAAATACTGAAAATTGGCGCCGAAACAAGTCGTCTATATCGTGACGTCAATTCTCGTATAAGTAACATAATATGGGTTGTTTGATTTGTATGCGAATGTTTTTTTAAGTAATTAATTAGTAGAGCTTTTCATAAACAAACCAACATTTATATTTAATTTATACGAGTATTGACGTCACGACGAATGGTTGTATAATTTTAAAAGATAGTGGTTTGGATTAATTTTTAATACTGAGCATATCATATATTTTTTTGTTATACTTTTATGTTTATGACTAAACAATAAAGTACAATTTTCTTAAATATAGAATTTATGCAAACACCTAATACTCGTTAAAAACCCGTTTTCTTTTAAGATTGTCATAATTTGTTAGAAAACACAGAAGTTCGCACCTGGTCAGTCACATTTCTTAGTATTAATATTTTAGTTAAATTTCTTCAAGTTATTAAAATTTTTATAAACCTTCTTACAAAAATGATCACACTAAAAAACTTAGATAACTAAATTGTTTTAGAGTAATCAGACAAATGAGGTTAAAAAATATCACACCTTAAAAAGCAATCAATAATGAAATATGATTGTGTATCTACGACCAAAATTTCAACGTAATTGGAAAATTGTGTTTTATCAGAGTAGCTAGTTTTGACGTTCGCCGCTTGAGTAAAGTATAGGTATAAGTAAAGCTTTCAAAGATGAATTGGCAGAAAATGATTTAGCTGACAAAAGGAGGTGTGATTGCTGTCGTTGCATAATATAAAAATCTTATTATCGAAGGTAATACTTATGTTGCTCACAAAACCAAATTTTGCCTGTAGTCCCTAGCAAAGCTCTAAAAATGAAATAAAACATTACAGCCACGTGGCAATGACTTTACGGACTCACGAATTAAGACGTGGAAACGGTTCTTTATGTTACCAAAAGCATAAATTCTATATGATCAAAATAACTGAAGTAGAAATTGTTTACTAATGACGAATACATAATAATGACATACTCATCGACAAAGTTGCTTGCCTATTTTACTCAAAAACCTAAACAACATTGAGTTTAGGAAATTAATCTAGAACTAAAATGATGATTTAAAAATTTTCAAAATATAAAAGTTTCTAAAAAGAATCTGAACCTGCGTCCTTGTGCATAATTGTCTATATTTTTAATTAACTGAATATGCAAATCTTTAGACAGAAAATTTCAACGGTTCTTGAAGATGAACTTTTCTGATGCAAACCTTTAGTCGATTCTTTTTTCTCTAAGATTTAGTCAACATCTCAAAAAGCTAAATTAAACGTTTACTAAATTTACATACTGCGTAAAACAAGGAATTTGGCACATTACTGTTATAAAACAATTTAATTTCTTTATTTAATCATTCTAAATATGATGAGAAAGAAATCTGTTTTTAGACAAATTCTAATTAGTAACGTTGACACAAAAACCACACATGCAGTTAATTAATACATCTGGTTACACCTTTGGCACAAATATATTAAGTATTTCCTACGCAAATGTACAAGAAAATAAATCGAAAATTAATGACATATGCTTTAAAATTGATTAAGGCATTATTTCTATAAGATGTTCTTGCTCAACTTTCAATTTATTTGGCAGACAATAATACATTGTTGATGTTCTCATTAATTTATTTTACTTCCTCAAAAATGAACGGAGTATGATTTAAAGTCGGTTCATATGTATAGAAATTGTAGAAATAGAAAGGAAGTATCAGATTAGTTTCCTGCGAATCAATAACCTATTATACTAAAGGTCTTCCTTTAATTTCTATAACAATACAGTAATTTCAGTAACACAAACCTAAAAGTCTTTGTTTAGAAAACTGAAGTAAATTCTAACGGTTGGATCAACGCATGTTGGCGTTGTCGGTGAAATATTAACAAGAAATTGGTTTTTCTAAAAAAGCGTTTTTCTTACCTAGGATATAAATGGATATGTGCATAAAAAAATGCAAGAATCTCTTTCTTCTTCCTAGTGACTGAAGCCTAAAAATATATTTGGGCGTGTGTTTGTCAATTTATTTTGTCAAGAGTTGAATTGAATTCTTCAAGACTTGCTTACCAATAGCAAATAGTATTAAATCACATCTGCAAAATTACTCTAACTAAAGTTGACGTAAATAACCATATGAGAGCAAGTTATGTTGACAAGTATATAGACTTCACGAATTTAGTCAATGAACAATTGTGTGCTGCTAGGGTGCAAGTTTTTGATAAAGACCGTCAAGAACTAATACCAAAAAGCATTATTTTCATTAATTAAAATCATATTGTTTTAATTAGCCAAGAAAACTGACGGAAGAAAAATTTTGACGAAAAACAAAAACAGTTTACCTGTTACTGTCAAAACCCCAAGACATTCTTGTAAGCTTTGACGTGGCCTCGTAAGTGGATGGAGTCCATGATAGCCAATCTCTACATGGTTTTAAGTTTTAAGAAACCCATAGAGACCGCGGAATACAAGCTAGCGACATGGTTCTGGTACTTAGATAACACTTTGTCGTTTGGAAACACGACATAAAGAAGTTTAACCAATTTCTTCGACACCTGAACAACCAACACCCTAAGTATGCAGTTCACTATGGAGACAAAAGATAATGTGTTGGTGAAAAAACGAGAAAAGCTAGGTCATACAGTATATAAAAAACCTACCCACACAAGCAGGTACCTTCCTGCCTTATCGAATCATAACCCAGCCAAAAGTATAGTATAATCATGATTCTGACGAAACAAGCTCAGAGGATCTGTAAACCAGAGAATCTTCAAGGGGAACTCGAACACCCGAAAACTGCTTTTGAGGATAACGGGAACTTAGGAAGGATATCGAAAAACTAATACGTCTCAAAAGATCAAAAGTACTGGGATCCGAGAGTCGCCCACGTATACTTACATCATATATAACACACAAACCGCATAATAAAAATTCTAAAAAGGTAGGACATCAAAACTATCTTCAAACCAACCAAAAAAATTCAGCAGATCATTAGATCAACAAAGGAAAAAAAAGACCCTCTCTCAGCAATCGGAGTTTACCGTATACCTTATTCTTGGAACTACCATGAGATACATATCAAGTACACTGTCGTCTGGGGCACACCGAAAAGTCAGTGGTTCCCAAATATGCGCTTATCAATGAGGATCAGAAGATACTGTTTGAAAGTTTTGTGTTACTGGCAGCGACCAACGGTTATCCTAACAGGTTGGTTAGGGTGGACATTGAGATCCATAAACACTACATAACGTCAACAGAAAGGAAGAAACCCTAAGGCTTAAGCAAACTAGAATCCAATCCTCAAAATATCCAAATGACATCTTACAAATGGATGCACACATCATCCAACATCGGATATGGAAGGACCTCTAAAGAATCCGAACACTCGCGTTAGCAAAACGTTAGAAAGAAATTTCAATCGCAGACCGCAAAAGCCTAATCCAATTTGTCATCAAAACTCTATTGACCCAAGAAAATTCACAGCGATTCCTTCAGCACAGAAGGTGCTGCCTAAGTACCTATGGTACACTCTATAACTGCTTCTTCATGATCTATCCTAATATCGTCTAATTTGTATTTTATTCTTTGAACATAGTAAAGCTTAAGTTTATTTTTGTTAATTTTACATTATATTTATTTTGAAAGAAGTAGAAGCGAGTATTTTAACTTTAATTACAATAAATGAGGTTATTTGGGATTAGACCGAGAACACTTTGGTAATTAGTAAAGATTCTTATTTTTTGATATTTTGCCAATAAGTTATTGGCTTCATCACAAAAATAAAAAACTATTAAAAAATGTCACAATTTGAAGTCATACTTAAATTAAAAACATATTACTGATAACACAAGCTTGTGTCAACCTTCAAACAACTAGTACTTTGTTGTAAATTTTATTGTTATCAGTAATACGTTCTTAATTTAATTATGACTTCAAATTGTGACATTTTCAAGTAACTGTTTAATTTCCTGATGAAGCCAATAACTTATTGGCGAAATATCAAAAAATAAAAATAAAAATCATTACTAATTACCAAAGTGTTCTCGGTCTAATCCGAAATAACCTCATTTATTTTATTTTGAAATATATAAGCCGTCACTTACAATGCTTGGGCGAGTTGCTCTTTATTTCTGTAATGAATACTGTGCATCTAACGGTGTTATACCAAAAGTTGGATGTCAACTTGCTTATTTTAAACCCAACACGCTGTACATTTTATTTTTGGATTCTACGCCTATTTTATATGCAATATTAGGTGCTTTCTATTTCTAAAAAAATTCAAAAACGGGTTTTAAAATTCAGGATGGCATTGCAAAAACTTGAAAATAATTTCCAGCATTTTCTCTTGACTACTTTTGTTATATAATTTTTTACCGCAAGTGGGTACGATCAGTGGTTACTGAGATTCATCAGTTTACAACTGGAAACGTTTATCTGGTATTTTTTATATCTATTGGCAGTTTCCCTCAATGACGTTTTTCAAAATGGTATTGTGATATTACAGTCTTCTTCTTTGACACCTTTTAGCGTCCATTGTTAAAAATAGGTACTCTTTTCCATTTATCTCTGTCCAGTGTATCCAATATTTACCCGTTATTTTTCCAATATGGTCCACCTATCGTAATAGTAGTCTTTCTATTCTTTTTCGCATTCTCTAGGCCTTGATTCTAAAGTATTCCTTGTCCATTCCTCATCCGATGTTCTTGATATGTGGTCGGCCCATATCATATCATCATAGTTTTGTGTAGTTACCTATTCAACAATCTCTTTCAGGTTAGTGTGTTTTAATCTTTAATTTTTATATACGCAACATACATAACTGAGCACTGGTATGACATATGTGTCGTATACTTCAGCTTTTTGTTGTTTTGTAATTTTCTCAAACATAGTGTGCCTGCAAAACGCAATCCATCCCAGTGTAAATTTTTCGTCTAATTTCTATTTGTTGGTTTTCATATTTTGACATAATGTTGTGAGATAGATACTATTTTGTTACTTCTACTCGTATATTGTCTATTAGTATATACGTTTAGGTTTTCAGTAGAAATATTTTTTGTCTTATTATAATATATTTTTAGCTCTACTTTCTAGGATTGGAATAGCATTTTTATTTTTGCTTACTTATCTCTTACAATCAATACAGTGTTGTCAGCGTTTTTTAGTTGGTTTATGCGGTTTCCGTTAATGTTCATCCCGATTGTTCTCCATTCTAAATTTCTAAAGATATTTTCTAGAACTCTTATATCAAATAGTTTTGGTGATATAGGAACAATTTTTCCGATGTACTCCTTTCTTCTCTATTCAAAATTTGTTGGTTTTGTTTTATTTATCTACGTTTCTGTTTTTATACATGAATTCTATTCATTTATTATAGCTTCTGTTTTGACAGAGTCAAATGCCTTTTCATAATCTAGCCAGAATGAATCCAACATTGTATTTATTACATTACTCTATTACCATTTCGATGGTCTTAAGGTGACCCCGAGTTGAAAACTGATTTCTAAAACCCTCTTGTTTACCTCTGTGGTAAAAGTCTATTTTTCTTTTTAAACGATTTGTGATTATACGTGTAAACAATTTATATAGAGCTTATACCAAGCTAGATAGTTTGTAGTTGATTAATTTTCTTGTATCTTCTTTTTTTGTGGCTTATAATGATACTTGCTTTATACCATTCATCCGATTCTTTTCCTTCCTTTAAGCAGGTATGGAGCAAATGTTTTATTTCTTCTATATGTTTTGGGGGATGTTAATGGGATGGCGAGGCGCAATATATAACCTCACCTTTACGCGGTACACCCTCTTTAAACAAACGAGGCTCTGGCGACCGAATACAAGCGGTATAACCTCATACTGAAAGCTGATATAGGAAATGATATCAACTCTCACACATTGACTAAGCTAAAAGACTGACGAAGAAGGAAACGGGAAACCACTTTGTCAAACAAACAAAATTCTCTAGTAAAGCAGCATTTACGGTATGTCTTCAAAAGTTAAATGGGTATCCGAAGTAAAACAGTCCCCCAGTCGAATTTCCGGGGTGGGACAACTCGAGAAGGCAAGGAGAGAAATAAGCAAGTAAAGAAAATTGCGTGGTGGAATGTACAAACGTGGAAAACTAGAGAACCTAAAGTATAAAATGGAAAAGAACCACATATCAGCACTAGGCATTAGTGAAATAAGATGGCCACAACAACAAGACTTTTGGTCGGGAAAATACAGGGTAATTAACACACAAACTAAAGCAGACGGAACAGCAGGAGTTGGAATAATACTGAAGAAAGACTTAGTAAGGCGAGTAATAGAATACACACAATACAACGAAAGATTAATTAAAGTATGCCTAAAAACCTATCCTAAGAACACGATAATAATCCAAGTATACATGCCAACGTCTACCCACGAGGATGACAAAATCGAAAAAATGTACCAAGATATAGAGAAACTCATTAAACACACTAAAGGAGACGAAAACTTAATTATAATGGGCCACTGGAACGCGACAGTAGGGGAAGAAGAAGTAGAAAACATAGAGGGTAGATTTGCACTAGGAAAAAGGAACGACCGGGGGAAACGCCTAATTAAGTTCTGTGCTAAGTATAAACTGATAATTGCAAATACACTATTTCAACACCACAAAAGAAGAAGATATACGTGGAAGATGCGAGGAGATGGCAAACGATATCAAATAGACTATATTATGGTTAAACAAAGATTTAAAAGTCAAATAAAAGACGCAAGAAGCTACGCAGGACCGGATATTGACAGCGACCATAATATAGTCGTGATGAAATCTAATACCATATTAAAAAACTGAGAACCAAAGGTAAAACAATATGGAACATCGAAGGCCTGAAAAATGAAACAACACTCAAGACTATACAAAAAATATCAAAGAAGAAGTACAGAAGACCAGTAACACGAACGATAACAAGTGGAACAAAATAGAACAAGGCATAGTAAAAAACGCAAAAAACATTCTTGGGGTACAGAAAAACAACACAAGAAGGAATGGATGACAAACAAAATAATAAAACTGATAGAAGAACGCCGGAGATATAAAAACATTGACACAGAACAAGGGCGAAGCCAGAGAACAAAACATAATAAACAACTGTGGAGAAATACAACAAGACATAAAAGATGGTAAACTAGACAAATCATACAGGAAAGTTAAAAATATGTTCAACAACAATAAAATAAGGACCCAGGGAATACAAGATAAAATGGAAACCTGCTCACAGACAACAGAGTAATAGTTAACAGAGGGAAGGAATACCTGGAAGACCTATACAACGAGAACGATGATGGCTTAAATAAACCGCACAACACGCAAAATAGAGAGGAAGAATATCTGGGGATACTAACAACGGAATTCGATAGAGCGGTAAAAGACCTCAAAAACAATAAAACCCCAGGTGTACACAATATACCTGGAGAGATCATCAAAAGCCTAGACAAGGAGACACTAGATAAAAATTTCAAAATCACTGAGGAAATATATAAAACAGGACAAATTGCAACCAATTTTACAAAAACAAAAATAGTCATGATCCCAAAGAAGGCTACAACACACAAATGCAAAGAACATAGAACGTTAAGTCTACTATCACATGCATCCAAAATATTGGTAAAGATAAGCCACAGAAGAATTGAAAAGAGAATAGAAGAAAACCTGACTGAAGACAAATTCGGTTTTAGAAAGGAAACAGGCACGAAAGAAGCCATACTGATAGAATTAGCTGGCCCAAACGGTTCAAAATACTAAAGAATATTGGTATTGACGAGAATGACAGGAATATAACCTATAAACTATATAAAAATTAAACCGCGGTAATAGAATACAATGACGAACAAGACGAAGCAAAAATCAGAAGAGGAGTCAGACAAGGCTGCGGACTATCGCCTCTGCTGTTTAATATATACATACAGCAAGCCATTATTGAACTTAATACAATACAGACTTCAGGTGTACACATACATGGAGAAAGAATAAACACTATAAGATACGCCGACGACATAGCACTAATCACGGAAATACAGAAAGAATTAAGACAAGCAATAGAAACTATGGACAACGTTTTTCAAAACGGCTATAACATCAAGATAAACAAAACCAAGACAAAAGTAATGAAGTGCTTAAGGAACAACCAAAATATGGATGACGTGATCATTAATGGAGAAACAATAAAAACTGTGAGCGAATTCAAATACCTAGGAAGCGAATAAATATGGCCAAGAGAGCTTTTTACGAAAAGAAACAACTACTTACATCGATCGGCTTGACAATAGACAAAAGAGTACAATTTACAAAAACATACATATGGAGCCTAGCACTATATGGATGCGAATCGTGGACAATAGGGAAAGCTGAACAAAAGAGAATAAAATCCTTCGAGATGTGCTGCTTTAGAAGAATATTAAGGATCTCATGGACGGAAAGGAAAACAGATGAATAAGTACTAAGAATAATAAAACAAACAAGGACTATTTGGAACCACATAAAGAAAAGAAGAATGGAAATGATAGGCCACATATTAAGAAGAGAAGGCATACTGAAAACAATAATTGAAGGAAAATAACTGAAAAACCCCAAGAGGAAGACCGCGCTTACAATATATTAAGCAAATAATAATAGACTCGGGCAGTGATAATTATAAAGAAATAAAAAGCAAGGCCCTAAATCGACAAACATGGAAGACTGCAACAAACCAGTCGAAAGACTGACAACCGGGGAGGAGGAGGATATGTTTTGGACCACCATATTTTTACCATTTCTACTGTTACACCGTGTTCTCTATAAGCTTTTCCATTTTTGGTTTGTTTAAGTGCTTTATATATCTTACTTGTTCGTTATTTCGGATAAATCTTCAAAGCTTGTAGTAATAATGTTTTATCTCTACTAAATACCTTGCTGTTTCTGTTTGATTTTAGGCGTTTTCCTACACGTGGAAGATGAAACATAGAAACCAACAAACCCATGAAATCTACTGGAATCTACTGAAAAGTGTAAAACTTGAACAAAAAGGAAAACGCTTAAAAAGATAACACGAAAGTTAATACATTAGATAATAAATGACTATATAATAACAGAATGTTCTGAATACTAAACACATAAAACAGAAAAGAGGATAAAATATGAATAAAATGAGCACCAATTCGACTCGATAATAACTTTCCAAGAAAAATTGGAAAAAATGAAATATCTCAAAAAGACAGATGTACAAATTATAAAAGAAAAACCCAAATATTATACTTTTTACGATTTTTCTCGGAAAGTTATTACCTGATCGAGTTGAATTGGTACTCACTTTATTCGTATTTTTATCCTCTACAACTTTTTTTTACACCATTAACATTGAAAAAAAAACACCTTTTTTGCATTTCATTGTTAATTAACAATATAACAATGAATATAATATGAAATATGAGTATGTGGTGGTTTCTCCTAATGGCCTTCGATTGAGATTAGTGTGAGGATGATTTGGGTACGTACTAGTACTAAAGTAACGTTTTATTCGATAAATGTAGTCAATAAATTAATAATTTATCTAATTTTATAAATTGACATTTTTAATGTTAATGTTTTTTAAAAACCATATTCTTCAGATGCCTTGATAAAGACGGGACCCTTCTCGTCGAAACGTAGGCCTTAATAAATTACGTGGGTTTTCATTAAGTCATCCTTACACCAATCTCCAATCCCATTAGGAGAAACTACCACATATATTATTTGACGGGGAAAACCTTAATCAAATAAAATACTTTATACTATCTACAATTATATGGCACAGGCAGTATCCTACTATTATTTTTGTCAAAGATTAGCAGGAAAATAGTTAGAAAACTAGAGTGCCTATATTTAATAACATTTAATGACACTTGCATTTATTTCACTTATTTGTGCGTGGTTTAATAATTTGTATCGGGTGTAAAAATTTGACAGTGGTCACTAAATTAAAATATTTCAGAGAGCGAACATGCTAAGTCCTATAAATATTGCCTCAGTTTTACTTACGATTTTATCTCGACATTTGTGTAGGATACCAACTAATCAGGTGGGTATTTTATCATTTCGTTCAATTTTAATGATTCAGTAATTAGCACTTACTGCCAAGAAGAAATCGACTTGGACGAAGCATGTCTAGAGCTTTACTGAGTATGAGTGTTTTACGCATAATATGTTACGCTATAAAGAACAGACACCAATTAAAAACAAGTTTATGGAATTTAAAACGTAAAATTTTTAACAGTGATCGACACAGCTATACGATGAAAAATTTTTGTCAAACAAACGGTTTAGAATCATTACACTCAAACAACACATTAGAAATTGTGTCCGAATGTTCTTTTAATGATGCAGAACAGGCAGGATCGTCATGGATTGATACTAACAATAATAATCCAGTTTTATCTTTTAATAATGAAGATTTGACGTGTGATTTTCATCGGCCGAGTCATAGCACAATTCATAAACAAAAACCTCAAGACAATTACAAAGTCGTGAAGTATCCTTTACGTAGTTCAAGAAGTAGAGTACCGCACGAATTGTCATCAAATGCAAGACGAAGTAAACGAGGGTACAAAAAAAATAAAAGCAGGAAACTTTAAGTGAATTGCAATTTTATATGTTCAATTTGTTTACTAAATTCTGCAGAATTAAAACCTATTGAAAATATACTGTGTTTTGTCTATTCAGCATAAGAAGCCGAAAGTAAACAGTGTGATAGATGTTTATTATAGAGCGGCCATAGTTAGGATGGTCTCGAGAGAGCTAGGGATGAATCTTAGAGGTGGAGCGCGGATGCCAAGCATCTTGGACAAATTGCTAGGAGCGCAGATCGGAGACCTGGGATGGGGTGATCAGATAAGGACATTGATTTTACTCCACGGTTATAAATTACTGAAATAACATCATTCTGTAGGTAAACGAATTTATGGCATTCTACGATACTTGATTCTCAAAACACTTAAATTACCTTCTTATCTTTCTTTTAATTTCCTGACAATGTAACAGGTAATTAATCTCAAAAGTAAAATTACAAATTCATTTCATTATTTTCAATTTACATAATTATCATATAACCAGTTACATACTTTGCAAAGTTCATAATAAATAACAATCAATTCAAGATTAGATTTTATAAAGCGAGTGACATAAAATGCATAAGTTGCATCCGCGATTTAGAAACAGACTTGCTGAACCTCTTATGAGTAAACGAAACCTGTCTTTGGAACATTAAAATTTATGATTTTGAAAAATACTGTCTGCTGAGAATAGCTATAATTTTAAACAGAAACATTTAAAATAAATAAATTACTGCAAAAAAGTAACCACCGGACTCCAATTCGTAAACTATCTTCAAACTTAATTTTATCAACAAAAAAATTAAATACGCAATTTTCCTCCAAATTTAATGTGTTAATTGACAGTTTGTCCTCAAACATCATTTGGGGTTGGAGATAAAAATAATTATTCTTTAGTGCACACGTAGACTTCATCAATAGGTTAATTTGGAATGATAAATCTTTAAATAAATTTAATTTTAAAATTTAAAAGAGACTAAAATTTTTAATAAAACAAATTATAAATTTTTACCTTCATTTAAAATTGTACTAAACCCTTGCCAAGTTCACGCTTGAGAGACGAAACGTGGGACAATTGGAACTACAACTGGTTATGTTTATCTCCAATCATAAAGGGTCCTTAATGACACGATTTTTATTAAAACAATTAAAATGTTCTTTTGCATTAATGGTAGTACGAAAATAATAATTACTTAAAAAATTGTTTTTATTACGAACTTCACTTAAGATTCAATAAACAATTTTTCTTTTTAATTTTATCATCAAAAATAAAAATTATCATCAATATCATCAAATTTTACCAAAACATAATTTAGTAGGGTGTTCAGTACCCACAAGTATGACAAGGATACGTCCGGGTAAAAATAGTTTTTAAATTTTCAAATAAAACACCCTGTAGCTCAATAAGGAGCCACATTTTATCTAAGTGATTTGGACTAAATCAAAAGAGCTTTTAGTTAAATTTTAATATTTTGAGCTCAGGGTTCTATATTTATCTACCGTACTTTAAAATTTTCAATTAAATAAACCGCCCTCTCGTCTCTATATATATATCTCTCTCTCTCTTTGAAATCGAAAGTAAAATTTAAAAAGTATCTACTGAGTTTTTTTGGCGCCATCTAATAATAGAAATATTAATTATACACATTATTTTTAAAGTATATGTTTCATTTTTATCAAAGTTCGTCACTTTTAATGGTAGTTTTATGGGAACATTTACAAATTCTCATTTCAAAATCACCCTGAGAGGATTATACAGTTGTTAGGGGTAGATTGAAATGTAAAGAACCTGTCACGTGAATCAATCTGCAACGCAAATCATAAAAATATACCTTACTATAAATGTATTTATTAAACTAGGGTATAATTTGAATAACACTACAAACGAAATTACGAAATACACTTCGTTGTTGCCCTTAATGTGACCAGTAGACTCGTCCGTTTCATTTTCGTTCACGGCGCAGGTCACGTGACAGGTTCTTTATATTTCAATCGGCTTCTACCATAACACCTAAAAAAATAGTAACAAAGGATGAGGAATGCAGTAATATCTGAAATTAAAATAGTTGTATACAATTAAAGTCAAAGTAAATTTGTAGGTATGATTACTAAATAAATGGGTCAATCTACAAATTCTTAGGTATTTAGTTTTTTTCAAACTTCTGGTAGGAGTGTAGAAGTAACATCTTAAGGAATTATAAACATACGGTAATTCACGTAACAAAATAATCAGAAAAATTATACAATAGATAAAGTTAAATTGGACATAATTGTTAACGAAACAAAAAAAAAACATAATTTACTTGGAAACGAAACTTTTGAGTTGGTCTATAATTACGTGTAGGTCCTCCTCGAGCATTAATTAATTCGTGACACCTACTTGGCATGCTTCAATTTCTATTCACTTCTTAAGATTAATGCTGCTTCCAGCATTTCCAATGTCATTGAAGGATTCTATAGACCTTTATTCAGTTTACTTAGATGGTCCCAGATGTGTTTGATGGGATTCATATCAAGTCATGGCAAGTTTCTGGCTACTCCATTCTAGTCAAATGGTGTTGTTAAAATCATTTACAATGCGAGCCCTGTATAGCCGAGCCGAGTTGTAATTCAAGTAAGAATAATCTACAAATTATGTATCGGGTGTCCGGATAAGGTCACGGAGCGGCTGTATATGGAGAACGGTAAAACTTAGAGGTTTAGGAAAAAAATTCTTATAAGTAACGTTAGCAAGGGAAATAGTTTGAAATTTTACCTATAGGAGGCGTAACTGCTACTAAGGAAACTGAAATTCATAGTACCTCGAAAAATTGGGCGACGAGCTATAACTTTGAAAAAATCACTCTAGAGCTTAGGTAATTCACATAACTTTGCTTTGTAAAATTTTTTCGTATCTCTCATAATAATGGAGGGGAAGGCCAGTGCAACTTCTAATACTTGCATTTCAATATCTCCTAAACTAACTGGTGGTTCAATTTTAGCTCTAGACAAGGTTCTAATGACATTTATAATAATCGTATTTTCCATGGTTGTTGGTTTTTCTTGGAAAATCAGATCTTTCAGTCTACCCGAGAGGCAGAAATCTAAACAAGTTAGATCTGGCGAACGCGCCGGCCAGAGAAACAGACTTCCTCTTCCAATAACACGATTCGGATATTCTTCTTCTAAATGCTGACGTATGTTTATATTATAATGCGCCGTATAACCATCAAGCTGGACCACATGATCCTTCTTGTTTCTAAGAAGACGTCTTCCAAAAGAGGGGGAAAAGGAACATTAAAAAATTCCAAGAATGTTTCTCCATTAAGTGGTCGATCAAAAAAATGTGGACCTATAATTTTTCCTTCTACGATTTTGCACCACATGTTCAAACTCCAACGATGTTGGTGGTCTATTTGTCGCATCCAATGTAGGTTTTGCTTAGACCAATAATGCATATTCTGCAAATTCACACCCCCTGCGCCACTGAAAGTGGCTTTGTTCGTCCATAATATTCGCAACAGAAAGTTTCGGTTTTCCCGATTTATATTTAGCAACCAGTGACAATAATTTAGCCTATGATCGCAATCCATTATCTTGTAACGCCTGGTGCAAAACAATATGGTAGGGGTGCATATTATTATATTATTATCAAGATGCGGTTTTCATTAAGATCTGGGTAATTTGAAGCTGCAAAGGGTCTGTCAAATAAATAGTAATGTTCCATTTAATTTTTTCTAAAAATTACAGAAATCTGTAATTACTGTAGGAAACGCCCCCTAGTTAATTCGTTTAAATGGTTCAATAAAACAATTTCTTTTAAAAGCCAATAAAATGTATGAGATATTAAAATGCAAATATTGGAAGATGGATTGACCTTTCCCTTTCTTATTATGAGAGAAAAAAACGTCACAAAGCAAAATTATGTGGATTTTCTAAGCTCTAGAGTGATTTTTTCAAAGTTATAGCTCATCGCCCAATTTACTGAGATATTATGAATTTTAGGTTTCTCAGTAGCAGTTACGCCTCCTAAACGTAAAATTTCGAACTTCAATATAATTTCCAGCCATTTCCCTTGCTGACGTTACTTATAAGAATTTTTTTCCTAAACTTCTAGGCCTTACCGTTCTCCATATACAGCCGTTCCGTGACCTTATCCAGACACCCGGTACAACAACAAATATATTGATTAGCATCCATATTTTTTTTCTCTTAGAACTCCAGAAATTGGGTCATGTTCTTCTTTGGATTTGAAAAACCATGCGTTACTGACGTTACATCCTTCAACGGTGTATTTTGCATAACCCAAGATTTTCTTAGAAATCAAATTCAAAGTGAGAATCCAGAAAATTTTATATATTTTATATATTTATATAAAATAATTCAGTTACTAAAACTTTAGGTTTACTTTATAATACAATTGCCGATACGTTTAAATTTTCATTACCTCATTTCAATTGCAATGAGATAGTTACAAAAAGCCAAGTTTCAAGTTTCATATGTTTACGATCCATTGGGTCTAATAGGACCAATTTTAGTTGCCGCAAAAGTAATAATGCAAAAATTATGGCGTGAGAAGTTAAATTGGGATGAGCTTCTTCCTAACAACTTAAAAGAGTCATGGCTAGAATTCGTTCATGGCTTAAGCAAGGTACCCGAGTTAAATATTTCTAGAGACCTTTATTTTGTTGAAGCAAAAAAATTGAACTAGTAGGGTTTTGTGATGCATCGATTATTGCGTATGGTGCTACATAAGAAGTACATTCCTCGACCGAGTTCACCTGAATTTACTGTGTTCCAAAGCTAGAATTGCTCCAATCAATTCTAATCTAACAGTTCCTAAATTAGAACTGAATAGCGCATTATTACTTGCAATATTAACAAACAAAATTTATCAACTTTTGAAATCAAAAATTGATGAAGTATTTCTATACACCGATCCCAACGTCGTACTGGCATGGATAAAAACCAAATCAATAAAATTAAAACCGTACGTCGGCAACAGAATATTAAAAATTCAAGGTTTAACTTCAAATTTTTTTGGTTGTATATAAATACAAAAGAAAATCCAGCTGACTGTTTATCTCGAGGCGCAGATCCTCAGCGCATGAATAAAAATAGTCTTTGGTTTCATGGTCCAAGCACTTTCAGGCACCTACATTTTTGTCATAACACAAAATTTGAAATAAATTTACCTGAACCGTTACCTGAACAAAAAATTCATGTTCTTAAGGTAACTACGGAGCCTCATTTGTTCACATTGTTTGAAAAATTTTCTAGTATGACAAGATTACAGCGAGTTGTAGCATTGTGTTTACGATTTATATTTAATTTAAAAAATAAAGAAGCTAAGCAATTGGGAAATGTTACGATACCCGAGTTAGATAAAGCACTAAAGGCCATTATAAAACTTGAACAAGGCAACAATTTCAAGGCAGAAATTAAATGTTTAAAATTGGGAACAAACATCATGACAAAATTAAAACACTTCTCTCCATTCATTGATGAACAAGGTATTTTACGTGTAGGAGGCAGAATACAAAGAGCAGATATTCCAGCATCCAATAATCTTGCCTAAAAGCAATCATATTAAGCAGTTTAAGTTCTCGATTTTGGATTATAAACGGAATCAGAGAAATAAAAAAAATTGTTCAAAAGTGCGTGGCATGCTTCAAATTGAAGGCAAAGTGTTCGGGGCAATTGATGGGATCTTTGCCACAAACACGGTTAACTTTAGTTAGACCATTTTTAGTCGTAGGGATTGATTTTTGCGGTCCATTCTTTATTAAGCAATCGCGTATCAAAAAATCAATTATCACCAAATCATACATTGTATTGTTTGTGTTTTGCAATAAAGGCAATACACATGGAATTAGTCTCTGATATGAGTACGGAGAATTTTCTAGCTAGTTTTAAGAGATTTATATTCAAACAAGGTAAGCCAATGTAGGTTTATTGTGACAATGCATCTACATTTAAAAGTGCCAACAATGAACTTCGCGAACTTTATAAATTAAACTATTCCGATAAACATCAAACTACTATTGATAAATTTAGTACGGAACAAAAAATAGTTTTTAAATTTATTCCTAGCAATTCGCCAGTATTTGGGGGGTTATGGGAAGCAGGGGTAAAAAGCGCGAAGTACCATATAAACGAGTAATGGGCAATACACAATTTACTTACGAAGAATTTAATACGCTAATTATTCAGGTTGAGGGAATATTAAATTCCAGGCCTATTACAAATATGTCGCAGGATCCGACAGATCTAACATACCTATCACCCGGACATTTCTTGATAGGTGCTCCTTTGACTAGTTATCCTGAAGGTGACGTTACAAACATTGCAAAAAATCGATTAAAGGTATGGAAATTAGTTACACAAAAGAAACAACACTTTTGGAAACGTTGGCATCGAGATTATTTAGCATTGCTGAACAACCGACCAAAATGGTTTCGCAACCTACCTAATGTAAAAAAAGTTATGTTAGTCTTACTAAAAGAAGACAACCTTCCCTGTCAAAAATGGCCAATGGGCAGAATTACAAGAATCATAGCTGGTCTTGACGGTAAGGTGCGAGCGGTTCATGTTCGTACACAAACTGGAGAGTACTCCAGATCGGTAACAAAAATTGCTGTCCTACCAATATATGAATAATGTAGCTGTTTAGAATTAGTGTTAAGAATCATTAAAGAAAACATACAATATTGTCAAGTAAGACATGTTAATTTTAGTTGTAATTACTGTTATACAAACTTGTATTATTTAGATAAGGTTTTCAAATAAAAACCTGTGGCCCGAGCATGTTGAAAACACTTCCAATAGATTTAAATGGCATGTGTGTTGCCTACGCTGGGGTAAGCGTGTTTAAGGTTTTTTTTGTATTAGTTAGAAGAAAGGTGCGTGCGGCGTTTTTCGTAATTCGCCTTTTGTAAGCAGAAGTGTGTGGTCGTTGTGAGAACTGTTTATTGTAATGTAAAAATAAAGAAAATATATAAAGTGTTAAATTATGCTTTTAACAATTTAGTTAAAGATAAAAGAAAAAAGTGCTCTGCCTTTTCGTCATCAATTAAAAAATTATAAAGCTAATTAGTGATACAGTCCACAAGTTCTTTTAGTAGAACAAAGTTATTATACAAAAGTTGTAAAGAATTTTGATCAAGTTCAAATTAAAAAGATATAACTAATGAATAAAAAGTACTTTGATAAAAATACAATAGAAAATGATCTTAAATTCAGTAAACGTCAAAAGATTTTGTACAGAAATAATTATGATGATTTATGGTTACCTAGAAAATTTATAGAGTACGGCCATACGCCAAGAACTGTTATTTTTTATGATTGTAATGATAAAATTAAGCGTAGAAATAGAATTGTCTGCTATGAATTACAAAAATAATTTTCAGATTGTAATTTAACAGACAAATAATCTGATTATTTCCTTAATAGAAGAGTTTTTCTTCAAGATATAGAAAATATAGGTGAAGAAAACATTTGTAACAAAAACAATTATCCAGAAAATGTTTCACTGATGATAGTAGACGCATCAAAAAACAACGCAGTGCCATAACTACATACCAAAATGCCTAGCGCAAACTATCATACAAACTATAGTTACAAAGTATACACAAAAACGCTGAAAACAAAAGTAACACCACAAATTGATATAAAACTGAGAGAAGAACAAATAGCTTTTAGACTGTCTAGACAAATAAACAACAACATAATGTACACGATTAGAAACATAATTCGATGAATAATATAAGAAGCCAAGGAGATATAGGACATTTGTAGACTTGAATGACTTTTTTAACGCAGTAGATAAGAGGGAAATTTGGGAAACATTAAGATAAATTTAAGAAAGAATAATGAAAGCGGAAAAACTTACAAATAGATTAAAAGGGGCCGATGATAGATCGGCCCCTGATCTATAAGAAAGCAACGACCTTCGCATCAATTTTTTACCACTTAATTTAAAAAATCAAGTAGGTGAAGGTCTACCGAATTTGACAGATTATTTATTTGAAGCACAGTAAAATAAAAACTAAAATTGTTTTGCCTGTAAAATCTTCAAATTATTGAAAATGTTGACTACTAGAGATGAATATAATGTCCAATTAACTCTGCCCTTGTTTTGTAAGAAGCAACAGTTACCACACTGGAGTTGCAAAGTTGTTTTTCTTAACCCTTAACGAGTAAGAACTTAATTTTGTATTAGAGTCGTCTAAAAAATAGTGTTCCTGACTCGTAGGAAAGTGCAAATATCTGTACTTGTGTTTAGAACCACTCGTGCTACGCTACGCTTTGCACTCGTTTAGCTATCAACACTAGCACGATATTTGCTACTTTCGACACTTATTAGAAAAATAGCTATTTTAAATTTGAGTTTTACATTTGGCTAAATTTTGGATAAAATCAATTTTGACACAAAAAGTGACACATTGTGTAATCAGCATAGTAATTGTTAAAACGATTTATATGCAGTCTTGTTGAATCCAATTTTTTTCCTCTTTTGCCTTTTTCAAAAGTACAAAACCATTTATCTATAACAACAAGTAATAAAACATGAATCTTTTGTGTCTAATGAGGTATTATATTGTCATTGGTTACATAAATACCTATTGTGGCATGAATTTTGCCCCAAATTGTGAAAATGTTTTGTATTTCGCCTTCGATATCAAGGGTATAAAACTATCAAGTATAGATGAATATATCTAGTTGGTAACTATCTACAAATTTGTGATTAAGTAATACATTATACTTTTCCACGACTAGTATGTAGTATCTGAGTTTTATCAAAATTTAATTTAAGATTTAACTGTCAGTTTGGCAATTAAAAAAAATATCTGTTTTCATGACATTTCTTTATTCCCAATAATGAACAATAATGATCAAGTTTACTTTTTTATTTGAAGTGTAGACGTCGTTTTGACAGATTTTCTGGTTAGATAAATAAATGTCAGTTTCAAATCAACACGAGCAACCAATCAGCTTTTGCAACTACATTGAGTCAATTGGGGTATATATACCGTTACTAGTAACGAAATAATTTGCTGCAGATGTTTTGGTATGACAAATTTTCTCTAGTAGTTTATGACTATGAAATCTAAAGTTTTCATGGTGGTCGTGGAAAAAAGTTTTTTAATGTCCAATCTTCAACCTCTGCACGCTCACATGTTTCAAAATTCAGTACAAATAATTTAATGACGTATTTTCGAGCTACAGTCATCTTAATTTTCTTTAAAAATAGATTTTTAAAAAATACTGACTGCAATTATTTATTAAAATTTGCAATCTTTTTATTTCTAAAATGACATAACAATAAATTTAAAGGAGGGAGGAAGGGGGTAAAGCAAATTTCGTCTGTTTAGGCATTTAAAAATCTAAAATTTTGGTCTTCAACATTTTTTTGATACAATTAACCGTTTTCGAGATAATCGTTGTTAGAGGAACAAGGGTATTGTGAAACTATATTGGTTTCATTTTTTCTTTATTTAATTACCAAGAAATTGATGTCTTTATAACAAGTGCTGGAAATGTCCTCCGCCAGCTACAACACAGCCCTCCATTCTTCTCGCACATAAGATGGCTGTAGTTCGAAGAGCGTGTATTTTAGGCCTCATGCTTATAGGAAAAAAAAGTCTTATTTTCATCTCAAAAATACGTTTTTAATTTACAAAGATCATTCAGAAAAAGCCAAACAAAAAATAAAAACAATAAATAATGTCATTCAAAATTTAGCTGGAACAACTTGAGGAGCAGATGCAAAGACACTTCGTACAGCCGCATTGGCATTAGTTTATTCTACAGCAAAATATTGTGCTCCTGTCTGGTTCAATAGTTATCATACAAAAACAATAAAAGCCAAGTTCAATTGCACTATGCGTATAATTAGTGAAACCATTACATCTACTCCTCTTGATTGGCTTCCTGTTCTTTGTAATATTACTCTATCAAACATTCAACGAAAAACTGCGTTAAAACGAGAATGGGATAAATGCCAACTTAACAAAAACTTACCAATTGGGAATGACATTGACAACCCTCCTGCTAAAAGACTTAAATCTCGAAGTCCTATATGGTTGCAAGACTACTTAAGTACGGCTTTTTCTGAAGTTGAAGAGTGGAATAAATTATAGCCTGGAGTTGATGTTTTCAATAAACATCTCATTGATAATCCAACAGTAGAAGTTTACACACTTAATCAATATTATTACATATAAATACTAATATGGATAAGGGTTGGCATATTTAGGTTTTAGTAGTTTTTCTAAACATTGAAGCAAATGCTTTGCCAACACAAACCAATTCACTATTGCACACGGTTTCGTCACCACACTGTACAGGTTCATACTGATCTTCTGGGGCACCATACATAACATTTACATCACAATACAATATTTAAAATGTACCATACGAATAAATAAATAAATCGACTTCTGATGCTTATCCTCAGAGACAACAACTGTATTTCAAAAATAAGATTTTGCCCAGAACTGCAATAGTTTCAATACGAGCAAACGTGTAAAAATCGTCACTGTTTTAAAGATAACCCTTAAGAGGGCTTCAAGGTATCCTCTATCCTCCCGCGATGCGTTTCTCCTTAAACGTGTTAAGATTGGAATTCAAATTTAAAATTTTTTTCCATAACTTTTTTGTATAATTCATTTTTGGAGATACTATTAAAATAATTACTGTCACGTGATTGTTATATCTCAACTACTGATCGGATCAAAAATTGTGTATAATTAAATTATAAACAACTTGTTTGAAGAAATAACGTGTACAATAAAAATTTTTGTAAATATTCCAAGATAAAAAAAATCTATGTAAAGAGCCCTTTTTCGTGACAAAATTTAGAAAAATGGTATTTAATACTTAACAAGAAGTGAAAACTGTTGAATGTTTCTTTCAAACCGGTGAAAAAACAAATTTAATTTAAATTTAAGATTACAAACTGTTTACAATAAAAATGTTAAATTACAAACGTTTTATACATGCGATTCTGTGGATGTGGTTGAAGTTCCAGTTCATAACAATTCACTTTCCCAGCCTGCTCTGATTAGTTTTTTTATTGATCGCTCGTTATTTATTTAGAAAGATTCTATAATTACGCATTATGTAGATTATCTAGCCTAACGCTAACAATGCTTACATGATTTGAAAGAGAATTTCATCCTTCACGTGCAGAGTAAAAAAATACAAGGTGTTCCATTGAATTTAAAAAGTTTTGCTTTTTGAAGATGTCAAAAAGTAACAACAAATATGAAACACTTAGTATTACATTTTTTAATTTATGCAGCTGTAGAGAATGTTATACAAAGTGACCCTAAAATTTGACGTAGGATCCAAAAATGCAATAATATATAGTGTTCGATTTAAAATAACGAAGTTAATGTCGACTTCCGGTACAACCGGAAGTGTAAGAAAAATGAACATATTTTAGGAGTTCACTGTTTTGGTTTTTCATTCTCCAAATTTTCTAATTTTTTCCTGTATATTTTTTAGAACAAAATTTTGGTAAAAGTTATTACTATAAAAAACAAATGCGATTTTTATGGCGATAACTGGAAAAATTAGTGCAAACGCATTATAAACGTTCATATTCAAACAATTCAAAATGTAGCTACAGTCACGATTTTATATTCTAGCAATAAGTGCATGCCAATTTGCCCATTATGAGCATGAGATATCTACCAACTAAAGACTGAAACGGATACAGCATTCTATGAGAGTGTAGATAAAAAGAAAGAGACTGGAGTAGCTCCCAAAAAAACACAAATAATGGTAGTGCGCAAATTTTTTTAACTCTAACATCTAGGAATAAATATTAACAATAATCTGAAGTTTGGAAACTATATAAAATAAGAAAAAATAAGCCTAAGCTATGGTGGTACAATTCTCAGTTATGTAGATTGTAGACTGATGATTTCTGCTTTGCAGATTGTATTTATTCTGCTTAAAAGGGGGACAAAGCTTGTATCGCACTGGTCAATCGCGGATCTTCGTAAGGTGCCTTTGGTGTGTTCTTGAGGACTGAATTCCAGATTTTGTTGAGCCTCAAGATTTCTTCTTTACATTCAGATTTAGCCGACACTGAAACTCTCTTAGTTTTGTAATAAATAAACAAATCTTATTGTAGTTATACTACGTACAAACCGTATCGGTTTGCCATAAAAAAAAAGTATCTGATTATAGGCGATTGTAATTCTAGATTTTCTGTCTACAATTTTTTTTCTAACCGACTACAATAATTCTTCCACGACGAAGCTTCACTTTGGTGTGTATCCAATAATTTGATTCACATCACTTTCTTTTCCCAAATAAATCTGAAATTCCGCATTGGTTAGCTTATTGCGCAATATATTATTTTTCTTAAAACCGAATTAAAATTTTGATGAAGTAGGTGGTTTTCCTGGATTGTATAGTAGATGTTGATTTATTTACTTATTTCTCAGTACATTTAAAAAACATTTCAAACCAATTTCTTTATCATTGTAAGCGAAAGATGTTGCTGTTATGCATACGTATGCCAAAATAAATTTTCACGTGGTATAAATTTAAGTATTTGATCCACCATTTCCTTCATTTCACCCTTCATCGTTTGTTATGTCATAACTTGGTCAATCTATTTCTTCTTTAAAAGTAGGAAGCTGCAACTGCTTCAGTGATGAACTAATTCTCAGAATCATTTCTTAGGAAAAGTATAGTTTCTGTGCATGGTATTTGAATTTGTTCTAAAACCATACTTTACCAACTTTACCCTCCCCGCAATAAAGTTACTGAGGTTATGATGAAAGGTAAATATTTCCTCCTGTAAATGATCAACTAATTGGATTGTTCTTCCTTGAGGAGGGGCACCAAAAAACCATTAAGGTGTTTTGTCAGGCAACGTTTCGTGCAGCCGAATGTGCACTTCTTCAGGCCTTTAATAAATTTATTTTGTGTTTGTTTTAATATCTATGTGTTTTTTACACTTATTCAAGTGGCGGACCATTTATTTGTTTTAAAGGCCTGAAGAAGTGCACATTCGGCTGCACGAAACGTTGCCTGACGAAACACCTTAATGGTTTTTTGGTGCCTCTCCTCAAGGAAGAACAATCCAATTAGTTTTACTGAGGTTACTTAATTTCCTCTTCTATAAAACACTATTAAGATCCATTATTTGCAACTTCATCTCAAGTAACACATACTTCCTTTTGACCAGATGAAACTTTCAAATGTTGATACATAAAGTAACATATTTACATAACAGCAGCTTCATCAAATTTTTTTAGCTTGAACTATACGGAATTTCTCCATTTATTTGTATAGTAACAAATTAATGCTTTAAACGACAAATAGTTTGAGGCGATAGCTCGTGCCACAACCTCATGCTACTGTAATCTGATACTAATTAAAAATTTGACGACGTAGGTATAGTGTAACTAGTAGACGAAAATCCATTTTTCAATCTTTAATGTTAACGAACTGTGAAGTTAAAAATGATCTCTTCTTTAAAATTACCACTACCTTATTTTTAAATCAGTCGGTATCTTACTTATACAGAGTGATCTGCGTAGACCGTGCATTAAAAGTTTTTTTAAATTGCAGATAAATTTGGTACGCGGCCATAATCATTTTTGCTTTATCTAAAATATTTTCAGACTTTCAGCTATACAGGGTCTACCAAAAGGCAACAACTTTTGGCATATATCAAAAACGGCCAAGAATAAGATAACAAAATTTAGGTTGTATAAACTCAGAATTAAATAGATAATTGACCTATGTCAAATCAATTATAAATAGCACAAAATAAACCCTCTACAGTGTCATGATTCAAACTTATAGATATTGTTTAGGATGTAAAGCAACAATATAAAGTAGAGGTTCTTCTTGAGAAAAAATTTTTTTTGGTATTTTTCAACTTTGTATATTGTTCACTTTACTAAACTAGTCTTCTTCAGAGGTCCGTCCATTTCCGATCTTAAATGTAGACTGATTATTTCTAATTTGCAGCTCATATTTATAGGGGTTCTGAAGGGACTGGGCTTGCATCCAAAGTCACAGACCGCATTGGGGCGTGCCAGATCTGTAATTGAATTGGTCATAATTAGTAACATTTAAGAAACATGAAACTCTGTGAATTTGACATAAGTCAACAAATTTTCAAATCATTGTCGAGGGTTGTGATTCCAATCATGCCGGCACGTTAACAGTTAACACAAAAGATCTGCTACTCACCAAAGGTAGAAACTTGCAAATATCTCCAAAAGTAATACCAGTAATGGTAACAATGCTTATACGATTTGAAAAAGAATTTCAACCTGCACACTACAGGGTATTCCATTTGACAAGTTATTGCTCTTTGAAGATGTCAAAATGTAACACAAATATGAAACACTTAGTATTACATTTTTATAATCTATAGACACATCTTTGTTTTTTATAGTCCATTCTCGTTATAACAACCAAAAATTAACCCGATATGGAAAAAAGTTACAGATATTTCTAGGAACTTTTGCATCTGTAAAAATTTTACTAAAAAAATTAATATCTAGAAATCTATAACTCTTAGCTATAGGGGATGTTATACAAAGTAGCCCTAAAATTTGACGGAGAATCTGAAATGCAATAATATATAGGGTGTTCTATTTAAAATAACAAAGTTAACGACTTCTGGTCAGAAGACTAAAAATATTTTAGTTCAGTTGGCCCTATTGGTTTTAGTCATTCTCCAAATTTTCAAATTTTTTCCATTATACTTTTCCGTATACGGCTAATGGCGGTTCCCGGTGAGACATCCTGTATAGTTTTTTGAAAGTTTCAATTAAATCTAAAGATTCTGTTATAGTAAATTTTGTGTCTCCAATTTCTTAATTATGTCGGTAACATGCGTTTTTATATATAACAACTGAGAGCTCCAGCTGCAAACTACTAACCTTTGGCATCTTTTTAAGATGTGCACAACCGCACAGTTTGCTATCCAGACTAAAACTAAAGTTATTGCTGCATTCTGTAGATTTGAATTACCAAGAATTTAATAGTTCCTGTTCTACAACAACAGCTATTTGTGCTTAAATGCATGGTATTACGTATCCCAGATAAGGTTTTATTGTTTTGTGCCACAGATGCTTAAAGCAACAGAAACGTGGATTTTAAAAAATGTTAAATGAACGGTTTGAAAAAGCATTTTTGTGTCAGTCAAAATTACAATGCAAAATTTGACTCTAAAAACATGCATTTTTATGCACTCAATGTTCGATATACGCACTTTTATATGTCATATGCTGTAACCTGCAATATTTGTAAAATATGTAAATTAAAATGCGGTTTATATTAAAGTAAGCATAGCGAAATTAAAAAATACCGAAAAATTATCTGATTATGCTTATTAGGTAAAAACATGAAAAACTTATAAGCAAGTAAGGAAACTGTGTCTAAAAAGTAGCACAAAAAAAGAGTACAGAGATGTTAAATTTTATTAAACGTCATAGAACTTAACCATCATTGGGAAACCAAAAATGCATGTTCAGTTGAATTAAAGGTTTCAAAAGCAAATCGTTGTGGTGTTCGGTAAATATTTTGAAAAAGTTTTGCTAAAATACCAGTTGGAACCATCAAGAATTTTAAATCTAGATCCAACTGGTATCATTGCCGTAATGGAACAACTAAAAGCTTGGAACATAGTTCTTTTATTTTTCCGCTCTCATACATTCCATAAAATTCAGCATCTCGATGTTGGAGTATTTGCGACATTTCAATCTGCTATGGAACTAACTTTAAACAACTGGATCATTAATAAATAAGAACAAACTGTTTAATTACATGATATTAGAGACATACCATCAGATGCTTTTTTTTTTAATTATTTGCACTAGCAAATATTTTAATTTCTTAAAGAAGACACTGATAAAAATATAAGTTCTGATCTTTGAGTTAAATTAGTCTCAACACACAAGTGATCAGAAGCTAAAGAAATTAAAAATATTGAAGATAACTATTTTAGTGTCAAATTTAACATAAGAAATTGCATCAAAATTGCATAGTTAAGAAATTCAAACTATAATAAAAAAACAAATAATTCCTTCTGTAATTGGACGGTCACTGCCAACGATAAAAAAACAAGCAGCCAATAAAAAGGGGAGAGAGCTCAACTATTTACACGGAGTCTCCAAAATTTAGAAAACTAGTGGAAAAAATCTGAAGAAAAAGAAAAAGATGCAAAACAAAAGGAAAAGGATTCAAGAAAAAAAAACAATAGGAAAAAGAAATGTATTTGCAATAAAAAGAAACTAAAACTTGATTTCTCGGATGAAATCGACGTTGATTCTATATTTTTCGTAAGACCCAACAGATGAGAAGAAAAAACTGTCGATAACTTTGTGTTGGTGTTGGTACAGTTTTCTACAAAAACTTCTACAAGTTTTCTCAGAAAGAAGTTCAACGCGAAAAGTTTTCATATCATTGAATTTTTACAAAGTCGACTATCAAAACAAATATTTTAAATTTAACAAAGCTTTGCAAATTATCATTTAAATAAGGTTATCAGATTATTTATTTAAAGATTATTTGCGTATAATGAGCCATATTTAGTGTTGTACAATCAGAAATATGTCAGTGGTACGGTTTATCCATTTATTATAATACTGTTCCTTCAAAAAAAGTAAAAATAAATAAGGAAAACTACTAGTAAGATGTAACGGCCATCGTTGATTAGAATTTTTTGCTTATCCAGAGGTCATTCCATCTCCAATGTTGGATGTATACTGATGAGGTTGGTAGGTATCAGATCTGAAATCCAATCCTGAAGAACACCCGAACAGTGTACCTTATAAAAACCAGTTCTGACCGGCGCACTGCAAGCCCCGCCTTTTTGAACCCGTATACATACAATCTGCGCTGCCGACGTTAGGACAAAAATTCCAATCAACGACGACCATCAGACCAGATTCTATACCTTACTAGTTCGCAAAAAGGCCGCAAAAGCCTTAACCAATTTGTCAAGAAAAATTACATTAAATGAGCCTCGTAGTAATAGTTGGTGCTGTTAGTGCAAATGTAAACATATCTCATTTGTGATGACGACAAGCGTTTTCGAGGCGGTAATTTTTATTGGGTTTGCATTTTTAGTTATTTAGTTACTTTTAATGATAATTTTTCTTGATATGAATAGCAAAATAACTTATCGTATTCTAAATGAATTAGATCAGCAAAATGTCTTAATCGGAAATAAACAATGATAATAATAATTGCCGATGTTTCGCTCAGAATTGCGTAGGTTTAATCACTGCAACATTACAACTAAGTTGATTGTCTTGGGGAGTAGCTCCCTACCAAGCGCGTCCCCATGTAGCGGATAGGGGAACGGCCTTAGTGAATGATCGTGAGAGACGCTTCGTTCAGTGCTGCAAAACGCTTGTCTAGAATACAACTATGACTGGTAGCGACCAAAGCGGCATCGTGGACCAGTTACCTAGCCCAAATGTTACGTCGTGGTTAAAGGCTTGTACTAGGTCAAAAAGGTGTCGAATTGTACTCAGCACACATCTAGCGATATGGTCATGTTTCGCGGGCTGGATGTGCGGGGAGTCTTGGTTTAATCGCCTGGACTAAGAAGAGTCAACCTCAATAAAAACTCCAATCTAAGGTGGAACAGCATATGTCGAAGGATGAATGGATGAGGGGTCAAACTCAGTCGCTAATATGCAATATCTGGTGCCTTCCAGAGTATATAACCTTATCCGGTAAGAGGCTCTGCCGGATGGACTATTTAAATCCTCACTTACTTGTGGGAACAAAATGGACTCTGAAATTAATATAAATCCAAACAAAATGGAGGTTGATAACCCCTCAAACCAAAAACCTAAACCTAAGGGATTGGAGGCTGGCGAAAGCAGCGCCTCAGGCCAGAAGGTGTTGTTGAAGAACTGGTTAAGGAGACCGACCGCCTTAGGGTGGACCAAACAAAAACAAGGATGTGTGGTGCAACCTTCAAAAGGTATAAGATATTTTCAGTTAATTTGATAATATAATTTGACATTTTTTTAAAGTTAGGCACTTACAATTAATAGATGACTTCTACTTCTTTGGGTAGAGTAACTATTAAATTTAAAAGATCCAATATTATCTTTAATGTATAGGAAATAATTTATGTATAAAGAAGGAAATACCAAAACTTTATATTTGGCAAAATTATAATATTTGTAAGCAACTCTTGGTGGTAGTATAAATATAGTGCAAATAATTCTTTTTGTGCAGTAAAAATTCTGCCATTACTGGTGGAATTATTTCTAAAGTATTATAAGTAGCTATCCAATATTACACCAATGTTGGTTCAATCTTTTTCTATATTAGACCAACATATGAATGAAACAGTGCAATATTGTACCAATATTGACAAATTATATTGGTTCAATATTACCAAATATATTGATTCAGTATTACGCCAAGTTGTAAAATTATTATTATTAAATATCACCTTAACACACTCAAAAATTAATACAGTCCAGAAAAAGTTAGAATTACAAATCCAAATATAATCTTTTTGTCTTTCCTTCTTCTCACCCTCTTAATCTCCAGCCATGTGCCAATATTTTTGATATTACACATTCTTCAGCGTCAGCAAATAAATTGTACTGCCACAAAAACATAATACTAAATAGTGCACAAATATAAATAAATCTATTTACATTTAACAGTTTCAAACTCAAACAATTTTAATTTGTTCAATTAAGTCCAACATTAGGTCTATATTTAACCTATATATTGAACTAATTTAGTTTCAACATTCAGTTAATATCGGCTGAATATATTTTATACAATATTGTAGTTGTTTGGTGATATTGGTCCAGTATTGGCTGAATGTAAGTATTCTTCGCTAACATACAAACATCGGAGCAATATTAGAGATGTGTAGCCAATATTTAGAGCTACACGGGATGATATCTTGTATAATATTATACAAGACGCAACAGTATTAAATCAAGTAAACACAGGTAGCAACCACCGGATGGTTCGCGCAAAAGTATGTATTCAAACAAAATTAGATAGATTTAAACTAATATCAAACGGAATTGCCGGGTTTAACATCGAAAAATTACAAGACAGTAAAATACTGGAGAAATTTAACGATAAACTAAACATAAAAATTACGGAAATAAACAATGAAAACGAAAACAAATAAACGAAATTACCAAAAACATAATAACTACAGCAGAGGAAATACTAGGAAAAAAGAAAAAACAATAGAACAATAAACTATGAACGGATACCAGAAACCTTATAACAACAAGAAAAGAATTACAGAGACAAAATAACAGCACAGACGATTTCAGGCTAAGCCTTAAAAGAACTGAACTAAATAAACCATAAAAAAATACTCTGGAACAAGAGGGATTTAGGAAAGGATTCGGGACCGTAGACCACATCCAATCGATCAGAGAAATTGTACAAAAAACTAGAGAATATAACATTGACGTAGTAATGGTCTTCGTGGACTACGAGAAGGTATTTGACAGTATAGAACACTGGGCCGTAATAGACGCTCTACAAAGAGCAAGGATAGTTCAACGTTATATAGCTTCAATTGAAGACCTTTACAAATCAAGCAGCTTTAAAATACAGCTCTACAAATGTACGGATTCGATTGAAATAAAGAGAGAAGTCAGACAGGGGGATACTCTCTCGCCCAAGCTTTTTATAGCAGCACTTGAAGATATTTTCAAAACATTAATATGGGACCAAAAGAGTTAGAACATCGATGGAGAAAAGCTTTCGCACCTCCGGTATACAGACGATATAGTGGTGTTTGCTATCGACCTAGATGAACTGCAATACATGATAAGATTACTGAATGAAGTATTAAAAACAGGCGGACTAAAAATAAACATAAACAAAACCAAAGTCATGGCAAACTTTAATTAAGAAAATAGAACAGTAAAGATTGAAAACTGTACAGTAGAAAACGTTCAGGAATAGACAAGGTGTTTCTGAAAGGTGTGTACATGGCGTTACCAGAGGTTCTCTGGCCCAAAATGGACCGTTTGACACCAATTTATCTATAACTAAAAGGGCACTATAAGGGCGCCAGAGCGCGTCAAACTTTTCAAAACAATATTGTATATTGGGAATAACTCGAGAGCGGTTTGACGCATTTTGTTCCGCTTTCGTATACTAACTGTCTGCTTCCGAAGACGTTTTTCTGTGTAATATGGACAAATTTCTGATGCCAGGAAAAGTCGCTTTCCTACGGGCACTATCAAATAAATGATAATATTTTAACAACCGTCAACGATACAAAACCAAAATAATTCTGCTAAATAAAACGAACAATTTGAAAACTTTTTTCTCTCTTATTAAATTGCGTTAATGTTATTAGATCCCAAAAAAATTAAAATCATATCCTTGCAAGGCGCATTCATACGCTTAGAAATTCAAGTAGACCGCTAGTAGGTTATGCGATCATGTCAATGAAACCTATCATTTGTGACATTCATTTTCCGAATCTTCCCAAAAACCGAATCTAAGATTACTCACTTGAAAATGGGCTACACATTTGCCGAACAGACTGATATGCTGTTAGTGTTGGACTTTTAGAATGGCAATTGTCGTGAGAGCGTAAAGGTTTAGGCAGAAGGTTCCCAAATCGAAGTGACATGATCACATAAGCAGTCTACTTTAATTTCTAAGCGTATCGATGCGCCTTCCAGGGATATGATTTAAATTTTTTTCTGATTAAACTAAGAACATTAGCGCAATTTAACAAGAAAAAAAAGTTTTTAAATTGTTCGTTTTATTTTGGTTTCGTATCGTTGACGGTTGTTAAAATATTATCATTTGTTTGACAGTGCCCGTATGAAAATGACTTTTCCTGGCATCAAAAATTTGTCTACATTACACAGTAAAACGTCTTCAAAAGCACACAACCGCCATGCAAAAGCGGAACAAAATCTGTCAACCCGTTCTCGAGTTATTCCCAATATACAATCTTTTTTTGGAAAATTTGACGCCTTCTGGCGCCCTTGTGGTGCACTTTTGGTTATAGGTAAATTAATGTCAAACGGTCTATTTTGAGCCAGAGAACCTCTAGTAAAGCCATGTACACACTTTTCAAAAACACCCTGTATATGTGTATTTAGGCCAGTTGATAAACCTAATAAAGATGGACAGAACGAGGAGGTGAATAGACAAATCAGATTGAGTTGGTAAACTAAAAGAAGTATTCAAATCAAAAATACCCCAAGTACTAAAAACTAAAGTATATAATGAATGCGTTTTGCCCGTAATTACATTTGCTTCAGAAACGTGGACACTAACAAAAACACTACTTCACAAGCTGCAAGTAACCCAAAGGTCCATGGAAAAGGCACTGTTAGGTATAACTCTCAAAGATAAAAAAAGAAACGATTATATAAGAAGCCAATCGAAAGTACAAGATGTTATGCATAAGATCTTAGAACTAAAGTGGCAATGGACTAAGAAGTTAATAGAATAGAGACCTCGCACAGGACGCAGGAGCGTTGGAAGACCCAAAACAAGATGAAAGGACAACATTATAAAAGTAGCGGACAGAAACTGAATACAACAAACATATGACAGAGACAATTGGAAAACATTGGGAGAGGCCTATATCCAACAATGGAGTATACAAATGGGCTGAGGAAGAGAAGAAGAGAGGGATGATATCTGACATACTGTTGCCATGATCAGGCCAGAAAAATATTGATCCACACAATTACCTGAATATCTTACATAGGTAATTAGACGAATCAATATTGCATATATTAATAACACTAAAAATTTCTGATATTAGCCCATAGATACAACTACACACATTCGTTTTAGATGTATTAGATATAAGAATACCCACCAATTATTAAAATGTTTATAATTAGTTCGAATCTGGCAGAAAGCTTTGAGTAAGTAGATACAGTGACAATCAAAGCGGTATAGTCTGCAATAGTATATTATGATACGAGTTTTAAAAGAAGCATTTTGGCGCACGCACGGGTAAGTGCGACAAAATGCCTTATAAACGAGTATCATACAATATTTTTCTATTTTGCGCCTCTTTTACAAAATAAATAAAATATATTTTGAAATCAAAATTCATGTCGATATTTTTTAATTTTGAGGTTGGCAATAAAAACTGTCAGATTATGGAACTTTGAATGTAAATTTATACAGTATTTAAAATTCCACCAGAAATTAACGATATTGCGTTTAAACACCTAAGAATTTCTTATAATTGGGTTGACATACGTTCATTCAAGTGAAATAAAAGCATCCCACCCTTACAAGGTTGTTTTCATCGGGATTTGACTCACTTCGGCTTCCATATAGTTTCTACTAATTTATAGTATAATATAAAGTAAAATCAACAAATATGAACATTAATTTTTTATTAAATCGAACAACAATAGCCAAAACAAAAACGCAGACATTATAAAAACAACATCAATTTAAATATTGTAAATAATTTTTTTTGGTTTCTGCTATGTATGGTGGACCAGAAATCTTTTAAAATTACAGGCATCCACAACAAAAAATTTCGAAAACTTAAATTTTTTGATATCCTGAGAGTCTAATGTGACATTTTATCTTGAGGCTTAAAAATCGGTGAGAATTCCAATTAATAGAAATGCCTGGCAACTCTAATCGCAATAAACAAGAAATGTTATGGTTGTTTCAAAAGAATTTCTCATATTGGATTTGCTAAAATCATAAGAAAGGAGTCGGCAACTTTCCATTGTACTATGTACAAACACGGTCTATGAAAATGATCAGTTTGGGGTCGCAATCCGCCAAAGCAGTTACAGTCTAAACACAAACATTGTAGTTTTTACGATCCTCTATTGTATTCCCAGGTAAGCTTCTTAACAATTACAGTGGAATTGAAAAGGTAAATAATACATGAATTACGAAATATTTAAATTAATAGGTACGCAATGCACATAATCAAGAATTAATTCTATATTTTGAAATATTTAGGTGAAAATGGTTACAACATTTACATTAAATTATTTTCGGTTAGTTTCTTCAAAGGAACTATTGGATAATAAATTTTTTAAATTAAAAAATTGGATGAAATGCGCAAATTCTATGTTAGATTTATTTGATAAAGTAAACTTAAAATTTGCTAAATTCATCCAATTTTTTATCAAAACATTTTTTTCAAATAGTTGCTTCGAAGCAATCGGCTGGAAAATAATTTAATGTAAATGTTGTAATCATTTTACCTAAAAATTTCAACATATATTTTTTCCAACATAATTTTATACTACGAACTAAAAAATAATACAATATGTATACAAAATAATACAATAGGAATATGTAAAATTTTGTCTCATTTGTTTAATATTTAGTATAGTATCCATTAGAATTGATACATTCTTCTAAACGCCTTCTCATACTGTTTACAAGATTGTCACAAATTTGGGAATTTCTGAATGATTCCCACGATGCCGTCACGTGATCGGTTAGTTCTTGTAAGCTTCTCTCTCTTACGCCATTGAAGCCAACGTCGTTCCAACTTTTCACCATGGCAGCCCACAGATTTTCTATCGGATTTAGGTCGGGCGATTTAGCTGGCCATGGTAGCAATTGTATTTCAGGGTGTTCGTTAAACCATTCATCCACAATTCGAGCGGTGTGGATACTACAATTATCCTGTACCAAAACAATATTTTCCATTTCTGCTTCCGGAAATATTGCTCTTACGGACGGTAATAACACATCCTCTAATACGCGTATGTATTCTATTGAATTAAATCTAGGTGGAACAATTCGAGTAATTTCCCTGGACCATTTTACTCATCCAACCTCAAAACCCTGCATTAATTCGACCACTCGTTTTGTTAGGAAGGACGTTTTCTACGTCATAGCGCGTTCTATTTGCTCGCCATAATTGCACGGGGTTTCCTGTGATGTCGAAAATGATTTTCGTCGGTAAATATAACATTTGACCAGTCTCTGTCAATATTTTGCTGGCAGAATGCTAATCGTGCAGCAGCATGGTCAGGAGTTAAAATAATTTTTCGGGCTGGTCGCCGATTATGCATGCCACCCTCATGTAGCCGACGTCTGATGGTTCTAACGCTACAGCCCAGTCCTAGATTTTCTTGTATTTGGACTGACGATACAAATCTTAGTTCATTCGCATTTTGACGAATGGCATCATCTTCGGCTTCAGTCGTTACACGAGCTCTTCCAGGACGAACAGTACGTAACTCTCCGAGTTCACTTCGAGCAATCCAACGTCTAACCGTATGTCTCTACGAGAATTTAATAAAATAATATATAAAGAGAATGTGTAAATACGTAATAATAAATAACTTATGACGTTGAATTTTCGATAACCAGCAGATCCCTACTAATTTTTCTAGTCGTGACAATCACTATACTTTTAACAATTTTATTAAATAAAATCGATTTCTAAATGAGTAATGTAATAAGTAAGAAATAAATAGCATCTTCATATACAGAGTGAATCAATCAAAGTGTGCGCACTTAGGGCAGATATTTTGCTTTTGATTTTTAATACAAATGTCGATCACAAGGATATTCATTATAATTTTAACAAACTTTTTGGCACATAAAACTATTATTGCACTTAATTTTGATAATTGTGCAACCATACTATTCTTATCTTCCGAAGGCCACTTTTAAAGACTGCAAATATTACAAAATAAACCAATGAGGATCATATTACGGTGTAGTAAAGTGAAACCAGTATGGCAATGCTAAATGCATTACTGTGGCTAAATTATTTTAAAACGTTGATATTTATTTATAAGATAATTAATAACACATAACAGATTACTTGCAAAGATTTAAATAGTTTGATGCTACCTTTAATTAATACAACAAAAATATGGAATTTTTAAAACTTTGAACAGTAATACGTCTTTTAAAAATTACACCCCTTTGACGCATTTTTCAAAAGAAAATATACTGCTGAAGCTTCTTAACTAACTTACAGAAAGATCAACATCTTCAGAAATTCTTCTTGTGGACCAACCAGCAACAGCTAGAGCAGCTATTCGGGATCGAATAATCAACGAAGAATCCGCTTGATTTGGTCTTCTTGGCATTTTCCAATTTATAATAAAAATTCGACACAGAACGCAGTAAATACTAAAATATCACAGTAACCTCTTGGCAGGTAAACCACTACTAAAGTGTAATTAACAGCAAAAAAATCGCGTTTTCTAAATTCAAGGATTTTTCATTACTTAAGCCCTCTTTGTTAGTCATTAACAAAAACGTCTATTGTCTACTAATTGAATCTATTATCTTAGTATTTTTCAATTTCCTGTACTTTCACCCCCACAGTATCGTATTATATTAAAATTGTCTCATGTTTAGATGTGAGGTAAATCTGCCAAGTGGATTTATTATTTGTGGTCATTTTTAGCAAAAATATATTTAAACTAAAATACGTTTAGCCCGTAAAGTAATTAGGTAATGACAAAACCCTTAACTTAGTAAAGTTTTATTTAATTTTCGTAATCATTATTGAAATGATAATTAAATTAGATATCATTACAAGAAGTAATTATTTGATGTTATGAGCTAACATTGATATAAACAGTTTAAATACTTCAAAGGTTTGAGTCTTACTTCGGAATATAAAAGATCACAAAACCTGCAAGAATGAATAAGGTGCAAGCATTGTGTTTAGACTGTAACTGCTATGGCGGATTGCGACCCAAAACTGATCATTTTCATAGACCGTGTTTGTACTATAGTACCATGTAATACATTGATAATTTGTTCGTTCGGTTTACCGTGATCACTGGAAATAAAACATATGTGGTGTTGAAACAGACTTAGGGTATAAGTTTCCATTAAATCATCCATTTATCAGCAGAATTCGCAACTTCGAATGCATGTGTGTTTATTGCGTGTAGTACAGTATCAAAACAATGTTATCACATAGACTGAAATGGTTTCCTATAAAAAGCATTAATAAAATATTAAAATATAATTAGAATTTTTTCCACTTTGCCCCTTTCACAACCCATTTTAATGGAAAACTTACAATTGAGATATTTAGGGACTTTTGTGGCAGTTGGCAGTAGCTAGCTACGATTTTTGAATTCAATAATTTAATATAATTAAATTTATTAAAAATGAGTTCTGATGATCGCATTCCGTGTACTCGAAATTGCTGGCAATACTGTTGGCAACTTACTGCCTAGTAAGTGTAGGCTAAAACACGAAAAACAATATAAAATTTTTGACGAATGGTGTGTTGCCAATAAAATACAAGTATGTTCGAAGAACGTTTTATTAGCTTACTTTGAGCTACAATGTGGACAATTTATTCTATGCTTAGATCTTGTTTAAGCATAAACAAAGATATTGATATTTCGAAATACAGTAAGTTGCAAGCTTTTTTAAAACGCTCTTCTGAAGGTTACACTCCAAAAAAAAAGCAAAATCCTGGAAGAAGAAGATATTAGCAAATTTATCAAGGAAGCGAATGATCAAACATACTTGGCAATGAAAGCAGGTATCATATATATTTACAGCTTCATTTCGAATAGGTAGCGTTAATTTCAGATCATCTTAATAATGGGGTACTGTGGCGCTTTAAGGCGCGAGAAACTAACCAGCATGAGTTTAGACGACATTGAATATAAAGTTGATTCAATAATGGTTTCTGCCCCTAAAACAAAAAATAACGTGCCAAGAGTCTTGGCCATAACCAATCCGGATCGATTTAATAAAAAACTATGCTAATTTACGACCCTCAACAGCAACGCATAAGCGATTCTTCTTAACTTACCGAAATTGCAAATGTGTGAACAGCCCAATTGGGATTAACATCATGGGAAGAGTTTCAAAGAATATTGCCAAATACTTGAAATTGCCAAACCCTGACCTTTTCACTGGGCACTGTTTTAGGAGAACCAGTGCCACACACTTGGCAGATCGGTTTTCTAACAATTAAGCGTCACGGGGATGGAAATCCTCTGCCGTTGCAGAAAGTTATATTGACGCGTCTTTGAAAAACAAACTTCAAGTTTCTCAAATGCTTTCATCGGAGCCCACCAATATTAACTTGCCCAGATGTTCCTCAACTTCCAGCGACTGTCACACAGATCCTAATATAAATAATTCTCAGCACAATATCGTATCGACCCATAATCTTTTACCTGGTGCCAGTGTTAACATTAATCCTCAGCAAAACTCCAATGTAACTATTAATATTTATAATAATTGTACATTTTCGTCACATAATTAAAGTAAATCGTTTTGTTTGTTTACTTGTATTTATTAATAAATAATCGACCACGAAAAAATCAAGGTTAGGTAAACTGTACGTAGATTTCTGACATTCAGTGTTAGTGTTACCAACATTAAAAATATAAGTACACCAGCGCTATAAACGCACTCGAATTTCTATTAACGCACCGCTTTGAGTGCGGTTATAGCTTTGTAAACGACGCGAAATAGAAAAATAAAATTAACAATTCAGCTGTAGTTGATAAATAATAAAAATACTAACGGTTTCAAGGTTTTTTCCAATTTCGTAATCGTCTATTTTTGAGATAGTCACCGATCTCACTGAATAATATAGCCAAATTGTATACTTTATCTCTAACAAGATTCAAACTAATGCAGTCAAATACAAGTGACAAGGAGAATAAAATATCCGCATGTTTTGCCCTGATCGAGTTTTAAATAAATAAATTTTCACATTATAAGTTTTATGTTTTTGTTTGGTGTAATAGAATAATTTGACTTTTTCTAATTCAGACACTTTTGCGGTCACACCACAACGGCTAGTCATTGCCCGTTTCATTTATTTTTTTATAAAAATGGGGCATTTTTGTAGACGCCGCTTACTGCTGTACATTGAAGGTGGTAGTAAATAAGAAACTTACAAGTGTTATTATAATAAACCTCAATTAAAGCTAAAGGTAGTTGTATCTGTATGTATGTTACACCCACATTAAAAGCTTGTTAAATTGGTTGGCAAATCCTTAGTATTATTGAATTCTAATTCAAGGTAAAATCTTGTTATAATTTTGTTTCTTATTTTATTGGATTAAATCGTACGCCACTACAACCTATCACATGAATTTGTTAATTACCCTCCTTCGTAAAAGAACTGAGTATAGTACATGTGCAAGTTTCCAATTTAAATCTTCATCACTTGAAAACAGTATCAGATCGCAAAAGATCTTATCAAATTCATTGCGTTTAAAAGTGTCCATGTGGTTGGCAAGAATTTGTGTACGCTAAATGTTTCATTTAATTTATAACACAGCCAGAATAACTTTAAAATAAATCAACTTCTATCACAAAAATTTTATATTCAAGTTATAAATTCTGAATTTTTTTTCTAACACCAAACTAACTGAAAAAAATAAAGTTTTTAACATTTACTATCTTTTTCAGAATAATTAATATTATATGAAAAAAAGAGTACATCAGAATCCGTGTATTTAGTTTAGTTTTATAAAATCGTGGTGGAAAATCATGACACCAGAAGACTTCACCAGCCTTAAGCAGAGACGGACTCCTGCCCAAAGCAATGAGGACAATCAGTCTCTCCTTTGTTCTTATTTCCACAGAGATATTTGTCTACCCCGAATCTGCCATTCTGCTATGTTGAGACTCATTTCTAAACCGTTTTCATTCCTAGCATTAGTCTACAGACGTTCGGGCTGAAAGACGACAACATCTTTTATTGCCAAAAATCCTCTAGACTTTTTCATTCTGTTTTTTCCCACTGATTACATACAGATTTACAAATTGAACGATCTGGATCTTTTTTTATTGCATTATGCGAATTTATCGACTCCATTTCCTGCCCCGTTCTGCTTAGTGTAAATAACGTAGTTATTAAATGAGAAGGAGTGCGGTTGTTTTGCAAGAACGGCTGCAATCTTAAGATCATCTTTCATTATATTAGATAAGTCGAAAATCAAACGGACGTAATAACGAAATAATAGACCTTATTAAAAGCGCAACGTCGCACTCATTTACGCTCAAACTTCGTCATCTGCTTATTGTTCCTCAACAAATTTTCTTCTCGATTACTTTCGTTTTTTTTTTATTTTTCGTAGACTAGAAGTAAAAAATACGGCATTTAAATAGTTAAGGTTTGCTTTTCTCTGTTTTATTTGTCTCTAAAAATTAACGATCGACTTAATGTTAGTACGAAAGGATTGATAGAAACTGATGCGGTAAAAGCAGGACGTAATTTGATTAAACAATTATTGGATAAAGATTAAGACACGTGATTGAACAAAGCGCTATTATTACACTTGATTCTTTTAAGAGTTTTGTTTATTCACATCTACTTAAAAAATTAAACTATTGTAAATATGTTTCAGAAATAATATTATATAAGTATGTTTTAATATCTGGTTATAAAATTTAAGAAAAAAATTATAAAAAGTCATAAGAGAAAATGCTGCAAACACTTTTTAAATTTCTAACTTCTACAGCTAGAATTTTTTACTCCACATCTTATGAAATAGGATGGGGAGTTATGCGAGTTAGTACGTTATAATGAAGTAAAATCTATGTACGACGGTCGGCCGGCCGTCCGTGCGAATGTAAACAAGATATACACAAATTTTTGAATTTTTTAAGTACTTAGAAAAATATTCATTTTACACATTTTTGTTTCAAATAAAAGTTGTTTATAATTTAATTATACACAACTTTTGTTTAAACTATTTTTTGATTAATTACCGAGATATAACTATCATGTGACAAAATTTGTTGTAACAACATCTCCGCCAATATCAATTTTCCAAAAAAAAGTTGAGGGAAAAAAGTTGTTGGAAATTTATTGCCTATAGTTTTTGTTGGGACGATTTGTTTCTAAAACGCAATTTTATTTTCGCTTATCGGGGGATGTGGAGTTCTAAGGTAAACGCTTGTTTTTAATTGAATCATTTGTTAATTTACTTACTATACCGGGTGACCCAACCAAACTACAAAGTTCGATTGCTTCGTTATTAAACAAGATATCGATTTTTGTTATTTTTTTATTTAATAGATATCCATTAGTTGCACTTTTTAAAAATATTTTTTCTATACTCAGGTGGTTTTCAAGCTAGGTAACTGGACTAAAGTTGGGTTTTTTTAATGGAACATTCTGTATATCTACACTTATTTGGATTCTCTGTTAAAAAATAACTTGAGTTTGTATACATGATTAGGGGTCTAGCAGCAATTGTTACAGATTTAACTGACACTTACTGCGAAAAAAGGTCCATCTTTGAAAAATCACAGCACTTACACCCTTTGTTATTTCTTGTCCATCTTTTCGCAATTGGTCCCGTATTATAGTCAAAAATTCTAAAACCTGATCCCTGCTGACGTTTTTTTTAATTCTATACAGGGTGGTCAAAACACACATTATCTTTTTCTCAATTTTTTCAAATGGAACACCCTATATACCGATGTGTCATTCGAGTGCGATTTTTAAGAGCTTTTTAACGATATAACACACTTGGGTGTTAGGACCGAAACTTTTTGAGATATTCCACAATTATTATTTTTTGCAGAACTTTCACTCAAAATAGGAGTCGCACTAAAATTGGTATACACACATTTCGAGTAAGACAGGATATCTTTCTGGTAATAATTTTTACAAAAAGTTATTGCGGCATTGTAGTGTTGTATTTACGTCTTTAATATGATTTAACAACATCAAATGCGAATTTTAATAATTTATTCATAATTTTCAAAAAAACTTAAAAACCAACATTCAACTTCTCCCTAGTTCAGTAAGTGTTCAAAAACATTTCCTTAAAAATCAAGTTTACAGAAATCGACCGACAAGGGCAGAAGAAATGCAAATAAGAATAACCGATGTTTTCCGTTTAATTTTTCCACTTGTTCTCAGGCGCGTTAAGCTTTCGTTCGTCCGACGTTTGTAAATGTGCTTAGAACAACAAGGAAATGTTTTTACTGACCTAAGGAGAAGTTGAGTGTTGGTCTTTTTGTTTTTTAAAAGTTATCAATAAATTATTAAAATTTGAAGTTGTTAAATGATGTTAAAGACCTAAATACGACAATACAATACCGCAATAACTTTTTGTAAAAATTATTGCCAAAAACAGATCCTGTCTTACTCGAAATGTGGGTATACAAATTTTAGTGTTATTCCTGTTTTGAGTGAAAGTTCGGCAAAAAATATTAATGTTAATTGCAATTAAGCATTTTCATTAATTGATATCTTTAATACTCTTTGTGGAATATCTCAAAAAGTTCCGGCCTTAATACCTAAGTGTGCTTTATCGTTAAAAAGCACTTAAAAATCGCATTCGAATGACTCATTGGTATAAAGGGTGTTCTATTTAAAAAAATTGAGAAAAAGATAATTTTGTGTTTTCGACCACCCTGTATAGTATTACAAAAAAACGTCAGCAGAGATCAGGTTTCAGAATTTTTGACTATAATAGGCGACCAACTGCAAAAATATAAAAAAAATAACAAAGGGTGTCAGTGCTGTGATTTGTCAAAGATGGGACTTTTTTCACAGTAAATGTCAGTTAACGCTATAACAGTTGCTGCTAAACACCTAATCATGTTTACAAACTTAAGTTGTTTTTCAACAAAAAATTCAAATATATGTAGATACAGGATGTTCCATTAAAAAAAAATTATTTTGGTCCAATTACCTAGTTTAAGACTACCTTTATAGAAAGAACATTTTTTAAAAATGCAACTAATGGATATCTATTAAATAAAAAAATCCAGAAGTCAATATCTTGTTTAATAAGGGAGCAATCGAACTTTGTAGTTTGGTTGGGTCACCCGGTATATGACTATATACCGGGTGTCCCATTTCAGTATTGCACCTGTTTTATTTTTAAACCGATAAAAATGTTAACGAAGTTTAAATTAATGTCAAATTAGTCAGGTCTTTTTTTCAAATGGAATTATACAGGGTGGGGCACTACCAACGAATTATTCTATAGCATTAAAACGACAAATAATGTTAGAAATTTTAAAGCATACATATGTCAAGATTATTCGAAACCACATTTTAAAAATATTTTGAATTGTACCGGGTGCTCTAGAAACACGTACCATTATGAAAGTTGTGTTATTTTAAATGGATCACCCTGTATTTTTTTTCTATTTTTGAATTGTACGATAAAAAATAATGCATGTTCTTTAACATGCTCCTATACCTACTTACTTCCGTTTCTGAGATAAATTGATTTTACCTGATTTGCAGACCCTCCAAAAAATTGCAATAACTTCAAGATAAATAAGAACAAGCAACTTTGGTTTACCAAACGTTACTAAGAGCCTTTAACATCTCTTTTGCAATATATACTGTTATTTTATGATGTACAGGGTGTTTCTAATACTACCGCATAACATTAACGACTTAAAACTTAAATAACAGGTTCGATTTGGCGGGTCGGTACGGACGGTGTATGCGGGGTGTGGGAATGGCAGCGGTGGTGGGCGTACTTGAGGTGCAACACAACGATACCACAAGCACGACACCGAAGGAAGCGAGAGCAAGGAAAGAAGGGGAACAGATTTGGTCGGAAGAGCGGGATCTTTTCTAAAAGAATAGTTAAGTTGCTTACCTCTTACTCGGTCGGTTTCTGGCTAGACATCAACTGTACTCAAATCGTATGCGCGCATTCTCTTATAAGCCGTTTCCAAAAAGAGGGGGCCGTTGCGCGCATGGTTTATATTTTTGACCGGAGGAGCCTAATCGGTTTATCTATATTTCACGGTCACGGGTAAATACAATATTTCGGTTACAAAATTAACTTATTAAATTAATATAAATAATTTAACAATTTTGCAATTAGAACAAATAAATGCCAATATTTACAGCAAAGCAACCCCAAAAATTAAATATACAACAACGGTTAATTCAGAACAAAATACAACTTGACAGTATAAACTAAGAACTAATTAAACAATTAAACAACGTAACGGTGAATTTACAAAATAAATAAATGAATCGTTACAATTCATGAAATCGCAAATTTGTACTACACCATGTGGCCAGTTGAAAATCGGTTTTATAATAATAGCATTGTAAATAGACACAATTGCCATTATTCGTAGTAAGAAAGGGAACATTAAGTAGGGCACTGTATTTAGATAAATAGAAAACCAAAATGAGGAACTGAGTTGGTCTTCCAATGGAATTTTGTATGGCGTTATTTGAAAGAAAGGGTGTATTCTGCACAGCTTATAAAGAAATAGAATTAGGACAGATTGCATTAGAACTATAGTAGAAGAACGTTATTAAGAGTTACTATCCAGGACGTGGTAAACAGAAAGTAGTTGTGTTTGAAAGCCGAAGGAGTTCATTTTGACCATTTCCAGAAGACAGAAAGTGTTATGTTACGTTCTAGGAGCATAATGTTTCATGCTTAATTTTAATTACTACCAATATTAATGTTCAAAATTAAATAGGTGGGTTTTTTAACTGGAGTAATTGGTATGTAACATTTTATGCTCGTTTCAATCCGTTCTGTAAACATTTCATGACCAACTGATCAAATGTCTAAAATTTATTTTTTTATTTTTTTTGAGGTGATATTAACAGAAAAAACACATGATTTCGCTTAGAAAAAATTGTTGGAACTCGTAACCAATTTTGTTTGTCAAAAAATAGAAATAGGTTCTAATATGTCACCCATTTAAACTGATATAACTGTCATTAATATTAATTTATCAAACAAAAAAGTTCGAATACCAAATTGAGACACCCGGTATACACATGAAGGCATATTAACTAGTAAGTGACACTTAGAGTTTAATAATGATGGCTTTAATAACACTAAGTACATGATCTTAGTTGATTTCATCGACTTGGATAATGTCTTGAGGAAGTTTTTTCTCGATTCTATGATGGATATTGAGCTAGTCAAGGTAATAATGTATTAGCGAGAAATGAGCCTAGGATACTGCCTTACAAGACTCCCATCTGTGTTGGTTTGATTTCGGAGAGTGTTGTTTTGATTTAAAAACAAGGGTTTTATTTTCTAAAAAGGAGGTAAGGTGGTATGTCGTAATATTTTTTTCAGGACTGTGGCGTAGTTTCTTTAAAACCAAATTTGAATGCATTCGTCGAGCCTTTGAAATTCATAGATTAACTATTTTGACAAGGCAGGCGTGTATGAGTTTTTGTAAATGCTTGGAGTGAGTAAGCACTAAACTACTTATTTTCAAAAAAATAATCTGTTCTTAAGCCTGCATTTATTAGGGTCGAGAGATATGACAGGTATTTAGAGGTCAAGGATGGGCATTAGCTTATAGCCAGGTGGTTTGCATTTAGATAAGTTTTCGTGTGTTGTCAAAGTTTCCGGTTTGCAATGATATGATATTTTAGAAAGTTTGATTACTACAATTTTTGTCCTGCACTGTTTCTATTCCGTTTCACTAAACTAATAAAGAGAGACAGAAAATTATTGTTTTGAAAAAATGCCGTCCAAAATACCGTATCTGAATAGGATAAACTATGCTTAGTTGGATAAACCACGTTTCACTAAAAATCAAATCCTAATAAAAATGATTAAGTTTGCAACGTCGTCATCCAAAGGATACTTTCACAGAAATTCAGGAAATAATACAATATTATTTTGTACCTTAAAATAAATAAAATTAACTTTTGAAAGGTATGTGACGGTGACATTCAAATTCATGCCTCAAGTTTGATTCTGTAATTTACAAATTCAAACAATTACAGGCTTTGTAGACTAATTTTTGAGTTGTTATTATGTACAGACAAAATAATAAAAAAATAAACTTAAGTTCAAAAACTTTGATCAACAAAGAAAAAAAATGGTCAAAAATAAATCTCACAAGAACAGATCATTCAAAATGCAAGTCTGAGGCGTTTAAATGAGGTGCGATTTCTAATCCAAATTGTGACTGGAGACGATTCAGAATCTGTTCTACATATTGTGGAGGATTGTCAGCTAACAAAGTCATAATTTAACGGACGAAGCTGTATTATGGTTTACTAATCTAAAGGATATATGAAGTTAAGCAATATTATGTATTCTCTGTCCTGATTATCATTATTTTGTTAGCTATTTCTTTAACTTACTATACTTTTTTCGTCAATGTCGTGACTGGCGCTTGAACGGGTACATTATATGTCGTCATGCAATAGTTGTGCTGTTATATTTTATGTCCTTATTTATCTTATTATTTATCTTCTATAATTTTACACACTAAATTAATATTATTACATATGAATACTAAATGTAAGGGTTGACATGTTTAGATTTTAGTGATTTTCCTAAACCTTGAAGGAAATGCTTTGCCAACACGAACAAATCCACAATTGCACACGGTTTCGTCACCACACTATACAGGTTTATACTGATATTCTGAGGCACCATTCATAACACCTACATTGCAATGCAATATTAAAAATGTACCATACAAATCAATAAAAAAATTTAAAATTGATCACCCTTATAATTATAACTAACAGGCGGCGATTTCACCCTCTTCGACTTTTCAAGTACTATCCCATCTTTTGAGAAATTACTTGCAAGACTTACCGATACCACAGATAAATATACCTTACAGATGGAAGGTACACACTTTTAGCATTGGCGCTGTAGTAGCTCTATAAATACCACAATTATAGTATACAGATGAATCTTGTAAAAAATTACTAGTTTCTTACTATAGCACAGAACAATAAATTAATGCAATACATATTAAAATTTAATTACAACAAGTTAACAGCTTCTAGAATTGTAGAAACAATATATTGTTTGAAGTGTAACTGTAAATTAATATTACAGCACCGCGCCGTATAGTAGTGGGATGAAAGTTGGACGCACTACCTTCTGCTATCCACAGTTGTTTTATTTACGTTTGCTTATTACTGATGTTTTATGAGGCAACATTTCAGTGTTTCCAGTCCATATATTAGGAAGTATTGACAATACTTCGTACACTAAATATTTTAAAGAAAACAATAATTTGTTATCTGTGTTAACTATTTATCAGTGCCGAAACACTAAAATTTTGTCTCATAAATCACCAGTAATAAGCAAACGTACTCTCAATAATGATGTCCAGTTAACTGTTATTTTAGTAGTGACAAGAAATCGTACGAAAAGCCAAAGTTAAGTTTCTTGGTTGGTATAAGTGCTAGATCAATAGGTAAAATTTGAAAACAGAGCTATTTCAAGCAGATGAACCTGAATAGAAACGTCAAATGGTTTAAAAAATGTCGGGTTCGATCACCTGACTTTTTTTAAGTAGAGCTAAATTATGTTTTAGTTATAATATATAAGTATGCATTAGTGGAGGATTTCCAGACAATTACACCTGCTTAGTGAGTCTCTTTAATTATGTAACAATAAGTTTGTTGTTTATTAGAGGACACGATAAGTATACAAGGTGTTTCGGAAAGGTGTATACATGACTTTACCAGAAGTTCTCTGGCTCAAAATAGACCGTTTGTCACCAATTTACCTATAACCAAAAGTGCACCATAAAGACGTCAAACTTTCCAAAAAAATATTGTATATTGGGAATAACTCGAGCACGGTTTGACGGATTTTGTTCCACTTTCGTATACTGGTTGTCTGCTTCCGAAAAAGCTTTTTTGTGTAATGTAGACAAATTTCTGATGCCAGGAAAAATCTCTTTCATACGGGCACTGTCAAATAAATTATAATATTTTATCAACCGTCAACGATACAAAACCAATATAATTCTGACAAATAACACGTATAATTTGAAAACCTTTTTTCCCTTATTAAATTGCGCTAATGTTATTAGTTTGTTAAAAAAAAAATTAAAATCATATCCCTGCAAGGCGCATCCATACGCCTAGAAATTCAAGTAGACTGCTAGTAGGCTACGCGATCATGCCCTCTGGTGCCCTTATGGTGCACTTTTAGTTATAGGTAAATTGGCGTCAAACGGTCTATTTTGAGCCTGAAAACCTCTGGTAAAGCCGAGCACACACCTTTCAGAAACACCCTGGATATTGTAAAATGTAAATAATGATATATTATTTTATAAAGAGCTTAAGTAATGCTTGTTCTGCTGATAATGTTAGATTGGCTGCAAAACCTAGTGAGGCAGCCAAAACAGCCCAAACACAAAAACCAATCGTCGACTCGTGTTAGCGATCACGTACGCAAATGGTTCGCATTAAGCAACTTTGTTGACAGGCAAGTAAAAGCAGTTTTATATAAGTATACAGGGTGTTCCGCAAATTCATCAACCGGGATAGTTACAATGTTATACGACCTATAAATGAATTCCTCTTTATTTCAGAGATATAAAAAAAAATTTTTAAAAATGGCAATACAGTTAGTCTTAACAATTAACATATGTTTGATAAATGAATTATTTTTGTGCTGACTTATTATTATCAGTATCATTTCACCAATGGTATACATGTTCCATTATATAAACGTTTTAGTAGATTTTCTAACAATTTAAAAGTTTACTGCTGCAATAGGTACAATAATCTTAATCCAATTAAATTATTTAACCAATATATCTGTCGAAATAACGAAAATGTATATATTCAACAATTTAAAATTTTATTTCAAAATATTTACCTTGTCATCTATTTATTAAAAACATATGAAATGGTCAGCATTTCACAAGCAAAGTTTTTGTGAAAAGCGCAAACAAATTTTGTTTTTCTTTTTGGACACATTCACCGTGGTAAACTCAAGTGATCTGTTTGAACCTAAATAATCTGCTAGCTCACTAAATTATCACACAGTATCATAAGCAGCTAAGGCGTAATCAACAAAAACAACCAAACTTGTTGATGTTTCAGAGCGTTGGCGTACCGCAGTAAACTCAAGTGGTTTCTTTGAATGATATGATAGGAGTCTTCAAGTTTACTAAATCAACACACAGTATTATTAGAAGGTCATGTGTAAACAACAAGAACAAGCAAATTTTGTTAATGTTTCACCCGTTGGCTTACCGCAGTAAACTGAAGTGGTTGCTTTAACTTGGCTCCTTTGAATCTAAAGAATCTTTAAACTTACTAAATCAATACACAGTATTATTAGCAGGTCAGGTAAAAACCACAAAAGCAACCAAACTTTGTTGGCGTTTTAGGGCGTTGGCTTACCGCAGTAAACTCAAGTGATTCCTTTGAATCTATAGTAGTCTTCAAGTTCACTAAATCAACACACAGTAAACAACAAAAACAACAAAATTTTCTTAATGTTTCAAGGCGTTGGCTTACCGCAGTAAACTCAAGTGGCCTCTTTGAATATGTAGAAGAGTCTTCAAGCTTACTAAATCAACACACTGTATCATTAGAAAGTCATGTGTAAACAACGAGAACAACCAAATTTTGTTAATGTTTCACCCGTTGACTTACCGCAGTAAATTGAAGTGGTTGCTTTGACTTGGCCCCTTTGAATCTAAAAGATCTTTAAAGTTACTAAATCAACACACAGTATCATTAACAGTTTAGGTAAAAACAACAAAAGCAACCAAACTTTGTTGGCGTTTTAGGGCGTTGGCTTACCGCAGTAAACTCAAGTGATCCCTTCGAAACGATAGTAGTCTTCAAGCTCACTAAATCAACACACAGTAAACAACAACAACAACCAAATTTTAGTTAGTGTTTCAGGGTGTTGGTTTACCGCAGTAAATTCAAATGGCCCCTGTGAATATGTAGAAGAGTTTTCAAGCTTACTAAATCAACACACAGTATCATTAGTAGGTCATGTGTATGAAAACAACCAAATTTTGTTAATGTTTTACACGTTGGCTTACCGCAGTAAACTCAAGTGGTCGCTTTGACTTGACCCCTTTGAATTTAATAAATCTTCAAACTTACTAAATCAACACACAGTATCATTAGCAGCTCAAACGTAAACAACAAGAACAATCCGATTTTGTTCATATTTCTAGGCGTGGACTTACAACTGTAAACTATAGCAGTCGCTTTGAATAAATTTATTTATTCTTATGGTACATTGCATTATTTTTTATTATTGTGTGCAATTGTAATTAGTTTGTCTTGGCAAAGCATTTGCTTCAAGGCTTAGGAAAACCACTCAAACCTAAACTTGCCAACAATCTTCAAAATTGCTGAATCAGTATTCTATACTATTAGCAGCTGAAGCCTAAATAACAAGATGTTATTTTTGTTTCTGGGTGTCTGCTTACTGCAGTTCCTTTGAATTGTCAATCCTTGATAATGTTTGGGGGTCCCACATCTTTTTCCTTAGCCTACGTACAGTTAATATCAAAAGTACCCTAAGAAATGGTTTAGTGCTTAATTTCAAGCATTACGTCCACCAACAAGCTGGAATACAATTAACAAGTCCCAAAACCAATGCAAGTTACCTATAATACCAATACCCTTAATTTACTTTACTTTTTCCAATTACAACAGTAATCTAAATTTTGTTATACATGTAAACGCTGTTGTCTTGTCTTGTTGCGCTAAAATATTAGTGTATATTAGTTAATTATAAATAGTGTAAAATTAAAAAACGTTTGGTATTCAAACCGTTTGCTGTTCGTGTAATTATAATCATTTTAGCTTCTTTGTTACAAATTGGAAATAATAAAATTCCTACCTTGTTAGCGTCCTTACCTCCCCAAAGACACAACACAAACTAATATTTTAATGAATGGAAGTTTATCGACACGCGTTTAAATCAAGTTTTGGTTTTTACGTCAGTAGTTTTAAAGAAATATACATTATATAAATTGACCTATTGATCGTCTTGTTTGTAATGTAATTAAATGTATGTTACAAATATTTTTTGAATTATTACTTTTTTCGATGTGTCATCCAAAATAGTTATGTATGTCTAACCAGTGACTAACTGCCTGATTTTCTATAACGAATGTTAAAATATTATACAGGGTGGAGAACTATCAACGAATTATTCTGTAGCACACGACAAATAATGTAGGAAATGTTAAAGCTACATACAGCGAGATTATTTGAGACCACTTATTAAGAATAGTTTGCATTGTACATGGTGCTCTAGAAACAAGTACCGTATCAAAGTAGAGTTATTTTAAACGGATTACTTTGTATTTTTTTCTATTTTTGAATTGTACGGTAAAAATAATGTATAATATTTAACTTGTCCCTAATACATACTACTCCCCGTTTCTGAGATAAATCGATTTTACCTGTTTTGCAAACCCTCCAAAAAATACAATAACTTCAAGATAAATAAGAACAAGCAACTTTGTCTTACACAACTTTACTAAGAGCTTTCAACATCCTTTTTGCAATTTTTACGTTTTTTAATACTATCGCATAAGACTAACAACTTCAAACCTAAATAACTTGCTTAACTTAAACAGAACACTATGAATTTCTTTACCTATTGGAAGCTGGAACTAATTACCTATTAGTTGCTATTAGGGTTACCAACCCTAACTCTAATAATTTTCAAGATATTTTAAAATTTGCTAGTTTAACAATTTGCGATTTACTGGAATCTAAGTTACCTGTTAGATATCCGTAATATGAAGTTTAACATATCTTGCAACCATTTTTAATGCAGCTATAAATGTTAACTTTAAAAAAAAATTGGCAACTTTGTTGACAAAATTTTCTGAAAAAAAATAAATATTTTTAATGAAAATATTTAAAACTGAAGTGACCTACACATTAAAAATAGTTACAAGATAATTCTCATTTTACGGTATCTCCCAGGTAACTTAGATTCTAGAAAATCGCAAGTTGTTAAACTAGCAAATTTTAAATTATCTCAGAAACTATCAGAGTTAGAGGTTGGTAACCCTAATACCAACTGAAAGGTAATTAGTTCCAGCTTCCAACAGGTTACTAAATGCAAGATGTTCCATTTAAGTTTTTATTGTTATGAAGTAGTATTCAAAACACTATAGGGTGTCCTATTTTTGATGTAATTGGGGGGTTTCAGGTATTTCGCGAATTGATAAGGAAAAACCGTGGTCGGGACCCTTGACACAATTTTTGAGAAAAATTTAATGGTCTAAACAACATATCAATATTTTGACTCGTTTGGGAGGTACAGAGTGTTTTGCGTTTTATGCCGTTTTTTTAAAGCTTCATAACTTTTTTGTTTGTGAATATTTTTTATTTTAACCAAAACATTTTTTGTGCATTTTTTTGTATGTTTTGGCCATTTATTTATAAGAATCAACTGCGTGAAGTGTCAAAATACTAGCAACGAATGAGCGCAGTAAACAAAGGTTCATAGGTAACTTTGATCAAGAGGTGTTTTTCAAAAAATCGTTTATAATTTCCTTATTTGCCGAAATAAACATATAAAACCATATATTTTCAGAAAGCTAAAAAAAATCTCTAATCAATGGAGTCATAGCCAACTATGGTTTCTATTTAAAAAAATGCATGTTTGGTCTGTAACTTGAAAACGAATCAAGCTAGAATAAATTCGAGTACGCCATTAAATTGCATATAAAAAAATGCACAAAAAATGTTTCGATTAAAATAAAAAATGTTCACAAAGCTTTAAAAAAACTGCATAAAAAGCAAAATACTCTGTATCACCCAAACGAGTCGAGATATCAAAGTGCTGTTTATACCATTAAATTTGTCTCAAAAATCGGGTCAAGGGTCCCGACCACGGATTTTCCCTATCAATTTGCGAAATACCTAAAACCCCCCCAACTACATCAAAAATAGAACACCCCGTACATCATAACATAATAGTATACAGGATGTCCCAAACAAAGTGGCTTATTAGACGTTTATGGAGAACTAATCGTATTTAAATTTTGAAAATTTGTGATAATATATTATTCATACTGATATTTAATTGTAAAATAGTTTCGTTTATATTGCACTTTTGGTTGTGCCGGAAGTCGACATCAACTTACCAAACATATTGGTTAGTTCTTGAGTTACAGCATGTGTAACTATGAGCCGGAGCTCCGTCCATTTGGTGCCAACAAGTCAAATTTGTTTGAAGAGGAAGATCTGTTTTATTATTTTACAATATCACAATATTACATGTTACCAATAATGCATTGTTTTTTCCATAGTTAGCTAGATATTACCAAATTAAACATAAATTTTATAAAAATAAGTAATAACTTGTAAACTGAATGAGATAAGTACAGGTAATGCTTATATCAATTGATCGCAAAAAATTTCTGAATCAACCTGTTAAATAATATTTAGTTAGTTTTTTTTTAAATTTAACGATATTTCAAAACTATGGAAAGTAGATATTACAAACCTTAATAAAAGTTGTTTTAAATTAGAAGCTAAATGCAGAAATATCATAAAAAACATATCATTCTATTTAACATAAAGAATTTGATGTCGACTTCCGACACAACCGGAAGTGCACTATAAGCGAAACTATTTTAAAATTAAAGATCAATATAAACAATATATTATACGATTAGTTCTTCATTTTTAAAATATGGTTTCGTATAATTTCGATATATCGTACGTATGCCTTAAGATTTCAAACAGTAAGTATTTGTTGTTTTAATACTGCAAAATAATTCGTTAGTATTGCTCCATTCTGCACAAGTTACAAAAAAAGAAAAAGTTAGATTTGCCCAAATTTATTAAATTGAATATTACCATATTTATAGAATGTATATTGCTCAACTTAATTAATTAGTATAGTTAAATTAAAAACCTTTAGTCAAATAAGGTTCAATTGTTCAAAGGTTCCAGTTCTTCTACTATTAAACAATCAGATATCCTCCAGGTTCTTGATTAAATCTTAAATTTAGAGCATACATATTCTTAAATTTTGTGTTTGTTTATTTAATCAGGATGACTCTAACGATAGTGACCGAAACGTTGGTAACTACGATTACCACTTCGACACTGTTCAAGATTTTTTCTTATAACAGCAGGAGTAACAGAGACTTCCCGTATCCTCTTCTGTTGCTTTATATGGGTACTAATTGTTTACTACTGCAACATTGATCTTAACTATTAAAATCGGATCTTCTAGTGAAGTTTGCTTGCGTGATGTTTATTACGTCAGCAACATTTTTCTTGAGAGAAATCATATGGTTCAATTTAAATGTTGTGCTATGGAAAAATACTATGGAAATTCCTGAAACCATGGTACGGACAATTTTGTATTATGCTAAACTTTTTCCTTATTCCTTACCATTTACAAAAATTCCAGCACTTACTTCCTAAAAATTTAGTAAATGAAGTTCTGTATTGCCAGTGGTTATAAAATAATCTGAAGGTTATTGCACACATACCTTCTACAAATTAAATTTTAAAAGCGAGAGATATTGAATGTTTGTCGTCATGTCAGTCTGTAGATGTGCGGACACATACATGTATGACATTCTGATATAATTTTAGACAGTTTTTATTGACATACATAAATCCATATATGGCTGACTACTTTTTGTATCAAACAGTATTGATATCAGCTACCATACAAATTACAAAGTCGGTTAAATGAACAAAAATTACACAAAAAATTGACTAAGAAATTATCTATAAACAAAAATCTATTTTATCACCTAAACGGTTTGTAATTATTTTCATGAACAACTTAGAAATTTGCGATAACAAGGTGATTTGTTAATTCCCACTTATCCCCTTTCTTGTGAAGTGGTAGTTAATGGTTACTACTTCATTCCAAGTCATTAGCAGTCTTTGGGTTTTATTATTTTGTAATCATCTATGTGATGTAAATCCTTATAGTTTACGTTCATGATATTCCTTGTTAGTTATTGCTTTAGCTCCTCATCTGGAGCTGTTTTAGAGTTATCTGTGTAGTACTGTTCTGTTATTGTTGCTATTTGTTGTGTACCTAGTACCTACATATGAACTTTTTAATGCAATTATTTGTGTTGACTTGTAAGCTTTTCATTCCTGTATTATTCTGTTATTGCATAACTCTTTTGATTTTTGTTCATTGAGTTCTTTAATATCTTCTTTATTGTTTTGTTCATCTCTAAAAATTTCATTATAACATAAATGGACATTCAATTGAACTACGTGGTTATATCTAATTTTTACAAAATTTTAATTTTTTAAAATTAAAATGGAGATCACTTTATATATTTAATTTAATAAATTTTGTAACAACAAACAAGTTTCTAAATACTTTCTGTATCATATGTATTACTTCTTACATTACACACATTACATTGTTTGTGATCTGTTAGCAATTGCTTTTATTTTTATAATAAAATATGATAAAGGGCATAGTTTCTACCAACGTGGTTCAATCCAAATTTCCACAAAAATATCATTTTTCTAAAGTCAAATGGAGATCAATTTAAGTACTACTTCATTTAATCAATTTTTTTAACTACTAACAAGGTTCTAAATGGTTTCTGTATTATGTATTTCTTCTTACAGAATTTGGTATTTTAATATTTACAACTATTTAAAATTGCAAAACACGCTCAAAATATCTACCTATGGTTCCATATCATAAAAATTGCATGTCCTTTTATTCTAGCAATAACAAGTTGATATTTTTAGAAAAAAACAATAAAAAGATAGTTTTTGTATTTTAATTAACTTTGATTTTGAATTTTTTAGAAAACCTAATATCTTTAAAGTTAGGGATTTGTCTGCATTGTATATTAAAAACTTTGTTATTTTTTTCTTTTACATTTAACCAACAAATGAACTAAAATTTTTTTCTAAAGATGTTCATGGTAACAATTAGTAATTGATCATTTAAATTAACTTTTAGCGGTTCCTTTTATCCTTTTTTTAATATCTTTACGTAAATTTGGGGATAGATTTATTAGTTGCCGTCCATATCAATATGAGTAACCACAAAACACCATTAAAACCTTACTAGCAATAAAGTTTTGAAATAGTTTCTGTATTATACAGAATGACGCACCGGAAGCGGAACATTACGATAAAATTTATATTTATTGTCCACTTTTAATTTATTTATTTATAGAGTGTTTAAAACTATACTTTATGAAACTTTATTATTTTTTCTCGCACGATCAAAACAAAATATTCATAAGAATAATGTGATCCATAATTTAGTCAAAAATTCTAATTATTAAAAAATGTGGTAACTGTCCATTTAAGTCAAATTGCCCAATCCAATAATGTACTCAGATTTTTTCTCTAAAAAAGTGATAATTTTTAGTAAAACATAGTTTTACAATTTAAAAGAAAAGTTTGGCAAATTCGTATGGGAGTGTTCCGCTTACAAGTGGGCCACACTGTGTATACTGTGCTTCGTGCAGAACCTTTAACCTTTACAGATTTTTAAAGTAACCAATAAATTTATAATCGCAAAACACCTTAAATTAAGTTTTAAAATATCTTTTTGAGGTAAGTATTACTAAACCTATGGTTCCATTTAACAAAAGTTGCTCTTTGTCTAGTTTTATGATAAAAAACATGAAAAGATAGTTTTTGTTTTCTTATTGATGGCTTTGGATTTTCTTAGAAAAGCTAATTTCTATTATAAGAAGGAGGGTGGGATATGTCCACATTGTGTAATAAAATCTTAGTTAATATACATTTTTTCCTATACGTTTAATAAAAGCACTAAAGTTTCTGTTCTTAAAAGGTACCTAATGGTGTTGATAGTAACCATTAATTAATATTCGACCGATGAAAATACCGTTTCAAAAAAGTTGGCCTTTTGCCTTAGCGGTGACAAAAAAAATCATCAAAAGATAATTTTTGTTTTCTTATTTAAGGTTGTTCTCAGAAAGACTATTAAAGTTAACAGAAGGGGAATATGTCAATACTGTTTATTTATTCGTATGGTACATTTTCATTATTGCATTGTGATATAAGTGCCCCAGAACATCAATATAAACCGTATGTAATTGTAGATTGGTTCGTCTTGGCAAAGAATTTGCTTCGTTGTTTAGGAAAACCACTAAAACCTAAACATGCTACCCTTACCCACCTTAGTATATATAATAATATTGATTAACATTAATACTAAATCTAAGTGGACTAATTATTTAGCCCACTTAGATTTAGTATGCTTACTAGATTTCCTGATAAGAGCTGTCATCCAGTGTACCATTATCTCCATATGCCTCGATAAAGACCTGACTTTTCTGATCGAAACGTCGGCAAACTAAATGACCATGGTTATAGAGTGATGACCCATCCTCCAAAGCCAAACTCCTAAAAGAAAGTCCAATCATTAATTGGGAAGCCACGATTAATATTGATTAAATATGTAAATATTATAGTGAATGTAAATAAGAACATAAAATATAACAGCACAGGCATTCCATGACGACATATAATGAATCGGTCCAAGCGCCAGTTACGACAATAACGAAAAAAATAAAGAAATAACAAACAAAATCAGGACAGAAAATAGAAAATATTGCTTAACTTCAGATGTCCTTCAAATTAGTAATTCTCCTTGTTAATTGACAATCCTCCACAGTATGTGCAACAGTCTCTGGTTTGTTTGGATTAGAAATCGCACCCCATTTAAACAACATTGAGTTGCATTTTGAATGGCCTGTTCCTATGCGATTTACTTTTGGCCAATTTTTTTTTATCAAAGCCCGAGACTCATATTGTTGGATCATCAATAAGATGATTATTGAAAACATCAACTCCAGACCATAATTTTTTTCACTCTTCACAAAACGCCGGTGTAACGCTACTGGCAATTAATTACTGAATTAATACTTCATGTATCCTAAATAATTGCAAATTTAATCACAAATGTAATCTTTTTTCCATTAGAAAGATTGAATAATTTTTTAAAATACCTCAAAATGCAATTTGTAAAAAACTATCCCCAATGTACTTTGTTCTTTTGTATTAGTTGATAAAATTACAATAATTTTGTCGATAGATGTGTAGCAGTTGCATAAGTCGATTCTTTGATAGCAAGCAATTTGAGATTGTATTTTTGTCAACATTTAGTTGGCTATAATAATCAAAGAATCGACTTATGTAACTGCTTACACATCTGTCGACAAAGTTGCTTTATAGCAAATGCATTTTGGGGCGTGTTATGTTAGCACGAGACAATACTAGACAACGCAACACATATTGATTGATGAAATGATGTGTACAAAGCGGATGTAAGTCTCCCCTCTCCTATGCTACTATATGGTTCAATCCAACAAATTAAAGAATATATCCATTTTTTTTAAATCAAAATAAGAATCATTCAAAATATTTGATTTAATCAATTTGTTAACAACCATCAAGTTTTTACAAGGCTTCTGTGTTATGTATTGAGTGTCTTACAGAAATTCATTTTTTAATTCAGTTTCGTAACTATTTGCGCCTTCTTTGGAGTTGAGGTAATCGAGTCAATGAAACACTGTACCTTATTCACTCAACGTTTCGAATGGTATGGAATGGAAGAGTTCAGAGGATTAGTGTCTGAATCACTGAATCTTACAATAAGAATTAAGGAGTTTACATATGGTTCCATTTAACAAAAATTGCTGTTTTGTCTAGTTTTGTAAAAAAAACATAAAAAGATAGTTTTTGTTTTTTTATCATGGCTTTGGATTTTCTTAGAAAATTTTTTCTATAAGACGGAAGGGTGGGATACGTCCCCACCGTGTAATAAAATTTTTTTAATATTTTTTTCTTTTTACCTTTAATCAACACAATTAAATTTCTGTTTTTAAAAGCTACCTAATGGTGTTTATTAGTAATTTTTAATTAATTATTTAATAAGTATTGCGACACCTTGGTGTCGTATTGTGTAACGTAACACGTACGAAAATGCATTTGCATTAAAGGCAACTTTGTCGACGGATTATTTCAATTAATTCGTCACCACACTATACAGGTTTATACTGATCTTCTGGGGCACTATACATAACACTTATATCACAATATAATACAAGGTGTCCATCTATAAATTGACACACTTTAACAACTTATAACTCGAGAACGGAAAAAGATATCGACAGTCAGTTTTCACTAAACTTCATAAATATATTTCAAGTTTCTGTTGACATTGTTGCCACATATAACTTTTTTATAGAAATTGACGGGAAAAAAATTAATTTTTTGAACCAAAATTCTGGGCTAGTTTAAATAGGACACTCTACAATTCTAAACATGATTGTAAAAGCCATTTCTTGTCCTTTTCAAAAATGTATACATTGTTGGCATTAACCCACGTTTTTAGGAAATAATTTACTTTTTCATGAAACCATGTCAAGAACTTCTTGCACTAATTATTACTAATCTGACACTTCTGTTAACTCCATTTGCGTTACACAGCATCCTTGATAAATTAATATCATTTATTAAGTCACTCTTAGCTTGGTAAGTAAATTTACAAAAACAGGAACATTAAATAAAAAATATGTACTGGAAATGCCTAAGATATTCCCTTAAAATAATAATTTATGGATAAAGGTTTGCACATAATTATTAGAAAGACAAGTAGTTTTATTCGACAAAAGCCCTTCATATGAATTTGAAGAAGTAATTTTTTAACGAAACTTTAAGACGTCTGAGACTTGGAAACTACGTTAGATAAAAATTGAAACATTCTTAAGACATTCAGTAAAACCGGCTTTCAATACCTTGTCTCATTCTCTAGTTATAAGCTGTTAGAATGTGATCTTTTAGATTTGGGAGTTTTTGACATGGTTTTATAAAAAAGTAAATTATTCCCTAAAAACGTGGGTTAATGCCAACAATGTATACATTTTTGGAAATAATAGGAAATGACATTTCCAATGATGTTAAGAATTACAGGGTGTCCTATTTAAACTAAGCTCACAATTTTGGTTCAAAAAACTTAATTTTTTTTGATCAATTTCCATAAAAAAATGACATGTGGCAACAATGTCAAGAGAAACTTGAAGTATATTTATGAAGTTTGGTGAAAACTGCCTGTCAATATCTTTCTCCTTTCTCGTGTTATAATTTGTTAAAATGTGTTTGTTTATAGATGGACACCATGTATCTAAAATGTACCATACGAATAAATAAAATGAAATTCTCAACAACGAACAGTTATAAGACGTAGACGTGTGTAAATCAAATCATAAAGTGTTTCATTAATTGTGTATTTATTCTAACAAGTAAAAAGTTATTGATTTAATAAAAGTAAAAAAGTGTGCTGTCTGTTAACTCGAGCTATCAAAAATAGGTGACCGCAGGTCACACTCTATCTGTACGTATATTTTACTCTTAAATAATTTATTCGCAAATAAAATCTGTTTTTTTGCGAATACCAATATTTAAACACAAATAAAACGTTAAAAACATTTATTGTTTCGTCGTGCAATTATCTAAATCATATTTTTATTGATTTTCAAAATGCCAATCATAAATATTGATGTTTGCTCAACGTGCGAAAATGATATTGAGGTGTCTGATAAGCCTATAATTTGTGAAAATTGCAGAAATGCTATGCTTGTTGACTGTACGAACCTTAGCCGGTCTGAAAAACTACTATTCTGTCTGAAAAAAAGCGAGTCTTTTTCTTTTGCGAGAAATGTTTCGATAAACTGACATCGACACAAGATTTGATGTCTATCATTGCGGACTTGAAATCAGTCATAATTGAATTAAAGAAAGAAGTAGAAGAACTTAAGAATAAGTTTAGATATAGTGAAAACCCATCGACAATTGAATCCGTTATGAAAGAAATGTACGATCGAAGACGTAGAGAAAAAATGTAATTGTTTATGGTCTACCGGAGGAATCTTCTGACAATTCCAAAAATCATGATGAAAAGGCAGTAAAAGAACTTATTGATAAAGTTGCTCCACATATTTCAGCAGAGAACCTGAAACCATTTAGACTTGGAAGAATTACAGATTCCTTGAAGCCTTTAAAGATAAGACTTAAAAACGTAATTGATTGTCTTGATTTACTTCGTTGTGTATCAACTGCTAAGCGAAATTCAGCAATTAATATGGCCATTTCAGTATCTAAAGACAAAACTCCAATGGAATTCTTAAGAAAACTTAAATAAACGCTTAGCGAAAGAAATACAGCTACATCAAAATATCTGAACTTGGATTTCCCTAATACAAAATTTATCGATCTGACAGAAGTGTAGATACTAGCAATAAATTTGTGGCGGAGGTGTTATGATATTAGTGCACAAAAGTTTAAAAAGTACCCGGATAATATCTCAAGAAAAATCAGTTGAACAAATGTTTATCTCTGTAAATTTTTCTCATTGCAACATTCTTTTTGGAGACATATACATACCTCCTCCTTCAAACATCAAAAAATATAAAATAAAAAAACACTGTACATCTCTTGAAACTATACTATTTGTCAAAAATGTGTACAGAGAAATTTTTATATTTGGTGACTACAATATTCCAAAATTAAATTGATGTTGTCCCATGGAGTTTGATAAACTTTCTGGTGCTGCGAAAGTACTTCTAGATTCATATACTTCAAACGGTCTCTTTCAAATTAATACAGTTACAAATGTAAATCAAGATATGTTGGATTTAATTTTTTCATCGATAAATGACATTCAAGTAGAAGAGTCTGAGCCCCTACTAAAATCTGAAGACTACCATCCATCACTAAAAGCAGTAATCAATAATAATAGTATCTTACATCTAAATCAAAATTCTGACTCACTAATTGCAATAAGAGACTTTGATAATTGTGACTATGGATTGTTAAATTATTATTTAACTTCTACAAATTGGTGTATCTTACGTAGTTTTAATGTCAATGAAGCTTATAAATTATTTATAAGTATTTTAAATTATATCTTAGATTTAATTGTTCCCATAAAATTTATCAAGATAAATCACAATTATTTCGTTTGGTTCAGCAATGAGCTAAAAAAACTTGGAACTAAAAAAAAAATTAGCACATTTGTCGGACGATGACTATAACTATTTTTCGATTCTTAAAGTTAAATGTAATTCAATATCAAGACGTGACTACAAATTATATATAAAAAATGTGGAAAATTCTATTATATGTAATATCAAACATTTTTGGATCATGTAAATGCGTACCGCAAAGATAAATCTTACTTTCCCGATAAAATGTTCTTAAATGAAAATGAAGCAAATTCTCCATCTGAATCTGCTAATTTGTTTGCAGATCACTTTAGTAATGTTTTTAATCCTTTGACAAATACTAATGTACATTATAATATGGAAATAAACTTGTGTCTTGGCAATATCTTAATATCTGTTGAATCAATAACAAAAAAATTGTCTTCCTTAGATGAAAAAAGGACTAGGTCTAGATGGTCTTCCACCCAAGTTTTTGAAACAGTGTGCTACTTCTCTCTCTTTTCCTTTTTATATAATATTCAATAAGTCTTTATTATATGGTATCTACCCTGATGATTTAAAAATTAGTTATATTCTCCCTCTTCACAAATCTGGTTCAAAGAGTGACATAAAAATTACCGTCCCATCACCATCCATTCTTCCATTGCTAAAACGTTTGAATCTTTAGTGCTAGATGTTATTAGACCTCAATTTAAGCAGGTAATTAGCTTTGATCAACATGGTTTTACTTCAGGCAGAAGCACTTTAAGCAATTTGCTAGTTTTTCAAGATTACATTTTAAATTCCTTTGATGATTTGCGTCAAGTAGATACATTATATTTAGATTTTGCAAAAGCTTTTGATAAGGTTAGTCATAATCATCTTATAGCATTGCTAGATTGGTGTAAAAGTTATTTGTCAAACCGTATACAAAATGTAAAAGTTCAGTACAATTTTTCCAAACCTATTTATGTCACATCAGGAGTACCTCAAGGATCTCTATTAGGACCATTCCTTTTTCTTATATTTATAAATGACCTTTCTTTAAACATAAATTCATTAAATAATAAACTCCAAACCTCTGTTAGACATTTACTTTTGCAGATGAGTTATTTGTCAAGATATCTTCAGTTGCAGATTCTCAAAATTTTCAGTTATTTATTAATTACATAGAGAACTGGTGTACTGAAAATTGTATAGAACTTAATATTAAAAAATGTAACATTCTTACCTACTATAGAATACATGCTCCTATATTACATGATTATTTTATTCAAGGAAAACGTCTCTCTCGTATAAATACAATCAAAGATCTTGGTATATATTTTGATTCCAAATTAGATTTTACTGTGCACATTGATACATTAATAAAAAGATGTAATCGACAGTTGGGCTTTATTTTTCGTTTCACTAAAGACTTTTAAAGTCCACATGTCCTCAAATGTTTATTTACAACTCTAATTCGCCCCTCATTAGAATACTGTTCCCCCGTTTGGTCGCCACATTATGTTTGTCATATTAATAGAATTGAAAATATTCAGAAGAAATTTCTAAGAGTTCTAGCATATAAATTAGATCAACATCTTCCAACAAGTACATCTTCATCTCTTGCCAAGAACTTAAATTTGTCAAACTTAAAAAATCGTAGAACGTACTTAGATCTAGTATTTCTATACAAAATATTTAATTCACATGTTGATTGCCCTGACTTATTAAGTAAGATAATACTGCATGTGCCAAATATCAGTACTCGCTCAACACATCTTTTGCAAAATCCTTTTATAGAAGAAATTATCTATACAATAGTTTTTTCCCTCGATCTTTCAATGCAGCCAATGCTTCTGGAGATGTTTGTTTTCTCTCACCTTAGCAAACTATAAAGTAGTATGTAACTATGTTTATTCTGTGTTCTAATATTAAATATTAAAATGTATTGCGGTGTTCTTATGTACTTTATTTTCAATTTTTTGGTTTTTGGTTTTTCAATTTTGTGGCTTTTAAACTTATCTACCTTTAAGAATGTAAATGTATTTCATTTTGAGTGCAATAATTAAACACACTCTTTGTTTCTTTATTGGCGGACAAATTAAGTAGAGTTGTATTATGAAATAGTTTAATTTCTAATATTGTATCTATTGTATCTAGGGTATGCCTGCCCGTTAAATAAATAAATGTGGGAAAATGTGGGAAATTAATTTTTAGTTGCGTTTTTCTTTTTCTTTGCCATATTTACGTTTATTAAAATTTGGATCACATTTATTAAATACCGTCAATATCCGTATGACTAACCACAAAACAACATTGTAATCGTTTTTCCATTAGAAAGAGTTGATAATGTTTTTAGTTTTGTGTCTCTGTATGTTTTAACTCAGAAATTGTAAAAAAATCATCCATAACGAACCAGGTCGAATATTTTTTCTGTAACGTTTAAGCAACTAATAAACTGAAATGTTAGTTCCTAAATTGAACAAAAATTATTCTTTATTACTTATAATTGTATAAATTTTCGATTACATTTACACTTATCAGTTGCCGTAAATTTCAGGGTAACTAACCAACCACCGACAGAATTAATAGATGCTTATTTACGTTTGCTAATTTCAGTGCCTATTTTCGTAAAGAAAAAAAATTACTTCAAATTTATAAATGTAAATAAACAGAACAATAAGTTTTGCGACACCTAGTGTCGACTCGTAAATGCATTCGCATTAAGTAACTTTGTGGACAAAGTTGCTTAATGTAAATAAACAAATTTAATATTATACTGTACTGTAATTAAGTTTGAAATTGTCTTTTCCTGTAAGTACACAACATTATTTTTTGATCTATAATGTCTAACAACTCTTTATTAAAGCTTAATTAGTTCGAAGTGTATCGATAACGTTTATGGTTGCAGGTGTACTTATAAGCATTATTGTAATTAAAATACAATTTATGAAAGAGATCCAAAATATAGAAATGAAAATAAAATGTTCAGCTAAAGGTGTTCTCTGCGGTTTGAGTTTCGTAATGCAATTGCAACAAGTTAAACTATAGATGAAATCAAAAGTTTAATAAAATACCGACCTTCAAAATAATTCACTTATAGTGGAATATGAACGAATATAACAAAAAGTTCTTAAACCGTTAAAGTCCTTATCTTCTTACTGAAAAACGTGTCGAAAATTTGCGAAGTTAATTGAAAATATTTAAGTTTATTTTTTTATGCAATTGATGAAATCTGAATTAATCTATTAGAAAAAATCAATTTAATAACTTTTTACAAACGCTGGTTTCGTTGATCGTCCGTCGTATAAAAAGTGTGAAAAAAAAAACTTTTTATTTCGGAATAACTACGGACAACTCATATAATTATTCTAATAAAAATTTTCGTTGTTTTAATGTAAGAGTAAGTGTTTATGTTCTTTTAAAAATTTACACCTTTCCGTGCAATTTAAAATTTAATGCTGACTACGAAATATCTTACCAGTGTAATCGGATAAAACTGTACTTTTAAAATTGATTTTTATTTTCAACGTGACCAATTTGCAATTTAAAGTTTCGATAATTGGGAATTTTTTTTTGGGGACAAGCGTCGACCATTAATGAGAAAAAAAGAGAACACTTTCGAAATGTTTACGACTAAAAAAATTGTTTGCAAATATAAAGTTATATTTATTTTGTGTATTTCGATCGTATGCACTTAGAAAACAAAGAAGCCCGGCTACAGGTGTCGGAATATCTGCGAATGCCTTCCAGTTCATCTCGCAACTGACGATGTAAACACACACAATCGAGGGAAACAGATCAGCTTTTCTGAATACAAATTTAATTTAAAATACGTGCATTTTAATATTCCTCAACTTCATGTGTGTGTCACCAGAAGAGTCGCGTGGCCGGGGGTGAGTGACGTCACTTTTAGATCCAATAGAGAATTGCAACCCCAAGCGCGCAAATTTTTGATTGGAGAATGTTGTAACCATGGAGTGGCGCTCCGCCTGTGCTTACAGCATCCCTTGCCGAATATCACCCTCCGACGCCCGCACAAACTCGAGCGCCGTCACCCCCTCATCCCCGAGTTTTTCGTTTCCACCCCGAACAGTGGAGGTTTCTGGCACGTTATTGAATTAAGCTTATCATTTGATTTCGGCGCAAGCAGACAGTCGGGTCTTCACGCGCGAATCTGACGCTGCTCCTAAAAAAAACCCGCGCCAATATTATCCGTAATCGCCATAATTTGATATCAGCCTCTGATTCAATTACTCTTTAAGCCGGCCGTCAAATTCGACTAGCGAATCCATGTCTTAGCCGGATTATTAGCTTCGCTTCTTCTACTCAAAAACATCATTTATAATTTTGCGAATATCCACAAGTTGTTGTGAACTTTAAAATAACGATTTCGATCACACTTTTTTTGCCTTCGAATAAATCAAATATTTGACGGATTTTTAGTGCAGTGACGAGTTTTTCTCAGTTTTACATTATGGACTATTCGTATTTGAATCAGGCTGCGGCCGCCGGGTTCGATTCGAGCTGTTTGCAAGCAACCGCTATGGATCCGACAGGCTTGGGAAATATGCCTTGTTCTTATGGAGATCTTACATCATGTAGTCAAATGTCTCAAGCTGCCTACCGATATACAGCCGCCGCTGCGTCGATGGCTAGAACTTACAATCCAGCAACCGCTGGTGCCGGAGCAATGGTACACCATCCTGGTTCAACTGGATCTCAATGCGCCGTAATGGGCGGAAGGCCACACGTCCAAGACGTCCACCACAGAGCCGCTATGTTTCCATCCACTATGAATTTACAAAGTAAGTTGCACTAAATTTTCACCGAAAAGAACCACTCTAACACAACTCTAATTCACAATATTATCGATTCTAAACTCTAACCGTAACTACCACTGAAGTCAATGGTCCCGGTTTCAAAGTACAAGAATCGTACTAATTACCATTTTAATTGACAGATTATGATTAAGATGAATGATGTAAGTGACGGGTACCTCAAAAGCATCTCGACCGCCCGCTGGAAAGCGACTGGCGAATGCCAAAGCTCAGCAGCGCTTCTTTTTCTCATTCCGGGCATTATAAGACCATAACTCAGTTGTGCTCTCGCTAACAAGGTTACACCTCGACCTTATCCACTACACTTCAACCCCCACCAGAACCGAAATTAAATAATTTAATAGCAGCGAAAGTTTATTGTGAATAATCTAGTTTGTAGGGTTTGGCGAACGCGCTTTTCCGACTGGGGAGATCTGGTGTTCTTTTTCTTTTTCCATTTTTTCTTCTCTAAACTTCTTGAAATGTTGTCGCATCTAACCTTATCTAAGTTTGGGACGCGTTATCGGTACTACAAGCGACGTTATTATACATTGCATCAAGAGTCCCTCGACTCTGTCTTGAAAGATTGGGTGCGTAATTGAGGGCGAAAGCTGTCTAAATGCGTGACGTTTTCCTAAACATTGCCTGCTGAACTTGAAAATAAAGAAAGTAAATTTTCCGCAGAGTAAGTCATTGGTTTGCGGACGACTACAGAAAAGTGTCACATTTGGTTAAACTTGTGTACATTGTAAAACAAAAATTTACTATATATGAAGTTTTCAGAGTGAAATGTTGCGAGATAAACCAGGCAAGAAATGTGATGTAAATGCACATCGAATTTTTATAGTCTTTTTTACTGTCGCAACATGTAGAGTAACTTTATGCTTGAGGGAACTTCTTTTATGACGAGGAGTAAAATTCCTTTGTCGTTTGATTGAAATATCTAAGAATATAAATCTTTTATTGCCTTTGCATATTCAATACGTGATTTTAAAGCTTAGATTTACTCAACAAATATAAAATCACCTTGAAATTTTATTTTATTGCCTTTTTCAACTATTTTTGAAATCCGACGCAGTAAACAATTTTATCATCTCAAGTTTATATCGCTTATCGAACTTTTCAAAACAAAATTTTTTCGAAAAAATCGCACCTTAATCAATATTTATAGCACGACAACCATTGCAAAGAGATTTTTAAACAAAATATTACGTGCCGATATTCTATGAATGCTTAAAATTTCAAGAGAGTTTTTTATCACTTTTTTCATAGCCTTAACCTGATGATCTATAAATTTGGATTACGTTTCTCTTCGGCGACAATTCCGACAAACTTCGTTTAATTTTTTTATCAAAAAAAAAATTATTTATTAATAAAAGTAACAGTTAATTTTTTGTTATATCAAAGTCAAAGATATCAAAATTTTTGTAACATTTGTAAAACATTTTTAGTTTAAAAGTATAAGAAATTTAATAATAGTAATTAGTTATTGTTAATATAAGTGCGTGAAGTAAGGCTTTTATGCACTAAATGCGAAGTGCGATCGCACAAAATCCATAATGGTCTTTCACACAAGTCATACAATATTTTATCTACGTCAGAATTAAAATTTGCAATTTGAAACAGATACTACAAGCATCAAGAAAAATTGTCCATTTAATTTACATTGTACTATTTTTACTCTCAATTTATGCGGAGGTTATAAGTTAAACATAGATAATAGTATGATGAAAACAAGTATCATAACACAACCAGACTTTATACCGCATAAAGACAAAGATTACAGCCACAATGTGACACATTTTTCATATTTTTACTCCACATCTTATAAATAAAATGGAGAGTTATGCAACGATTTTCAAACCAAAAAGTAAACATATCTTTTTTTTCTTTTTTCTGACCAATTAGAGTTAGTACTTTATAATAATACTAAAAAAATTTCTGTCCCATGGCCGGCCGGCTGTCCGTCCGTGTGTATGTAAGCAAGATACCAAAAAAACCACCCGTACGATTTTTATAAAACTTTGCACATAGGCCTTCTTTAAAATTCCGCAGATATGATCAGATTTTGGGCATAATCTATCTAGCCAAAAGGAACGTTAACTTACCCAGATTTTAGAGTTTTTTTATTTTGCTGGTATTTACTCTACATTTTTGTAATTACCAAGACGGTGGTTGTAATATTCAGGTTAGATGCGTTCACCAGCTTTGATTATTTGTAGCAATTACAATACCAAAACAAATGACATACCTATAACGTGCTTCAAAGTACAAGTGCGTTAATAAGATCCATTACCGCACGTTATTTCGCATCAATCACAAAGTAGCATCGAATAAATTATTCTAATAATTTAATTTTATTAAAATAATATGAATAATATTAGCCAATAAACGTCGATTCAAAATAAAACAATCTTAATATAAAATATAAAAAACTTTAGTTTTTTTAAAATTTTTATTTATAAAGTGTGTTAATTGTGTTTTTAGGTCTACGTTGCATCCTTCAAGAATAATTAAATTAAAAAATTATGTATCTGTCTAAAATTATTACTTCGGAAATTATACAACAAAAATAAAATACACAGTTCCCAAAAAAAATTCGAATAGATTTTGTATTAACCAATACCTTTTATTGCGTAACTAGAACAAAGCTATCCATTCCTTTTAAAAGTTTTGTTTTTTAAAATGATTATTGATAAATCCATCTTTAACCATCACTTTTGCTTCTGCAATACAAAAGTTTTACTGCAAAAAATAAATAATTTGTGCAAAGAATACAAATTGTTAAGCATTGAAAAATTAATGTCTTTTATATTAAAACTACATCAAGTATTAGAAACATTTATTGATGATTGTTAATTTTATTACAAAAAGAAGTTGTTTTGGCTTAATGTTTTGCTTTGTATAAAAAATGCAATTAATAAATGTTATTGCATTTGAAAAGATTTGAAAATCTTAATGGATAATTTTGGCTACGTTTCGCTTTCTATCGTAAAGGCTTCTTCAAACCTTACAATTAAATTAGTTACGATTCACAGTTACAAATACTCCATGGTCAACAAGAAAAACATCACCGCTTTGGTTTCCGGAATTAAACATCAAAACGTACGTCAATTTTCTTTAGAGTTTTTTTTTCGTGTGTGTTTTTTAGGGGTTTTTGGTGCAAATATAAAATATGGAAGGTGATCAGTACCTTACAGTACTCCATGGTCAACAAGAAAAACATGTTGTTCCTGAGAATCACCACTTTGGTTTCCGGACCTGGTCATCAAGACCCTCCCGGATAATTAGGAAAAATGTACAACACAATTTCACAAAACACAATCACATTACACACTTAATTAATATTATTACATGTAAATACTAGGGTGGGTAAGGGTTGGCATGTTTAGGTTTTAGTGGTTTTCCTAAACCTTGAAGTAAATGCTTTGCCAAGACGAACCAATCCACAAATGCACACGGTTTCGTCACCACACTGTACAGGTTTATACTGATCTTCTGGGGCACCATACATAAAACTTACATCACAATACAATATTTAAAATGTACCATACGATTAAATAAATAACAGTTACAATTTACTATAACTACAGAAAATAGTTTTAAAATTCCTTTCTTAGAGATAACAATAAGATTATTACAGATCGGTATTACGAAAACATGACTTCTAATAAAATAATTAACACTATCACAACAACCACTGCAAGAAAAAACTTAATATGATCAACTTTATAAAAACAATAACAAAAAGTAAAATAGTCACCTAAAAGAAATTAATAACTAAATTACTACTATCAACATCCAACAATTTATTACATAGATTAAATAACATATAGATAACACACCAGCATAAAAATTACGCCAAAATTAACGGTCTATGATTAAACACCACGTTGAACTACTATATTAAAAACACACTAACCTACAGGTAGTTTCATATAATAAAAACACTTTATATAACATGTTCTTCACTAAACTAAAAACTAAATCTATGGAGATGCCAAATATAGTATACAAATTAGAATGTATTAATTTCAACAAATGCTACATAAGACAAACAAAACAATAACTTAAAAATAGAAAAACAAATCACAAGTATGATTGTAGAAAACAAACAAATCAAACGTCATTCATTTTGACAAAGAGAGTGATTTTAGAAAGAGGTTAATTTCAGAAATGCTATACATTAACATTCTCGAAAAAACATTCGCAAAATTTAAATTAAAATCTAATTACGTTGATTAAGAATGTTCACAATAAGAGTATTTTACTGTACAATTATAAAATGTTAATACATAAAAATTTAGAGTCTACGTATAAAATATGTATATCACTGTTGAACTCGGATTTTACAGACCTTAAATGTACGGTTTAATGTGTTATGTGTTAAGGTGTTATATTTGTTTTAAATTAATAATATTATTGATGCAAATTAAATATTAATTAAGTAAGTACAATTAGACATAAGTATATTCTGTGATATCTTTAAATATTTGTATGTACTTCAAACATAATTTTGACATTGTAATGTCTGGTGTTGTATTTTTAATGTCCTTGTTAGATAATGTATTTGACATCTTACAATGTTTGTGTATATTTTAAGTTTTATTTAAAATTTATAATTTAATTAAATCGTAGGGCCTGAAGAAGCCTTCACGATAGACGGCGAAACGTAACCAAAAATGAATACAAGTAAGCAGGTACTTTTGATTTTATTAATTAACGTTACTATTTATTTATTCCTTTTTGGAAAATACTATCTTGCATTTGTAAATAGTATATATTTTATTTAGAATAATTGAATTTTCAACTACTAAAATTGAAGCGACTTCATCAGTTTCCTAATTTTCATTAATCATTTATTATTAAGTGCTATCGTGATTGGAATGAACTAGTTCTAATTTAACACTTTTTATGAATTGAATTTAATTGAAACTTAGGTAATAAAGAAAGATTCAATTTTTTATAAACCCTCAGAAAACTATAAAAATAGAGACACATTTTACAATTTTAAATTAAAAATTAAAATAAACTTACTCTCTCAATAAAATTTTGGGAAAGAACTAACAGGTGTTTAAATAAAAAACTAAGGTAGTAATTTTTTTAACAAAGTAGCCAGCAGTTTAGAGTGGAATTCAAGGTATCTAAGAAAACACTGATTTTTGTCAATTTTTAGGTTATATGTTAATGTCGTTGTAATGGAGAGTTCCACGCCACCATACATTATTTTGTGTACACTGTAAAACAATTAAATCAATTTATTTCCACGTTGACTATTTGAACACTCGTTACATTCATGCTCTAATTAACAAACTATACAATTCACACGACTTATTTCGTTGTATGATCGTATCCAACCGTTACCATTATAAACTAAACCTGCAATTTCTGTGTCCAAACGTAGCGATTGTACGATCGTAGTGTAAAAATTGGCAATTTTGTGTGTTGCTCTATGCTATAGATTCTCGTATGTATTTATGGTTTCTTGTAAATCCTTACAGACCTTAAAAAATTTGACAGAGCTACAGAATTGCTAATAATACCGTTCTGTAAAATACATTGCTACGATCAAATCATAAGATACGATCTTACAATATTACGATTTGTAAATACAGAATTGAATATTAATCAGAAATAAACAAAATAGTACAATTACATAATCATTTACAACAAATTATTATTAATAGTAGATTTTATTTCTAAAAAAATATACAGGGTGTTAATTAAGTTTGTAGCCAAACTTCAGGATGTTGTTCCTTACTCAATTTAAAGAAGACAAAAAGTTTGTATAAACATAGGTCCTAAATGACTTTGTTTTTATTATACAGCGTGATGAAATCATTTAAAAAAAAACGATTTTCGTAAATAACTAGAAGACGCAAATTAGTATGAAGTTGTAACTTATTGACAGTTTTGAACTTATACAGAGGAATGGTTTAAACCGTTTTAAATTAAAATGGTTTGTATAATTTTACCAGTAGCTTACACAAGTCAAATTTAAAAAAAATATGTATTTTTTCAACAATTACGTATTATAAGTTTTGTGCATTTTTTTAATTTTGGTTTTTAGGTTTTTTTGTTACTTTACATAGCACTCTTATTTTTTTGTTATTTTTTGAAACAATACAGTAATAAATGATTATGCATAATTTTATTTTAATTTCCGTGAGTAAATCTTTAAATTTATCCTCTGTATACGTAAAAAAACTGTCATAAGTTTCAAACCCCTACCAAATTGCGTGTTCTACAGGGTGGGACAGAAAAACCTATCCGATTTCAAAACGTTATAAAATTAAAACCACTCAACTTGTCAAAAAATTTTTTTATTAACATATCGCAAATTTAATGCCATTTTTAAATTTAAGTTTTGAAAAGCACATCACTCAAATGTCGTCCTTGGGAGCGGATACACTGATTTAGGCGCTGGCGGTAGCTTTCCATGACTTTCACCGTCATTTCCACAGGAATTTCTTCAATTGCCCGAGCAATTTCCCTTCGTAAAGCAAGAAGGGTCCTTGGTCGATGCTGGTAAACCTTCAATTTGAGGTAACCCCAAAGGAAGAAGTCACATGGAGTGAGATCCGGTGAGCGCGGCGGCCAGCCAAGATCACCTCTCAGGGAAATGAGGCGACCGGGAAACAGTTCTCTGAGAATGTTCATTGATCGTCGCGATGTGTGGACGGTTGCACCATCCTGTTGAATCCACACATTTTCCACGCCATTTTCTTTCATTATGGGTCTAAGAAAATTTTCCAGCATGAAACAATAGCGCTCGCTGTTGACCGTCACGGTTTGCCCATTTTCTTCAAAAAAGTAAGGCCCCCAGACGCCTAGGCGGGAAAGAGCACACCACACAGTCACTTTTGGGCTATGGAGGGGTTCCTGATGGATTTCTCGAGGATTTTCGTCACTCCAATATCGAAAATTCTGCCTGTTAACGGAACCACAAAGGTGAAAATCGGCTTCGTCCGTGAAGAGCACATCATCGTCGTTTGGGAGTTCTCGGAGATCGCGACACAGGTTCGTACGGGTTTCAAAATTCCTTTCACTTAATTCCTGTGCAACAGCCATTTTGTAGGGATGCATTTTGAGGTCCCGGTGCAAAATGCGCCGAATACTGCGTTTGGAAATCGCCAAAGCGAGCGAATGTTTTCACGCCGAACGACGCGGGGAACGTTCAATCGCGGATATCACATTGGCCACGTTTTCAGGTCCTGTTGCTGTCCTGAGACGTCCAGGCGACTTCTTTTTCAGTGCTGAACTCGTCTGTCTAAAATTTGACACCCACATTTTAATCGTAGCGTGATGTGGAACAGGATCATGACGCCCGAGTCCGAAATGAATTCGAAAAGCACGTTGTGTAGCAATTATCGAACCGCCGCATTCGATAAACCGCTCAATAACAAAAGCACGATGTTCACCAGACCAAGGCATATTGACTACTGACAAATGGCATAAAACCGGCTTTCTAACGGTTTTTACCTCACTACTCTACCTGCTCCCTCTTCTGAGAAAAAGGGATTTGAAATCGGATAGGTTTTTCTGCCCCACCCTGTACATATTTACAAAAAACCATTACTATGATATTATTTCAACACCCTATAAAAGAAAAGCAAACCTGTTTAAGAACTATGTTTATTTAAAAATGTTGTCTTAAAATTCAGTAAGGAACAACAGCCTGAAGTTTGGCTACATACTTAATTAACACTGTGTATAAAGTCAATGATTAAAACTACCTACAACGATACATTGGTCAGACTAAACAAAAAGTACCAACCTACCAATAAGTGGTAAAAGTAAATAGAAAAACAGTACCTACTACAAATGCCACTATTTGTTGAAATATAGTTTTGTTTTTAAATATTTCATAAAAACATTTAGTTTTAAGATCATCTAAAATGAGGACTGTAAAAGTTTAAATATGACAAAAAGCAGTTGCTTTTTATAATATTTCATAGATGGCGAGTTATGTGACGGTTTCCAAATCGAAAATCATTCTTTTCACTTTTTTCGACAAATTGGAGTTACTACGCTATAATAAAACAAAAAACAAAATTGTTTGGAGGACGCAGCTCATGCATTACTATACAAACATGTTTTGTTTAAATAATTTTATTTAGGTCTCATCTATAATTAGCACATTAATTACTAAATAATTGTGTGTGAAATGCTACTTTTAAATAAATTGTGTAAAAAAATAAAATCGTGTGTAAAAGTACAAGGTAATTTAAATGGGAGTTTTATTATTAAAAACGATTTTTATTGTCAACGTTACTTGGCAACCAAGAGTCAAAATAAACAAAAGTATGCGGTATACGATTAAATTATTCACTTACGGCTCGTGTTTTAAACTCCGCAACTGGTGCATAAAACCCTTATCTCACACACTTGTATCATAAATAACTATTTTTGTTATGATAAAAAAGTTGTTAAAATATTTATTATCTATAACTTTGTCTGATTTTTTTCAAAAATGTTTTTCTTCCTCTTTTTTATAAGAGCAACAAGTATATTTTTCGTGTCGGTTTAGCGCGCATTTTCTATACGCTCTTAGCTGGTTATTTTGTTACCAACTAAAAATTTTATTATGTTGTCGTTCTATACGCTTTTACAAGTTTTACTTGTTTGTTGTTTGTTGGTATTTAGTATACATTTTTTAATAAATGTTTTGATTAGTGTCTTAATTACAAGTTTCTACTCTTTTTTTATTCTGTGGAGATTAAATATAAACTTACAAATTTACTCATTATTTGGTTATTGCAAATTACAAAAGCGTACCACAAAAAAACTATATAAGTAACATGCAACGATTCCCAAAATGGTTATTTAGATACGAAATAGGAGAAAAGAGAAGTAATAACAAAAGTATACAGTGCACCCAATTTATGTTGTCACTCATTCTGGACTTTAATAAGAATAAGTTAGTTTCAATAACCCCAATATTAAGATAAATCCAAAAATTACTAGACTAAAAAGTGCGACAAAGAAAGATTTACCTTAACTTTCACGTAATTTCATATAATATATATTATTATAGTTGTATACGTAATAAGTCTTTGTGAGAAGTTAGGAACAGTTGCTCAGTATCCTTTACTTTAGATCTAATCTAAATTAGTCAAAACGTTGGTAGAATGAATATCGAGTTTCATTGAGCAACTGTTTTTAACTCCTCAAAAAGGCCCACTACGCGGACAACTATAATAATCTTATTGAATCAAGGAGATCTCCAAAAAATAATAAATATTGTTGGATGTCTTGTATGCAATCGTAGTGAGTACGTAATAACCAATTTTTTTCTCTTCCTTGCCCTTTACCATTTTTCTCTTTTGTACTATCTACTCCATCCATCTCGCTCCTTTTCCTCTCTCTGATCTCTCACTTCTTCTCTTACGTCGGCGCATATTAAGCTCATGTGTTCCACATTTTCACACTCCTCTCCACATAACCTACACATTCTTCTACTATCCTAATTTTCCGCTTCTTCATTCACTCATCTAAACCTTGCTATTATTTTCTCTTTTTTTAATTCTATACTCCCATTAAATGACTTGGTATCTCTTTCGTTATAATTTTTGTGTATTTATGGTTGTATTTTCTCTCCCTTATTTTTGTATTCCTTCTTGTTTTTGAGTGTCCAAATCTTTTCCCTTTCTATTTCCCATCTCTACTGTCTTCTCTCTCTACCTCTTTAGTTACAATCCCACTTTTTCGTAATACGATTACTTATATTCTTGCTCAAGTTTTATTTTTTTATTTTCTTCCAGACGTTTTGTAATATTTTGTATTATTTTCTCTTCTTTCTATCTTCTTTTCCCATTCCTTGTTGTATTCTTATCTTTTGATATTACGCTCTTCTTTTACTATACATGGTGTTAGGTAAATGTAAATGTAAACCGTTTAAGTCTATTACGGACTAAAAAGTTCTGTGCCGTATTGAAATTTGATGCAAACTTTGTCTGACAATCCAAAACAAATGAATGGTTTCTAGAGTTTCTAGAGTCCTAAGACTGTTGAATCCATCTTGAACTATTTGTTTTAAATAAAATTAAAAAACCTAAATCAAAGTAAAAATGCTTAAAGTGGACTTATTTGCTTATCCAATCATAAAAAAAAAATCTACATTACTCAAATTTATTTTCTCATTTTTACCATTTGTTCCGGAACGAAATTCTCATGTGATTCAAATATTACAGAAGAAAATGTAAATATGATGTGTTTAAAATTTGTCAAGACATTTACCTGTGTATGCTGGTATTTCCTTGTCTAATCCCAGTACTCATATTCAATATTTTACTTCTATTTTCTCGAGCTTAATCTGCTCTTTCCATCTCCATAACTCCGCTCTAATACACAATTACGGTTATTACCAGTCTACCAAATATCCATTTTTTGTTCTATATTCTTGATGAACATTCATTCTCCTAGTTTTCATACTTGCCTCTTTCCTTGCTAGTCCGTTTATATGACCTTCATTGTTGTTATCATAAGTCAGTGTATATCTTAAATACTTTACTTTTTTTACACTATATATCCTCTTCTCTCCCTATTTCCAATTTTCTTTTCTTCGTCCCTCCTTTCTTTTTAAAATACCATTAATTTAGTTTTTTACATTCACTTCTAATTGCATCTTTTCTAAATAATTCCTTATTGTTTGTATCATACTTTCCTTTTTACCCTTTTCGTTCGCTACCATCACAATATCATATCTACAACTGTTACTCCTCCTATTACAATTCTTCCATTTTGTTTTCCCTCTAATTTTTTTCTCTAAGTCTTCTATATATACTGACTTCCAAAAAATTGCAACACCTAGAAGTTGTTGAACGATTTCAATGAAAATTTCAGGAAACGTCTATTTTCATTAAACAAAATGATGATTAAAATTTAAAAACAAAAAAACAAAAGCTTAAAAGTTTTTTCAATATGAGTTGCTCCGCCACTATTTGTAATGCACTCATCTAGACGGCTTGGCATGCTATCAATCAAGTGATCTATAGCTGCTTGTGGTATATCATCCCAAGCTTCTTGAATCCGTTATTGAAGATCGTGTAAATTATCTGGGGAGTGCGGTAGATTACCCAGTTACCTACCAATCATATCCCATAAATGTTTAATTGGCGACAAATTAGGCGACCGAGCAGGCCATGGAAGGACGACAATGTTTAGATTCTTCCAAAAACCGTGTTGTAGCCCTTGCCGTATGATGGCGCGCATTATCTTTCTGGAAAATGGGATTTTGCAGCCCCTGAAAATATAGAAGGCCAACTGGTTGTAGCACATTAGCAATGTAACCAGCTGCGTTAAGGTTGCCGCCAATAAAGACCAAGGGTGGTCTGCTACCATAACATGTTGCACCCAATATCATCACTCCTTGATTGAAGGCTGTGTTGCGTTCCTCAAAAAATGTTGGATTTTTACTTTCTCCACGCATCCGTCTGACCCTCCTACGACCATCGTGGGCCCACAAGCAAAATCGGGACGATATGAACGCAACCCATAAGATCTTATCCAGCGATAAACAGATGACATTGACATCCTAAGTCATGTACCTCTCATCCAACTATTTGCAATTGATCGAGTTGTTGAAAATCTATCTCTTGTGGCTAAAACTCTTAAGCGACGTTTTTCGCGATCTGTAGTCCTTCGAGGACACCCAGATCCACGGCGACGGTGTTGAACCCCTTCCTCGGACCATTTGGACCAACATCTCAATACCGATGAAACATTTCGGTTTACACGACGAGCAATTTCTCTTAGCGAAAGTCCGGCCTCTCTCATACCAATAATACGGTCACGTTCAAAATCACTTAATTGGACAAAATGTTGATGTTGACGTACTTTCGGCATTGTTTTTAAGTTTAGAATGAAATTGTGAAGAAACAACAACAATTTGCAAACTTGACAGTTACTAAATAGTCTAATACTTCAAATTTATTGTTACTATGTGCTATGGAAACAACAGGCAAAAAACAAAACTACTGGCTAGATTTTATTCAAATTTTAATCATCACTTTGTTTAATGAAAATATGAGTTCCTGAAAATTTCATTAAAATCGTTCGACAACTTCTAGGTGTTGCAATTTTTCTGGAAGTCAGTATATGTTGAAACAGAATCGGTTGAGTCCTTATCTTAGCCCCTCTCTATCTTCACCTTATACCAATGTTCTTTGTATATCCTTTCTAATTTACCACTATATCTTCTTCCACCATATTTTTCCTTAACATTTCCTACGCTTCTCTTTTTTCTATGTTGTCGAATATTAATATTATGCTTAAAACCGATGCATTTATTTTGTATCCCACGATCAGTATGCTTTCTCCTTTATAGTTTTTCTTATCGGTTCTTTATGAAATGATGAATGGATTTTCTGATTATTTTAGAAGCTTGCAAATGTATCTATCGTAGTATATGTACATATACGACATGCTCTAGGTACATGTTTATTATTTAGAATGTGCAGACGTGCCCCCACTATCTAGACATTCTAAATAATTAAATTAGTGAAGGATATCGTCAATATTATTGTACATGTTTATGTTCTTCTTCTTCTTCTTCAAGTAGCATATCCGTTACCAGACGTTGCGCACCCCTCGCATGTATATGTGTTGTGAGTGACAATAGACACATACACATGGGACCTACAGCTTAACGCCGATTCTGAACCGTTAAGTTGAGAGGTTTACTAGGCAAGTATACTCTCGCTGGTTTGCCATTGCCTTGCGAGAGAGTACGGCCGAAAAATTCGATGTTTGCACCGGGAATTGAACCCGAGGTGCCTGCTTAACAACTAACGCACTTAACTGCAGAGCTACGACCGCACATGTTTATGTTAATTTGGGTTAAATATCGACTTTAATCTATATAAACCAGAAATGTCCTTTGTTACTATGTTATCATAGCGATAATAAAAGATACAGAATCGGTTTCTTTCTTATTTACTATTGCTGTTAAATCTTTAATAAAATTGTCAGTGTGACAAATCAATAAATAAATATATTAGACTGTAATTATTTTATGTCGTTCATTTAATCATTTGGTAAGATTAATCATCGAAGATGCTACATTCCAGCTAATTTTCACTTATATCATTGATAATAATCTAACCACTCGTTACATTATAATCGATAATACCGCTTAATAAGCATGTATTTTTTGTAAAACAAATGAATAAAGGTTTTAATGGTTAGTTTACATTAGAGTATTTAATACAAAAAAAAGTTTTGAATTATTCGTGTTGAATCGTAAAAATTGAACAAACATTTATTTCCCTATGTTCTCTTTATTAAGAAAAAGACAAGTAGGCAAAAAGGCAAATTTCCAATCCATGATGTTATTTTCCAAAATTAAAGAAGGAATAATTTGGAACCACTACCAGCTAAACTAAAAGAAAATAAAAATATGAAAGTTGCATCACTGTTTTCTATTTAATTAGTTTAGTGGTTAGGATGAATGGTTATGGTGATAGTGGCGTGGGTAAATATCCTACTGAGGGCAACTCTTTTAAAAGAGGAGATATGCGAGGAAGGAAATAAATGAGAAATACGATAGAACAGAGATGTATAGAAGATAAGTATGGCGGAATGAATACAAAAAGACACAGCATAAAAGAAGAAAACATAACAAAAACTATAGGAAGAAAATAACAGAAGACAAACCTCATAGTAATAATTGTATGAATCCAATTTGCAAATAAAACAGTCCTCTCCAAAAAGCTACAAATTCTTAGATACGTAGTTACTTAATATATTTGCTATTTTTATCTTAGAATTATTACAGGTTCCGATTATGTATGTTTATTTAGTTATGCAATTACAGAAAAAAACCAACCGGAAAATTGTATGTGAAATATTTCAGAATAAGGGTTTTTTACTCTCTGGTCTAGTACAGGAAAGTGAACAAAGAATTTTTGTTTTATAAAATGTGCCCACTTAACTTCGTACAGTATGAGAAACTTTTTTATTATTAATGCATATTATGAAAAAGTTATTCTTTATAAAAAGCTTTGCATGGTGTAAAAACTAAAATGCAAATATCATACATCAAAATTTTTCAGTCGTGTACGGGGTGTGTTAAAAATAGAAAATCGTAGTTAAGAAAATTTATTTAAAATTGTAAATTATGTTCAACTATACATCCATGTATACAAAATGTTTAAAACGATGATTTTCAACATTTTCCTATTGTCTACCCTACAAAAGTAATAAATGCATAAGTACATTTTTAATCAAGTTGCCATGATATTTACATATCTGACATTAAACGTCAAATACATATTTGAAAATTACAATATAGTCTAAGTAAAGATGCCGGTGGTATTTAATTTAGAAGAAAAAATAGAAATCGTGCTAAGTGTATGTAATAATTATTCATATTTTTTAACATATCTCGTATATGACTGAAAAATTTTACTATTTGATATTTGCATTTTAGCTTTTACACCATAGAAACCTTTTATTAAGAATAATTTTTTCATAATATTAATAATAAAAAGTTTCCCATATGGCGCGAACTTAAGTGGATATCAAGTATACGATATACAGGGTATTACTAAATATCATGTACAAACGAAAGGAGGTGATTTTTGGCTTATTTTATGACTAAAATATATGAACATAGGTCTGCAAACGTTTCCTTAGCGGACTACAGGGTGTTAAAATTTTAATTTTTTTCAAGTTTTTTGTTTATGGTTCCTGCAGTTCTTGAGATATTGAGTTCAAATTTAGAATGTAAATTAAGCTCCAGGGGTTATATCTTCTGACAAATCAAAAAACTGTGAGAATTATACCGGGTGATACTTTTTCAGCGGCTATGTCACTTTTTCCACCCTGAACTTTTTTGTGGTGTACCGGTTGTAGATTCCAAAATAAAAAATGGATTCTCTCTCCTGCTTAGAAACTTTTTGGTTTCTTGCAGTTTTTTCTTATCTCCAACCGTTTTTGATAAAACAAAAATTAGAAAAATACCTAACAAAATTAAATTTTTCAAAAGTGGTCTAGTAGGCTGTGGATTTATTTGAATAACCTTTTATTTTTAATGATATCAAATAATGATAGTTGTCACTTCATTAAAAGTTTAATTGTAGTAAACTGTACAAGGTGTAAATATTACTAAGTGTAAAGTGTAAATACTACTAGACCGTAAGGTGTAAATACTACTAATAGCCGCTGAAAAAGTATCACCCGGTTTAATTCTTACAATCCTCTGACTTGTCAGAAGATGTAACCCCTGGAGCTTAAATAACATACCAACTCAATATCTCAGGAGCCATAAACAAAACTTGAAAAAAAATTTTAACACCCTGTAGTCCGCTAAGGAAGCGTTTGCGGACCCATGTTTATATAATATTTTAGTCATAAAATAAGCCAAAGAATCACTTTCTTTTGTTTGTACATGATATTTAGAAACACTCTGTATATTAAGAAGATGTAACATTAAAATCTCAAAAATAAACTTTTAATATAAGAACTTTAAAATTGGTTTTAAAAAACAGTTTCATAAAAATCAGTCAATACATCTACTTAGTTTTTAGTAATTTATTTGAATCAAATTAAATAAAACTTGTTTAAAAAAAAAATACATGTTACTTAATGTGTCAGCAATAATCATATTCAGTATAAAAATATATTATACCCAAAGTCAATGAAGAACTCCTTCCCTGAAACGTTTCAAAAGTAGACTAAATTATTATTAAAAAAATTATCTTGTGATCGTGCCATCCTTCAGCCCAGAAATAGATCTGGTTTTTGTAAAATAAATATTTGTAATATTCAAAATGTATTTATTTATTTATTTACTTGTCACATTTTTACAAAGAATCTATTTAGTGAGAGAGACAAAAAGTAAATTATTAAAAAACTAATAATTGATGTTTATAAATATTTAAAAATGTATTAGGTATAAGAAATAACCAAATACAAAACAAAGTCAAACTAAATTTTTTTTTCGAAAACTGTCATCGAGATATCGAAAAGTGATGGGCATATTGAGAACCATCGGTAAAAACAAAAATAAATATGAATCACATATCAAATTTAATCCATCACAGACATATGATTCCAGAAACCAAACTGTAACTTTGGTTAAAAAAGATGAAAAATTGCATTCAGTTTAATAAAAATTATTGTTAATTACTATTCAAATATTAGGTAACGATGAGGTTTGGAACATGGTCAGGACCAGAGGAAAGGAAACTTTTTAAATGTCTTGGAGCTAGACAAATATTTTTGTTTGAAATTGCTTGTATGTTAGTAAATTAGGTAAATTAGATCAAAAATGGAAAAGAACTTGGCCAAGCTTGAATTACGTTAACTGACACGCTAATCTGAGAGCCGTTAAAATTAACTATAGATGTTAACCATCAGAATATCTTTTAGGGTTAACAAATTTCCAAAAATTAGTATTACTGACAGAAGAAGTATATTTTGGTGTCTACCTTACATAATGTGCAAAAATTTCTAAAGTCTGTTAGAAGACGAGAGTTAAGTGGATATTTGCGTGAAAATCTAAAAAACATCAATATTTTAAAGTTTTTAATTATTATCGGAAAATTTTCTTTTGAGCCAAACAGTTTTAAGCACAGCGCAATCCAATACTAGATAAGTTATACAGAGTGTTTAATAGTTAAACCACCATAGGTTAACAAGTAGAGGACACTTTGGTGGTTCCAAATAGCCTTGGTTCATTAGTCTAACATAACCATTAACAGAGATACAGGGTATTTTATTCATTTAGTCCAATGCTTTTGAAGGCCATAACTTTAGAATCACCCTATATATTTCTTTCATTTTTGGTAAGAATATATTGCATTGATAACACAATAAGATAGTGTAATAAGAATAATTATAATTCAGGTCTGGTTTAAGAAAAATTTGCAAAATTCGATAATCTCCAAAACAACACCCTGTATATCAGAATTTTTAAAATCCAATAGATTATTTGAAGAGAACAGAAAAAATAGAACGGCACCAAAATACTTTTCGAAGTGCACATCCCGTTTTACTCTTTATCTTTAAATGTCAAATTATTTATAATAATTGTTCGAAATGTCCACCATTTTGTTCTATGCATTTACGAGCTTTTTTTAAGATGTTTTGTGTTGATCGTCTTATCATTAATGGATTTGCCCTGATTTCCTCGCAAGCATCGTCAATTCTTTGAATAAGATCTTCTAAGCTGTTTATCTCAGTAGAGTATACTTTGGCTTTCAGATATTCCCAAATATGATAGTCCACTGGGTTAAAATCCGGCGACCGGCAACGCCAATTATTGGGCCCGCTCCTCCCTATCCACATTATTTCTAAAATTCTCGTCTAGAAAATTTCGCACAATTACCCTAAAGTGAGGTGGTGCACCATCGTGCTGGAAATACATTTCTCCAATTTTCTCATTTTCTAATAGGACTGGCAACATATTCTGCAAAAAAACAAAATAGTCGTCCCCTGTTAATGTACGGGGTAGGACATATTGTCCAATAAGGTGATTATCTAAAACTCCACACCAAACGTTAACCGATAACCTATACTGCGAATGTGTTTGTCTTGTAGCAAAAGGATTTTCATAATCCCAAACATGGAAATTTCTTTGATTGTAAACTCCACCCCTTGTAAATGTGGCCTCATCAGTGAATAGGCACCTCCTAACTATTCTTCTCCTTCTAAGTATTCACCGACTAAAGTCTAATCGCGGTTCCAAATCACGTGGTTCTAGTCTTTGAACCTGTTGAACATGATAAGGGTAGAAAGTACATTTTTTTAATCTTCTTCAAGCGGTAGTATGGGGTACATTTAATGCGTGGCCAATCCTTCTTGTACTGATTGTTGGGTTGTTGTCAACCATATCTGGAACAAAAGAAATTATGGCACTGGAGGAGACTAATTTAGTATCACGTATAATTGTAAATAACCTTATGTATTAATGTAATGAACAAAAGGGAAATTTCTAATTGACTCTTAGTCTTAATATCTATTAAATAAAATTTAATATCTTTACTTTACCTAGAATATTATTATCTTCAATATTTAAGTGTTGGCTTTCACCATAATCATTGGTTGTCGCTGTAGGAAATCCACCATGTTGACGACTGTAATCAAATACTCTAGCAAATGTCTGGTAATGAGGAGTGCGACGATTAGGAAAGCGTCTTTCATATTCCCTTACTGCTTCTCTACCATTTCCGTTACAAAAGCCATACATAAATAGTATGTCTGCATACTCTACATTTGTAAATTTATGAGGCATAATTAATTATTATTCAAAATAATCTAAATTATTTTGTGCGAAATTTACTAACAACAAACGATTAACTACCAATAACAAAACAAACTGTCAAAGTTTTCCGTACTTCAACAGTCTACGCCTATTTGATAATTTTTCTGTTCGTTTAGACAGAGGTTCCCATACTTTTTTTTCTCATAGACCACTTTAAACATTTTGCTGGATCTGGTGGACCCCCTGCAGCTATTACATTTACTAACTTACTTCCAAAACCCGAAAAAAGTATATGTCTATGTAAATCTGTGTTGTTGCTATTTTTCAATCAACTATGAGTTGAAAGTTTTCGAAAAAAGGTGAGAATTTATATTGCTTTGATTATGCTGTGAGTATTGTCATTCAAGCTAAGTTTCAAAGCCAGTCTAAAAAGCGTCTTCATCCAACAGTTGGATTCCTACTTTACTTTTTGTATTCTAAGATTGACTCACAGTACAAGAAACCAATAATCTCCCACTTCGGAGTGGTAAAAGTAAAAATCAATATTTTCTTGTTTTGTAGCTATTTATTCAAACACAAAAATTACTACACTTTTAATTATGTTGTTATAACAGTCTTAGTAGAATCAAAATTTAACATCAAAACTAATAATGATTATTATTTTAAAAACAGTCGCAATATAATCAAAACCATTGTAATCTGAGATAAAAGTTATAATTTTAATGGGAGGGATGTACTTGGTGAATTGACAGCAAATTATCAATATTTGGCTTGAGTTTAGTTAAGTATAACCGTAAATCTCCTCGCTCTGTAATATTTAATCTGCTCCGTTTTTTGTCAACAAGTTTGTTACGGCACTAAAACTGCGTTCGACAAGATATGACGAAGGAAACGCCAAAATGATTGATACCCTCTTTTGAATGCTACTTTGAGCTCCTCATTAGTGCTAAGCTCGAGTAGCTCTTCTTGCAGTACCACATTTTCCACTTCAGTTTCATCATATGAATTTATTATCCATGGTGGTATATCCATCGACAGAATGTCTTCAAATCTGATTTTAAAATCATCATACAGGGCAATCAAATGTTGAACATACGTCTGAATATCTTCGTCGAGGCATTCTACCTGCGATAAATTTGGAAACTGGGAAAATTCACGTCGACCAATATTTTGCTTCATAAGTTTCAGTTTACCAAAAAAGCTGAAATTTCACTCTTTGTTTTTATCAAATTGAGGCTGTCCCCTTGTAACTGTAGGTTGAGGTCATTGAATTTTTTGAACAAATCTGTCAAATACGCAATGTCTGCTTTGAAATTCATGAGGTTTTCTTTTAAAACAGGATCTTTAGTGTTCAGAAACTCTAAAACAGAGTCGAAAAGCAAATAGAATCTTGATAGACATGCACCTTTCGACAACCAGCGTACTTCGGTATGTAGCAGCAATCGTTGGAAGTCCTCATCATTTTCTTCGCACAACTGTGCAAATAAGCGCGTATTTAATGCATTGCTTCTTATTTTGTTAACTGCATTAATCACAAATTGAAGCGCTTGGTGCAATCTATCACTCAATTTTTTCGCTACTAGATGTTGTCGGTGGATGACACAGTGAATTGCAATTACCTCTGGTATAATCCTTTTAAGATGACTTATAAACCCACGATATTGCCCGACCATGGCAGGAGCTCCATCTGTTGCCACCGAAATAATGTTTGTGAATGCAATTGATTTTTCCGTAAAAAAATCATTCAGAACATTAAAAATTGATTCAACTTTAGTGTCAGTCTTCAAAGTTTTCGCGAATAGTAACTCTTCAAACATTTGTTCGCCTTTGATAAATCGAACATATGCCAATAATAATGCTTCATTGCCAGGTAAAGTTGACTCGTCCAGTTGAATAGAAAAATGAGTTGTTTGCAGATAATTACACAAGAAACTTTCAACATCAGAGCTCATTTCATCAATACGTCTTTGTACAGTGTTGTTACTCAAAGGAATTCTTTTAAGTATGTCAAATGAAGATTTGTGCAGGACAGTTTTTAAGACCTCTTCAACAGCAGGCAAAATTAACTCCTCTCCAATGGTATGCGGTTTCCCAGATTTTGCTATAAGTAATGAGATATTGTAAGATGCCCGCAAGCCATCGTCGTTGCTTTCAGACGTTGAAGCGAACATACTATGCACGGTGGGTCTCTTTTCATACTTTTCCTTCAATGTTTGGAAATATTTCAAATCCTTACCTATTTTGTCAGGATGACACCTTCTTAGATGATCTTCCAGCTTCGATGGTTTCATAGAGTCATTGCTCAAGACTTTGTTGCATAAAAGACACATGGGCAATCGCTTGTCTGTATTTGATGGAAGAAAACCAAATTTCAAATATTCAACACTGTACTGTCGACACTTCTTCTTAGATTCAGCCATGTTTCGTATCAATTACTTACCTGTAAATATGAAAAAAATGTTTGTTAAGTAATCTTAAAATGATTTAACAAACATAATAGAAGTGGCTTTTTAAGATACAAGTTGCTAACAAATAGATAGGTAGGTACTTACTTTTTCAACACTGGCAAACAATAATATCAATTCACTTTAATTTTCAAAAGTCTGAAAACTACTTCCGTCACTGGTGAACACTTATATAGGTACACTTTCTTTTTGAAATTCCGGAAACAACTGAGTAATGTTTATCATTCGCATTCGTATTTATATTAAAGAAAAATCCAACAAGTTCATGCAAGTTCAGACACGACTTTAACTAGGCGGGCGGGCGGCGCGGCATCGGCGAGTCTTGACACGCTCTTTCTGAATATGGAATATGCAAGTTCTTACAAAAACAATTGCTGAGCTTCTTATAATATTGTCTTCCTATATTCATAGGAGAAGTCAAGCTTCTTATAATATTGTCTGCCTATATATAATATTGTCTCCCTTATTCATAGGAGAAGTCAAGTCGGGTCACCTAATACATTTTTATAGACCCCCGTTAACGAGTTGTGGACCCCCATTTTTTTTCCACGCAAGCGTAGACCCCTATCGGGCTCCCATGGACCCCTGGGGGTCCACCTGGACCACTTTGGAAATCTAGGGTTTAGAATATTAGACCTACTTGATAATTGTTAATGATTTTGACTTAAATATTTTAGTAAGTATGCACTTCGAAAAACATTTCCGTGTAACTCAATTTTTTCTGTTCTTTTGGAATAAACTATCGATTTTTGTTACATGATAAAATTTTGATGATACCAAAAACGAAAGAAATCTATAGGGTGGTTCTAAAGTTATTACGTACGAAAATGTCAATGATACATTTAAAGAACGTTGACATCCAAAGTTAAGCAGTAAAACGGGATGTGCACTTCGAAAAATATTTTGGTGCCGCTCTATTTTTTTCTGTTCTCTTTGAATAATCTATTGGATTTTAAAAATTCTGATATACAGGGTGTTGTTTTGGAGATTATCGAATTTTGCAAATTTTTCTTAAACGAGACCTGGATTATAATTACACTATCGTATTGTGTTATCAATGCAATATATCTGTATCAATAATGAAAGAAATATATAAGGTGGTTTTAAAGTTATGGCCTTCAAAAGCATTGGACTAAATGAATAAAATACCCTGTATATTGTTAATAATTATGTTAGACCAATGAACCAAAGCTATTTGGAGCCACCAAAGTGTACTCTACTTGCAGTTAACCTATGGTGGTTTAACTATAAAACACCCTGTATAATAAAAAAAATTACAAACACGTTCTACATCATTTCATTCATACATAGAGGTCGGTGTTGCTAAGTATATGATATAAGACGGTCTAGGACAGGTGCGACCAATTTGGTGCGGCCGTTTTGTTGTCGGGACATTTCGTTTCCTTGCCATTTCGGTGCAAAGAATTGAAAGAAAATGTGGCTGTGTGTTTTGAAAAACTTATAGTAACCAGATGGTATAACGTCTGGACTCTTTATAATAGAAATCATGTTGCGCTCAACAAAAAACGCTGGTTACTGGTGAAAAATAACGTTTAGCAACCTAAAGTAATTGCTTCAGCAGGCCTAAGGCAACATATTTAGATGAGTTTTAGAGCGAGTGTGATAGACAGTCAAAATAATCATTAATTATGTAATTAAATTTCAAATTATAACATACCTACACAACTTTTGTTTAATCAACTCCTTGATCTGATGCTTAATGACAAAGGTAGTACTTTAATCATACAACTTTCACATATTGGTTTATATTAATTATTCAAAAAAATAATAATAATAATAATAATAAAACAACAATTATCGTAAATTGAATCAACCAAACTAGCAGACGCCGAACTGACCGCACCGATCCGTCCTATCTTGATATAAGAGTAGTGTATCGGCTTTTGTTAAATTGTAAATGGAAGTCCGAAGTCAAAAACGAGTACAGGATGGTATACGTCTTCTAGCACCAGTGGGGCACTAGAGTGAGAAAGGGTAACATTTAAAATAAAAAAAAAATAAATCAAATATTCTGTTGATGGTATTGATTCTGGTATAATGATGCTTAAGATTTAATTTATCGCTAAAGCTCTCAATTAGATTAACAAGTTGTAAGTTCCAAAATCGGTTTACATAGTCAGGGAATACATAATTATGGGGCAATCAACATTCAGCACTACTACCTCGACACGTTCTTGATGAACGCGAAGTACTTACTAAGACAACCAAAGAGAAAGAATAAGAAAAGAATTCAAATAATTCTTGATATGTATGAGGAATTTACCTTTACAAGAGTGCTCAGTGAAGTCATAACTACGATCTGTGGACGAAGTAACTGTCATTGAAGAGTTCGACTGCGACGCAACTGAATCGGAAAGCTAAGTCTCGGCCAAAAAATGACTGATAAATCATAAAATATATCTATTTTTCATGACTAACCGTGAAAATAAATGCCGTCAAAAATTTCAGATGCGGTAACATCGTTTCCTGTCAATAACAAAATTTGAGTAATTCCAATTTTTTAAACAAATTTAGAGTAAATACCAACGAAATAGAAAATATAGCAAGAAAAATACATGTCAGAACTTCTTTTGTCTTAGTGCGATAAACACCCTTGTTATGACACTTGTTTTACAATGCACTATTTTGTAATTACGTGACAATACGTAAATATGAATTCGTTTCCATGTGCATCTTTAAGCACAAAATCAGCACGTGATTGACACAAACTTGTATTTCTTTTTATAACTGTGTAATTAATAACCTCATTTATCAATTTACTCTTTTAGATACGCACATTTTTTCAATAAAATTTTGCTTTTTGTTGTACCTACAGGGTCGGATAGAAACTACTTGCCGAGAAAGTGTTTTCCGGGCTAGAAACTCATACTTTTTTGGCAAGCAACTAAATACTTCACGGAATACTTTCTTCTTGTATGAATGTAAGCTTTCTCGGCTATTGTCACTAAGATTATTGTCTTCCGGGTTGAGCCGTGTTCGTCATTCTTTCCTACGTTCTCTGCTTGACGTTTCGCTAACCATGCTGTTAGTTTCTTCAGAAGGTACTCTAAAGACTGATGTTGTTGTCTTCTGCTCCTCGTTATATACCTATGTTCCGTTACGGTTGGTTGAGGTCGATCAGTGAAGGGTAGTTGGTTTTCGATGGTTGGTTGATCTTCTGTTTGGTATCGACTAATTTTGTAGCGACATTTGTTTTCTTTGTTTTTGTGAAGAGTTAGTTTCCACGTGTTGCTTAATCGGTAACCATCTTCTCGATTGAAGTTGTTTTTGTTTTTCATAATTTCTAAGGATTCTCTGATTATCCTTGGATAGTAGTTGTTAGTCCTTGATAGAACTTTAGCTTCCTCGAAGTTGATGATGTGTTTTCCTTTTCGTGTAGATGTTCTGCGATTGCTGATGTATCTACCGCTCTGGACTTCTCGTCTCGGTGATGTTCTTTTAATCTACATTTTAAGTTGCGTCAGGTTTGACCAATGTAGACCTTGCCACATGAACAGTCAATTTGGTAGACCCCTTTTGTTGAGAGTTTCGGCAGGTTATCTTTATTAGAAAGTAGTAGTTGCTGGATTTTTCTAACCGTTCCAAACCTGACACCGATATTCTTCTTCTCCAATAATTTTCTTAATTTGTCAGTTACTCCTGCAATGAATGGCAAACGAGCGTAGGTGGTGACCTGTCCCTTCTCTTTTTCGGATTTCCTGCGACAGGCGGATCTTACTTCTTGTCTGGTATAGCCGTCCTTCATTCGAGAAAGAGTACGTTATACTTACCATCAACTGCATATAACGTCAACAGAACTATACCAGCTACATCTACAACTGAGCAGCATACTGGATAAAAAAACATGGAACACCATAGACCGCATCAGCTACGAACATGAGGAACACCACCTACAATCAACCACTAACAGGCATATGAAGAAGTTTGTGAAATTAAGTACCAAGCACCAGCAAACCAGCTATAAATTGGACGAAAACAAAACAGTTGTAAACTTGTCGTACTACCCACTCACCGAAGACTGAATATCAATTCTATCAAAAGGGATGAACTGCGCCATTGCTCCAAACAAGATACCCACAGAAGAGATAATAGCAGAAGTGGAAAGTGTCATCAGAAAGCTTCCGGTTAAAGAAGCAGAGGAAATACGCCACGAGACTTGCCGGATTTTACAACGTTCCAAAGCTCCACGTAGGAACATCACTCGCGCAGAAGAAATAGCATTAAAAGAACTCAGAAGCAATCAAGAAATCATGGTGACACGCGCAGATAAAGGCAACGCTACAGTAGTCATGAACACCGAAGACTACAAAATGAAGATCAAAGTACTACTGGATCCACAACTTTACACCAAGTTAATTCACTAACGTACGACGATACACATAACATCATAAAACAACTGTGCACAACCCATGGGTTAAGAGAAGACATACCAGAGCTAGCAAAAATCTGTCTGAATACAACTTACTTTCTATGGAACGGAGATTTCTACGAACAAAAATCAGGTGCAGCCATGGGATCACCATTATCACCGGTTATTGCGAATATCTTTATGGAAGCATTCGAGCAAGAAGCCATTTAATCCAGTGAAAAGAAACCGAAATGCTGGTTTAGATACGTAGACGATACCTTTGTCATATGGCCTCATGAGAAAAAAGCACTTACTGTATTTCTTAACCACCTTAACACTCAGCACGAAAAGATCAAGTTTACCATGGAGACAGAAGAGAATAAGGAGCTTCCCTTCCTGGATGTTCTAGTGAAATGAAGGGATAACAACAAGTTGGCTCATAGTGTATATCGTAAAAAGACACACACCGACCGATACCTCTATGCCACATCACATCATCATCCACAGCAAAAGCGGTCTCTAATCAAAACTTTATTGCATAGAGCTAACAAGATTCCTGACGAGGTTCACAAGGTAGAAGAACTTTGACACGTCCAACAAGCCCTAATGAAGAACGACTATACCAGAAAAGAAGTAAGAACCGCCTGTCGCAGGAAATCCGAAAAAAAGAAGGAACAGGTCACCACCTATGCTCGTTTGCCATTCATTGCTGGAGTAACTGACAAATTAAGAAAATCATTGGAGAAGAAGAATATAGGTGTCAGGTTTGGAACGGTTAGAAAAATCTAGCAACTACTACTGTTCATGTGGCAAGGTCTACATTGGTGAAACCGGACGCAACATAAAATTTAGATTAAAAGAACATCACCGAGACGCCAAGTCCAGAACGGTAGATAAATAAGCAATCGCAGAACATTTACACGAAAAAGGAAAACACATCATCAACTTCGAGGAAGCTAAAGTTCTATCAAGGACTAACAACTACTAATCAAGGATAATCAGAGAATCCTTAGAAATTATGAAAAATAAAAATAACTTCAATCGAGAAGATGGTTACCGATTAAGCAACACGTGCAAACTAACTCTTCACAAAAACAAAGAAAACAAACGTCACCACAAAATTAGTCAACACCAAACAGAAGATCAAACAACCATCGAAAACCAACCAGCCATCACTGATCGACATCAACCAACCGTAGCGGAACATAGGTATATAACGAGGAGCAGAAGACAACAACATCAGTCTTTAGAGTAACTTCTGAAGAAGGTAACAGCATGGTTAGCGAAACGTCAAGCAGAGAACGAAGGAAGAAAGGACGAACACGGCTCAACCCGGAAGATAATAATCTTACTTTCTTCTTGCTTCTTCTATTAGAATTCAATTCTATTTTCTAGATTGGTAATGGGTAACTTTGTTACTTGTGAAGATACAGCTTCGCTTAAATTAGCAAAGTTGGGCAGTAATTTAACAGCAGTTTGATGACATGTACATGAAATCCATCGCCTACTTTCTAAAATAATTTGAGAAATTATGTCAACAAAAAATTCATAGCACACTTAGTTGAAAAGATGTAACAGAAACTTGCATTTTCTTAAATAGAAATCGTAGTTGACTGTGATACCTTTCAAAAGCTTGTTTTTTTCTGATTCCAGTGATATAAGGTTTGATACAGCTATTTCTATTATACAGTTTTGAAAATCTATACAGGTTTATACTGATCTTCTGGGGCACCATACATAACACTTACATCACAATACAATATTTAAAATGTACCATGCGAATAAATATATGAATGGAATTTGTAAAATGCCTTCGAGATGAACTCCTTCATCGACGTACTAAAGTATTGTACCCGAAAGTAATAATATTAAACTTACATTACTATCCTGGTCAATAGTTATCGTTTTATTATATTGTGGTAAGCTCCATTTTACAATTGAATTGCAAATGTTTCTATTGCCCTTCTTAGCAATTGTAAATTTTACAAAATCAAACGTTTGAATTAGATGTTTTTATTAATAAATGTGCAAATTGGCATGTGTAACAAAGCATCTGCCTCAAGTTGAAACCATGGAGAAATCAATAGTAGCAAAAAGATTTTCAACTTCATATTCAGCAAGAAGTTAGTGATTAATAGATCGAATTCATTTGACAAACAAAAAATTTCACTGAAAGCTTTCCAATTTGTAACCGTCGGCACTAAAAAAAACCTTTAATTACATTAAAGTAATAAAAACAGACAAATGAAACGTGCAGAAGAAAAAAAATCTCATTTCATTTTAAGTTCCATAAATTGAAAATAAAAGTAGATGCACTTTGCAATGAAAAGAAAAAGAGAATCTTTATTTGATGTTTTACAATGGAAAAGACTTTTAAGAAAATTGAGAAACAAATTGACGATATAATAAAACTGCTACTCCAACGTAATACATTAGCACTAATAAAGTTTTCCGTACATAAGCGAAAACACATTTATGCGAAAAGGATCAGTATTTCAAACAACAAATTGTTACATATTTTGTATCGAAATACAATTTATGAGCACGTAGATGCATACATAAATTATTTTGTATGCAAATACGTTGGTTTAATTTAGTTAAATTAATAGATTTAATGTAAACATCAATTAATACAATTTCATTATTAACCCAATGTATCTTATTACCATTATTACCTACGTTTTATCAGATTTATAGTAAAAAATTCCCAAACCTTTATTCCTAAAAATAAATAGGTAATGATAAAACGATTGATGTCAAATTTCTACCCAAATCCTAAAATTTCCGTCTTCACATCATGATTTCGTAACAACTAGTCAGTTTCGCACAGCATCAGTCTAAAATTATCTTTCATATTTTCTCCACTTCTTTCATGTCGAGAATGTAAAAAACTCCCTTAGAATATAAAAAAAATAAAGGGGATGAAATATGTAATTTCATTTTGATTTAAGGTGGTTGTTTGTCATTTTTGTCTATGCGATTTTTCTAAAATAAGTTCAATAACAATTTTACTATACAGAATATTGGGTGTGTGTTGTTGTCAACGGTAAGTGCTTTTAGAAAGTTATCTCTACCGATTATTATTTTTTATTAAAATGTAGCAAGCTCACAAAATTGAAAAAGAACTTTGTGATTGTATTGCATACGAATTGTACACGATTATATAGAAACTTTGGACGGAATTCAAAATTTTGAACATTGAAGAAATAAAAAAATAATAATTTTTTAATTGTGTTTTTAAACTAAGATTTAAAACAAATACCTGTTTTAAATGAAGTTTTAGAAAAATTCATATTATATTTTGATGTCGCTACTTTTTGTCGTCCTTTTAACTCGATCACCGTGATTTATCTTAGTAACACATTGGTGTTTCAGTTTAGTCATTTCCTAATAGCGTTGCTCGTGTCTTAATGGTCGTTACATGCGAATTGCATACACTAGTTTTTCTACGACTCTATAACGTTAAATAGAAACGCTAATTTTATAATTTAGCACTACTACTATAGTTACGAATTGTAATATTTATTAAATTCATGTTAGACTTTTAGCCACAACACCAGTCGATAAGTGCAATAGACAACGGTGTACTTCTATTGGTTCTGAATTTGTATCCTACTCATGGATTATTTGATAATTACGTAATTCTATTGGTTCTAAATCTGTATCGTAATAAAATTTGTATCATATTGAATTTCATTAGAGTACATATTGTAAAACTCTAATATATGAATTACAATACAGGAGTAGAAAAAATGTATTTTTTAATTTTAAATTTGATTTTCGTAATTAGATGATTAAGAAGGTATTATTTTTTTATATAGAACACCATCGTCCGGTGAACCTTGTTCAGTAGCGTTTACACAGGACTTAGATCATTAAATCTTCTGTTTCATCTTTTGCCAACGTTTCGGCTGCTCTACGCAGCCTTTACCAATTCAAGAGTGCAAGCTCAAAAGATAATAAACACTGACATCTGTCTTTATACAGAAAGTGGTACTAAATTTATCTGATTTAAAGAATTTGAAAAATGCTTTAGATATTAGAACATTCCACAATGTTTTCGGGTCAAGATTAAAAACGTTTACAGAAACGGCTTATAGTAAACAAAATAAGCACTATCTGTTGAGAAACTTCTACTTTATATTCTTGTTGTCATACACCACACTCTCGGCTTATACTTTTTTGTTCCTCCTTCTTTTATTTGTTAAAACTTATTTGTTATCAGTACGAAATTGGTGAAGTTTGAAGATACCATTGTATTTTTCTTTTAGCACGTAGTTCCGTTTTCTTTAATTAAATACGTGTTTGTTACGTATGGAACAGCAGCTAGTTTGTTTACTACTTATATCATGTTAACCAAGAATTACTGCTCTTAATTACATTACAAATTTCATGATTATATACATAGATACTATGAGTATTATCAGCAATACATCATCTCCCCCGGAATGTAGAACGTCCCATAGATACAAGCAATAGATTCTCTATACGTGTTAGTGTTTCCTTCAGTCACCGATAGATAGGAATATGCGTTGGCTTTCCAGTTTCGTCATTGTCTGAATATTGTGAAATAATGTTACCACACGACGGAACAACGCAATAACTTATAAATAAATTTTTTTAAAGTTTTTAATATTTCATTTGTATAAACATTACTAGGATATAGTATTCTGCTTGTTTGGATTAATCTTAGTTTTAAATTGAGTGTGAAAATGTTATACTAATTTAACACGTATCGCCACCTATCGGCAACTTCGGGAACTTCATATGCAAATATAGAATTATCTGGGCGTTATACATTCCGGGGTGATGTATTTCTAATATTATTTAATCTACACTACGTTTTAATTTGACAAAAATAATAGAATCAGGAGAGAATATAATTATGCAGATTTATTATCGAGAGGTTGTTAAATAAATGAACTGATAAAATATTTCCAGAACAGTTTGGTGAGTCTTTTTGAAGACAAAATAAACAAATGTCCCATCAAAATAGACCAATTCAAAATTTTGAACATTCAAGAAGTAAAAAAAAAAAAATTTTTTAATTGTGTTTTTAAACTAAGATTTAAATCAAATACCTGTTTTAAATAAAGTTTTAGAAAAATTCATATTATATTTTGATGTCGTTACTTTTTGTCGTCCTTTTAACTCGATCACCGTGATTTATCTTAGTAACACATTGGTGTATCAGTTTAGTCATTTCCTAATAGCGTTGCTCGTGTCTTATAATGGTCATTACATGCGAATTGCATACACTAGTTTTGCTACGACTCTATAACATTAAATAGAAACGCTAATTTTATAATTTAGCACTACTACTATAGTTACGAATTGTAATATTTGTTAAATTCATGTTAGACTTTTAGCCACAACACCAGTCGATAAGTGCAATAGACAACGGTGTATTTCTATTGGTTCTGAATTTGTATCCTACTCATGGATTATTTGATAATTACGTAATTCTATTGGTTCTAAATCTGTATCGTAATAAAATTTGTATCATATTGAATTTCATTAGAGTACAGATTGTAAAACTCTAATATATGAATTACAATACAGGAGTAGAAAAAGTATGTTTTTTAATTTTAAATTTGATTTTCGTAATTAGATGATTAAGAAGGTATTATTTTTTTATATAGAACACCATCGTCCGGTGAACCTTGTTCAGTAGCGTTTACACAGGACTTAGATCATTAAATCTTCTGTTTCATCTTTTGCCAACGTTTCGGCTGCTCTACGCAGCTATTACCAATTCAAGAGTGCAAGCTCAAAAGATAATAAACACTGACATCTGTCTTTATACAGAAAGTGGTACTAAATTTATCTGATTTAAAGAATTTGAAAATGCTTTAGATATTAGAACATTCCACAATGTTTTTGGGTCAAAATTAAAAACGTTTACAGAAACGGCTTATAGTAGACAAAATAAACACTATCTGTGGAGAAACTTCTAGTTATTCTTGTTATTATACACCACACACTTTCGGCCTATACTTTTTTGTTCCTCCTTCTTCTATTTGTTAAAACTTATTTGTTATCAGTACGAAATTGGTGAAGTTTGAAGATACCATTGTATTTTTCTTTTAGCACGTCGTTCCGTTTTCTTTAATTAAATACGTGTTTGTTACGTATGGAACAGTAGCTAGTTTGTTTACTACTTATATCATGTTAACCAAGAACCACTGCTCTTAACTACATTACAAATTTCATGATTATATACATAGATACTATGAGTATTATCAGCAATACATCATCTCCCCGGTATGTAGAACGTCCCATAGATACAAGCAATAGATTCTCTATACGTGTTAGTGTTTAGTTCAGTCACCGATAGATGGCGATAAGCGTTGGCTTTCCGTTTTCTTCATTGACTGAATATCGTGAAATAATGTTACCACACGACGGAACAACGCAATAATTTATAAATAATTTTTTTTTAAGTTTTAAATATTTTATTTGTATACATATTACTAGGATATAATATTATACTAATATAACACGTATCGCCACCTATCGGCAACTTCGGGAACTTCATATGCAAATATAGAATTATCTGGGCGTTATACATTCCGGGATGATGTTTTCTAATATTATTCAATCTACACTACGTTTTAGTTTGACAAAAATAATAGAACCAGGGAAGAATATAATGATGCAGATTTATTATCGAGAGGTTGTTAAATGAATGAACTGATAAAATATTTCCAAAACAGTTTGGTCTTTTTGAAGACAAAATAAAGAAATGTCTCATCAAAATAGACCAATTCGAATAAATATGAGTTGTGATAATCTTTGGTAATCAGTTGTTGCCAACAAGGTGTCCGTGTAAATATGTTACTACCAAAAATGTATAAAATAAACTTTTGTGGTGGTCTTCGGGTTCTTGTGTCGAGAAAAAATTGCTGTGTTGTTGTGAGGACGATATATGGCAGAATACCAAATATAATAATAATGTGACTTGTTATGCTATTAAAGTTTTCCCCACATGCATTGTTTAAAGACGTACTCCACATAAATTTCCAGAATTGAGCAGTTTGTTACAATAGACGGTGCAGCTTTAAATTCCAAAAAATCTATCACAAAGGTCCTTGTGGGAGAACTTGCTAATTTATAGAATACTGAAACGCTCATACCGAAACGTTCATTGAAACGCTTGTTATTGGAGGAAGGTTTTTATAGTCAATTAATAGTATTTAAGTTTGGAAGTTCTGGGCGTCTATGTTCATTAGGTGTCGCATAGCCGAATAGAAGGTACGCTTCCGGGTGTGCGAATACTGAATGCAACAGGGCACCGACTAGGTAATACGACTTGATACCAACAATTCTGATCTCTAAACTTTTTCTATTTATAGTTGGTTGGGAAAGTTGGTGCTGAATCGACAAGATTGTTGCATTCTTTAGAAGTTATATTCATTAGAAGGTGCTTCTCGCACTCCTATATTTTCATGAATAGTTACTTAACCCAGAAAGTTTATGCTTGTAAATCGTAGTATCACCTTTTGAAGTTTTAATTACTGTAGATTTTTATTGTGCATCTACGAAGTACTGCTAACTCAAGATGCAGACTATTCAGAATATAGAATTGTAGCGTAAATAAAAAAAAACGAATATTAGTCGCCAACAGTGAACAATACATATATCAAGGATAAACAAAAAAAAATTAAGAAGATCATTAGTATAGTCAGTACGGCAGTTAGATACGGGTCAATAATGCAATCTCCAAGCCGTTGAAATTTATTGACTAAGCAGATGTAGGAAAGTTTCCCGTAACAAAAATCTGTCTTGAGGTTATCCGCCATCTGACCGTATGTAAACCCGGTATCTAAAAAACAGCTGCTTCAAATTTAATGAATTTTGATATTTATGTATGTAATATCAAAAATTTGATTAATTCATCAAATCAGGAAATAGAAAGTATTTTTTGGAATATTCTCCGTACATTTTTTTTTGACGAAAAGTAAAATTATACACAACTTTTTCTGAAACAATTATTTTGTTCAATAAGTAATTATCAAAGCTAACAATCTTCAGTGACGTCAATTACACAAAAAAATTTGGAAAAAATGTAAGAATTATGTATTTTTTTTATCGATGTTGATGAACAGTTCTGTAACCAATACTTGTTCTAAGTATTAGTAGAAATCTATCGAGTTTGTCACAATAAGTGCATTTCAATTATTTTACTTAAACACTAACTAAATCATGAGTTTTATGTAATTAATTACCAAGTGTGAACAATGTATGTATACACAGCAAAATTACTGTTTGGTTTAACAACGTTACTTTACAATGAGTAATTGCAGAAAATTTTGAAATTAAAATTAAACCAGTAAGAAAGTATTTTATTTATATACAACACTGGTAACTGATTTACTATTTATTGTATAAAAATATCAACAAATTTGTAGAAAATTAATATCACCTAAATTGCCCTCTGTAAGAGTAAACACTAGCTTAATTTTAGTTTTAGTGTCCGGGACTCTCACGATCAGATAACTTTGTTTATCTTCGATATGGTTAGTTAACATATTGGTTAATTCAATCCTGCGACAAGCGACTGCAATCCCACAAATGATCACAACCTGTCAATATTATACAACATAGTTTTTCAAAATTACCTTCATCATAAGAAAATCCCTGTCATCGGCGTTCTTGAAGAAGAAGAATAGCTCGTCCCTGGAAAATGTCTCCGACTTCTTTGGTTGATGACCCTCGTTTCTCCTCTTCAAAAATGCTACTAATTTAGAATATTTACTAATATCAATCCCATTCTTTAAGATCAAAGTACTTTTAATCATTGAATAGCGTGCCCAAAGTGTTGCGGGTTGCAGTACTTCAGCCAATTCAGTGAAATAAGCAATGATGATTGTCACCTTCTTTTGACAGGCACCAAGTCCTAAATTTGTCGTACGATTCCTCGTACCTTGTTCGTGATTTTTCTGGCAGCATACTGAGTTCTGCCCGGTCGGCTGCTGCTTGGACTTCATCCGGAACACAGTTTTCAATTATCGGATCTGACATTTTCTCACAATTTTTCACAAAACTATTGTTTGTTTGAAATTCATTCCATAGTTACCAGTGTAACTTGATTCTCACGTTAAAAACGCAAAGTACAATTTTGAAAAAACTAAGTAACTACAACGTTATTCATGACACATGCGGGAATGCGATTCCGAAATTCAAGGAGGTACCGTGATTTCGTTTCAGAATAATTACGTTCTAAACTGGTTGAAGTGTACAAATCTTTGTTATTTATGAAAACAAACAGAAGTGCATCTACTTATATTCTTCTACTTCTTGTCTTGAACTATGATGCAAAGGATTTGAACCTAAAAATCAGTAATTTTGCAAACAACTTATTTTAAATTTTTTTAAACATAATTTTTATGTTTTACACATATTTTAATTACCTATTAAATGATATATCAATCAAAGGGATGAAACCCTAAACTACAGAGTCTATCTCGGACAGAAAAAGAAAATACTAAAAACTGCTCAAAAATGCATATTTGTTTACGTGTTTCGATAGCTAAGCTACCATCATCAGCGACACTGACCGATTGTGTGTCAGTTCACTAAGCTAAGTTATACTCAAAATCGAAATGCCATTGACTGACACTGGCTGACTGTCAATTCGTTAATGATGACAGCGTAGCTATTGAAACACCTCAACGAATATAGTTTTTGGTACAGTTTTTAGTATTTTTTTTTTCTGTTAATGATATTAATCTATATATATAATTTCCTTGAATTCTCTGTCTGTTTGTTTATATTCTCCTCCGAGGTGTTTAAAAAAACTGAATATACCATTCGGTAGAGGATTTTAAGGAGGTCTAGATGCAAGGGTTTTTAAACTCTAACTTAACCCCCTGAGGGGCTGGCCACACCCATTCTCCCCAAACTTCAAAATTAATTTTTGTTTTTCTACCAAATATGTTTGTCTTGACAAGACAAACATCTTTTGTATACATTATTTTGACTTATGACCTTAAGGTTAAAAATTATAGGTCAAGATTCATGCGTCTGTAGGACGTGCTTAAAGACTAGTAATTAAATAAAATGGTAGACCAACTAAACAATGTAAATCAAAAGTTTTTTTATGAAAATATCCTCTTTACATTCCGGTAAAATTAACAAAACCCAAAATGTTTTAAAAATATCTAAAAAATAGAACATTGGTCAAAGCAAAAAATATTTGGTTTCTAACCTAAAAATCATTTATTTTTCAAATAACCCAAAAACAGCTAACTTTTTCCAAAAACACTAAAAATAACATTTTCCATTAAAGTGTTTATGACATTTTCCGACTCACTAGTCGGCTGCGAAGTTCTGTTTTCACTTTTCCGCCGGCGTTAAAAAAAGTATTACATAGCAACATACAAACACATAAGCATCACCGTAAATTTAAACAAATGTCTCTGTTGACAGTGTTTGCTGGTCTATGCTGTAGAAACAACTCATACCTATAAGTTATAACTTTTCTAAACGTAAACAAATGTTTTAAAAAATATTTTTATTGGAAATTAGACGTTTTTTGTAGTAATTTACCAACATTTAAAAAAATAACACATTTAGTTTGGAGGAAAAATTACTTTTCATGGTGTGTCTTCTATTATCAGCCTCACTTCGTTCAGCTACTAAACATGGGCTTGTTATAAAAGTATCATCTCTGTATAAAATCATATACTATTTCATACATATTTTAATTACCTATTGATTGATATACCAATTTTTGTAACTTTTAATCCTTACACTGCCATAAAATGGTAAGCATATAAAAAATTTGAATTAGCAGTTTTTTTAAACGAAAACATCTATTCTATTCAACAAAGAAAAATCGTGTAAGCAGGGCAAAACTTGATTTTTTACCGAGTTATTTATTAATTGACTTTTGGCATAACAAACGTATTGTACAAAAAATTCTAAACAAATTTCTTTAAATTTAATTTTCTGTAGACTAAGAGTTTCCTACCGTGATATTAAAGACAATAAGATTTTTGGAAGAAGAAATTTAATATGTCTGCCAAGTTTCGATATGGATTTCAAAAGTTGACAAATTGGTTTCGGCTTTCGCGTCGTGTTTGTGAGCTTGTGTGGTTTGAATTCGGGTCTAATGGCCGTCTTTGATTGGAATTTCTTCCTAACGTTTGACTAACGCGGGTGGTCAACCTCTTTAGAGGTTCTTCCATCTCCGATGTTGGATGTAGACTAATGAAATAGACTAGTCTCGTGGTTTCTTCCTTTTTGTTGCAGTTTTCTGAATGTTTATGGATCTCGATGGCATCCCTAACCAATCTGTTATGATAACCGTTAGTCGCTGCTAGTAACTTGGAGCTCTTAAAGTGTATCTTGTGATCCCTATTGCTAAGTGTATGTTCGGGTACGTAGACTTTTCAGTGTGTCCCAAACGACAGTTTCTTCAACGTTCTCTTAGTTCCCAAGGATCTCTTGGTGGTTCCTATGTGAAGCAGAGAATCTTCAGGCGGAACTTGAACATTGAAGATCAATGCGGTCCGAAAGATCAAGAGCACCAGCATCTAGTAATTTGATAGATGTTTATAAGAAGTAGTCCGAATTCAATTTTGAAAATTCTTGTGGCTAGGTTTGGACATAAGCTTTATCTAAAAAAAGTGTTGGATCCTTGTTGGCACTTTTAGTTATACCGGTAGAAACCATAAACTTTGTTTTTGTAATAGAACACCCTGTATATTTTTATATTTTAAAATTTTGCGTTTAATTATAAGTTGACTTTATGTACTATTCCCTATAGTATAAGTATCATTAGCGAATTTAGAATTATTCATCTTTTTTTAAAGAAAAAAAATGACATGAACTTCATTTTTCAAACCAATGTGATTTGAAGCCGTTCGAAAACACAAACAAATTAGAAACGTGATTCATTGGAGGAAAGATTACTTGGATATAAATTGCAACAGTCATACTGCTCTGATATACAGAGTGTTCAATATTACAAAAATGATCAAAGATAGGTATAGAACATGTAAAATAAATTTGACTTAAAATTTTCTTTTCTTTCACATAATGTAATGAAAAATACGACGTTCCATATAAACAATCAGTTTTTGATGTTTTTTATTTGAAAAATCATAATTTTAAATACTATGTATAGTAGATCACTATGACTGTAATAATTTACATCCAGAGAATCTTTCTTCCATGAATCATCTATCTAAATTGTTTGAGTTTTTAAATGGCATCGTGTCACATTAGATTTTAAAATGTGGTTCATATGTCAGTTTTTTCAAAAACAATGAATTTTAATTAGAATTTTAAAATATGAAAATAATAAAGATAGAAGTAAATCTAGATAAGAAAGTGAGTTGAAAACAATTGGAACATTCAAAGAATAAATCTTACTAATAAAACTAAACTAAGATAATAACTCCATAAAAGCTAAGAAACTAAAGAGAACTAAGATCTGAATAGAGGAAGACTGTATAAAGATAGTAAAGGTATTTCCAAAAATAAAAAAAACTAGAAACCAAAAACACCAAGTAATCTATGTTCAAAAATTGATAATTAACAACTAACAATACTACTAACAAAAAAACTATTAAATACTGGAATAACAGAAGATAGTAAGAACGGCAGGTAAATAACCGAAAGAAACTGTTTAGTTTTGCTTACAATTCAATTTTTAAAATATTTATGTTTTTATTTATGTTAACCAGTTATTCACAATGCTTTACTTTTAAAGCATGTCTTTCTTTTCTTCTTTAGTTTTACTAAGTTTGTTTACTAACCCACCTCAGTTGGATGCCAATATAAAATGAGTTTGTAGTTTGATTAATAATTAATTTACTTGTTTTATATCTGTTATTTAATTGATGACATTGTGCAATACAACAACAAAATAATCCGAATTTCAAAATTGTTACTATTACTATTTTTTTTCAATAACCATTTTATATATCCGTTTAAGTACTTCGATTTGAATTTTTAATTGGTAGTACATATAATAAATGTACGAAAGGTATATTATCATTTCCCTTTGGTTAAAAAAATAATTCATTGAATCAGTCAGTATCCATTAGAGTTGAATGAATATTAATGCGAAAGATTTTCGTACTGCTTTAGAAACATATTGTTTCCGTTTTGTTGTTATGACATAAATGTAACCACATTTTGTACTATTCATGCAGCGCCTCTTGTGGTAAAGCTCATAACCAAACGTCACCTACCCTAAAGATGCGGCAAATTAAGTTTATATCTGCTTGCAAACTTAAGCTCTATTAATTTCAGGTTAATACAGCTTTACTTATTACACCGATATTATTGCAGATTTACATAAATTTTAATTACGTCATTACGTTAAATCGATTTTAATCATTTATTAATCTAAGAGAATTGAAAATTGCGACAGACGTATAACAGAACACTTGATTTGTTATAAGCAGTTGATTCTTTTGAAATATTTGATGTAATAAAATCAGACGTGCAGAAAGAACAGAGAGGGTTCTCTTTAGATAGATGCGGCAAAGCAAGGCGGACATTTTTCATTGCGTTACAGAAGGGAGAATTTCTACGATCAATATAGGCGTTTCTTCCTACTCAAGCTCTTACAACTTGTAGGAAATGGCGGCGACATAACATTTAAAATTACATTCGTGTCTGTACGCTCTATAACGCACAATTTTTATTTTCAGGTGGTTTACCTTATAAAGTCTACCCCGGACACGAAGGCGTCTTAACAGAAAAACGAAAACAAAGAAGAATTCGAACAACATTTACATCCGCACAGTTAAAAGAATTAGAAAGAGCTTTTCAAGAAACTCACTATCCGGATATTTACACGCGCGAAGAAATAGCGATGAAGATCGACTTAACAGAAGCTAGAGTGCAGGTAAGTTATACGCTTAAGGGATGAAGTTTTTAAGTTAAAGATTTTGATAATAAACCAATTAAAAGCTTTCTCATATACCTACAACTTGATTATTTTTAATCGAGATAAAACGAATGAAGTTTATAAAGTAAATAAATAATTTTGCCGTATAATGGATCGTGATGGAATTGCTCTTATAGATATTGATATCGTTAGGTTTAATTTCGCCCTAGTATAAGAGCCCGGAAAATGCACCTGAGCTTCGCGTTGTTCTTTGAATATTTCATCATCTCGAAAGTCCGGAGACTCGCAGCGGATAAAAATCGTCGACGAAAAGTTAAATTGAACATGCGTCTCTAAACAGAATGAAAAATGAGGGAGCTGCGGGAAGAATTATGAAGTCATCCTCATGATGAATATATGCAACTTTATAAAAATGAATTTGAAAATTTTCTAAATAAACCGTGACATAATTTATTACGCGGATGCGAGCATATGGAAATAATTCATTTACGCGATATAAACGGACGAGGAGTTTAAAGCAAAAATTACACCGCGAATAAAATCAAAATCATATATCTAAATTAGTATTTCTGTATGGGGTTGTAACCACCAAATCGTCGGCGGGTAAAATAGTGACGAGAATTCACGTATTTGCACGGAATTTTATGTACGCGGTTCCCATTAATGTCCGAACATTAAAAATAATGTTTATGCAAATTGAGAATTTTATTTACCCTATTTACGAAACACTAAGCAGTAATCAGCAAAACGCAGATCTAATCGTTACAAGGGTCAAATTGTCAGAGGAACACCCCTACGTCACGTGGCTCTTGGTAACCAGATCCGGTAACGCTGATAGATTCTCGTTGATGCATCCTAATCGCATCCTGATCGCTTCTGGGCATGAAATTTCTATATTGTTGTTGTGCCCATTTTAGTTGTTTTCTTAATAGCACGAGTGGGTCGCACGCCTTTTATTGACAAGTCACTTGCACACAAAAGCGTGTAATAAACTTTAGTATCGAATTACTACGAAAAAATACGTGTTACATAAATATCTCAGACACAGGTGTAAAAATCGAAAACTGTGCGCTTCGATTTGGCAAGCTGTTAGATTCTAAAATTCATTGTCGTTTTGAATTATTTTAAGCAACATCTTTGGCCGAGGTTCACTGCTAATTCGTCTTCCATTTCGATTATTTACACCTTATGTCATTTTCTTTTAATTTAAAATTTATTTGACGTATTCACTCTTTTGAATAGCAAAATTACTTTTTTGACAATTAAAAAAGCCATGCATTTAGTAGTTGCGTAAATATTTTTGTTTCATGTTATACTGGGCGGTTTAAAATTAACGACTTTAATGTGCGATACACAAAAATTGCCAAAACTTTATATTTTCAAATTGGATATTTAAAATTCTGAATGGCAATTAAATTTCCTTGTAGTAAGTATACGTACTACCTATACAGGGTGTTGCTATATTCGACCGACAACGCTCTACGCCAGAGATTCATAAATTGGTGAATTTTGATATACGAACATGAACCATTAAACGGCTTAATTTAAGGGTGTTAAAAGTTTAAAATAAAAATAAAAATTTATATCTATATCTATATCTATAAATCTATAATGCCATTAAAATAGTTTGTACTACTTCTTGAACAATTTACACTTAATGTTTTTTAAAAATCAAATTAATAGTATAAATTGAAACAAATTTTTTAGCAAAACGCCGACAGGCAAATTGCACTGTACATAATAATTTGGAATATGTCAGTACTTGCAGACTTTTGTTTAGAAGCAAATACTTTAAGACCGTTTACTTTAGCACCATAAAATGTTATTACTTTTTCGACCAAAAATAAATAAAGATTTTAAAAAAATTTTTAAAAATTATTTGCTTCAGTGGTGTAAAAAATAAGAGAGTTGTTATAATTATAGCGCGCCACTGATAAAATTTTTGAAAAGTTAGTTTATGTCAAAATATGACTTTCTTGAAGAGCATATTAGTCACCAAATTTGAAAAAAATGTTTAAAGGCATTTTCGAATTATTGCAAATTTTTAATTTTTATTTTAAACTTTCCTGTATCTCATCAACTAAGTCGTTTAAGAGTTCATGTTCCTATATCAAAATTCACCAATTTACCAGACCTCTCTCGGGTACAGCGTTGTCGGTCGAATATAGCAACACCCTGTATACTATGGTTACATGAAGTATTTGAAATGATAGAAATAATTATTATAAAACACTATTTATTCATCATGTGACAATATAATAAAATTGTAGCAAAAATGTGCAGGAAATTTAATGAAATGCATCGCGATTTATCGTTTATATTACAAATACAAAATAATTTCATTCCTTATTGTTTATTATTAAGTTGTAAACACATTACAATAAATTTTCTAAATATCCCCCATTGACTTCTAAGCACTTCAAAATCCGGCGATGTATATCATCAGTTGTCGCCTTAAGTATTCCATTATCATTACCATTTAGTTGCTTGATGAAATTAGTAACTCCTCTTTAGTGTTCACTAGTGTCTGTTATATCTTCTACCCAAAAGTAGAAAAACCAAAGGGTGACCCAAACGCTAAATCAGTGGTCATCAAACATCTGTAACAGCTTGTCTGTTACGTTTTTTGTGTAGGTGCTCCATTTAACTGAAACCAAGAAATACGGACATTTTCAAATGTTAAATTTTTTCAAAAAATCTGCTACTACTATTGATTGTTATTTATTGGCTCATCGTAAACAAAAAAAATTAGTGGTTGTCTTTTAAGAGGCCAAAAACATTAAAACTGAATGTTTCGTGAAAACCGCCCAAAAATGTAGATTCTTTCTGTTGATAATGGCTTCTCTCAAAAACTTGACTTCGTCAATCCATATTATTTTTCTCAAAAGTTCGTATCCTTTTAATGCGTCGTATCAGGAGTGTCTGGTATCCACCTAATTTTAAGTGCTACACTTTAGATAAAAGCTTGGGCTTAGAAGTAGGTTAAAAAGATAACAATATTATCTTTATACGATGTTCTAACTTTTGTCAAATTTCGAGTTACCTTAAGCTTGGAACCATACTAGTTGATAAAATTTTCTCTTGCGATCTTACAGCAGGCGATTCTAGATTGTTATTTTCGTCAACACAGTTGAAACAAAAAAGGCAGAGCAACTGTAAAAGGAAACTGAGTTAAGAATTATCGAACAGAATAGACCATACTAAACATTTCTAACCTTCTTTAGTTTCTAATTTTCTTTGTTACTAAAATCATCTTTTATTTGTTTGTTATATTGTCATACTTAGTTATTTTCCAATGTGCATAGATTTTAAGGGCAGTTTTAATAAATGTTTCATTAAAAAAACGCCATTAAGGACAATACTGCTAAAAATAGGTACTGGGTTAGTACTCTGTTAGTTTTTATTGCAGCAGTAAATTTTATCAAAACTGAGAAAATGCTCGATGACTTTTTTGAATAAAACGATCCCACGGCCGCAATTTCTGCCCGAACGTTGTTCTGGATGTCTCGAATTGTTCGTGGTTTATTGGCGTACACTTAACTTTTTTAAAATCCCCATAGAAAATAATCCAAAGGACGATCTAGACGGTCAATTGATCTCAATGTTACTCGAAATAATCCTTCTCGCTCAATAAAGCGATTGTTTCGCGGCTTGTGTGTGCTGTTGTTCCGTCTTGTTAAAACCACAACTCCTTCACATTCAATCCGTCCAATTCGTGCCAAAAATAAAGGGTTAGCATGGCATGAAATAATTACGAAGCGCGCGAAATGTACTTTTTATATTTTGCCCATTTTCGTAATAACTTTGCACGATTGCGACAGTTTTTTAAATGTATTTTGAAAAAGCAAAAGATAGTTTATTAAACAACCATCCCCGACAACATTACAATAATTCAAAGACCATTGAAGATAGATATATGATAATATAATACAGTACATTGTAGAATTACTTGTTGAACCCAAAATACGATATGTACAGGGTGTTTTCCGGAAGTACAACAAAAATATACAAACTAAGGCTACGGATTATTCCAAATCTAGAAGTTTGAAGTTAATGAATGGTAAGAAAACCTAGAACTTTTAATAAACGAGTTCCGTGGTGTACCCTGTATGAGTTCACTATTTTAGTGATAGTAGGAGAATAAAATTGTTAAATATCTTAGTAAATAATTTTTTCTTTATTGTTATGATCGTATATTAAAGTCTTCTACAAGGAGAAGAGGTCTTCATATGGAGTAATAAAAAAACCAGGTAGGCGAAACGTTGACAAACGAAAAACCTCAATTTTTTTATATTATTCCTCAAAGCGAATACGGAAAGTTAACGAAATAGAGTAGGAAATCAAGGAAAAAAATAGATTTTACACTGCTTGGTTCATAAAATTCTACTGATTGCAAAATGAGTGATAGTTCTAGTCTGACTCTGAATCAAGACAATTGAACAATTGTGTAAAGATAATTTGTGAATGCAAATTGCATTGTCATAACAAAACATACAGAACGAACAAAATAATGTATTGATGATTTTATGATAGCATATTAATTTGAAAATGTTTTTGACCGGAGAGCGAGATGCGTGCGATCAAATTTATTTGGTTCATATTGAAACGTTAACCGTTAAAGATGTAGTCAAAAAAATAACTCATCATACTGGCTGAAAGAATCAGAAACAAAATGATTTAGGTTAACATAGGAGAAAAGGTAATACGAACGGCCATAAATTGAATCTGGGAGTCACGTCACTAGGGCAACTAAAAAAACATACTCTACGCGGGACCAGTTTGAGTAGACTGTGTGAACAAGAAAGAATCAAGAAAAAGCACTGTTAACAAAGAAGAGAAGAGTTTTGAAACATAAACAAACATCTAGTTGGATCAAAAAACTTATTCCTACAATTAAATCCTGCATAGCAAGTGGGTTATCGGCATCTTAAACAACAAAGAATTAGGAAAAAGGAAAAACAATAAGCAACTTACAAAGTTTACAACAACATGTAGTGTACAACCACATAGGCAACTCACAAAGCACGTAACACTAAAAACACTTTCAAATACTATAAAATCAGTAAGGTGTTTAGTTTAAATTCTATTCTCGCACATTATTGTAACTAATCTAGTTAATGTGATAGAATGTATCGTTATAATATTTTGCTTGATAACCGAGAAGATAAGCTCTTGGGCCTGTTATAGCAGGCTAACATCTACAAAAATAATTTTAAAATGTTTATACGATTATTGTTAAGAACTATTGCAAAAGAAGTACTCAAATTAACGTAATAATTCGCAGCTAAATTTTACAGTACACAAACAATGTAAAAACATTTGGAATAAATATTGTTTGAACTTGGCTACGTTAGCCCGGCACTTTAATTAACATATAACAAAGAAGCGAACATTTTTAATATCATTAACCGGCGCAAACAAAATGCAGATGATAGGTATGTATTTTTTTTACTTATAGTTTTTTGTTTTGTGAAACAAGTAAACGAATATTAAAAACATACACAAACGAAATGAAAACAATTAGCTTATATTTTCTTGTTTCACTTTTAAGAATTCTAAATCAACTAAGCTGCAAGTCAACACTTTATTTAAATTACTGAAATAACAAGTAAATATTATTTTACTACTTATTATAAAAGGAAATGAATGTTACTCATAAAATAGAAATTATTTGTAGGTATATGTTTGGGTATACCTGCTTTTTCTAGTTTTGTTATAAAAGAGGAATATCACAGATGGGGAATAAAAAACAAGCTAAAATATCTTCTTAATAATGTCACGACCGTACACAAAAGTTGATAAATTTTTTTATATGAATTTTTAGGTCACATTAACACATCGATTCAATTATTGCATAAATATTCAAAGACCCAACGGATCATGTTAAAGCACCAACAATATAAAGTCTTTTGATTTTCCGTGTTTGTCATTTGCATTTAGATATATGGTCCAGAATCAATTTCTAATTACCAATATTTTTCCGTAAATCTTAAAGATAAAAAAAATTACCCAAAAACGTATACCATAACAAAAAATTGGAATTAATTTTGCGTTTTGACACCCATGAATTGTTTTTATTTTGAAAAAAGATGCGGAATCAATGAAATTTTAAGTTTTATCATTTTTATATCAGAGGCAAGATGTACCAAGCTAAATCTAGATCAACTACAATGGTCAATACGAAATAATAAAAAAAAAAATTCTAAAACTAATATTACCAAAATTAGTTTAATTCAGTTCATAAATAATGTGACATTGTTAAAATTTTATTAAACTGAGGATTTGCTCTATTTGTTTAAAAAAAACAATAAAAATTATGATTTGTGACAAAATTCAGCGGCCCATTCAAGAATCAAAAGTTACAGCCACTTTTTCAATTTTGCTTATTAAAAGTTCGACAATTTCCTAATTTTTATTGCAAGTAATTAAAGTTATTTTTTAATTTTTAAGAGAAATGATTTTTAGTTTATTTTTTGCATTGTTTTTGAGAATAGCAATTTAACCACTTGATTATTGAAGAAAAGATAAGAAAATTGTGAGATTAAGATGATATAATGACAGTTGCATACTAAATTAATTAAATTTAGTACCAGTAGTACTATAACCAAGTTTTGTTTTAAAAGTTAAAAAAATATATTTGTCAAAAAAGCGTAGATACTTAAAATAACAGTGTTGATCAATAAGTGTCAAACAATACAGTGTTCCAATTAGCAATCAAAGTTCAAACTTTGAAATTTACTTTAGAAAATGTGAATAAAATAAACTCATAATTTTCAAATTCTTACCCAAAGGATGCATTACCTACCTACTTTCTGTTGTCGCTCTGTATAATAAAATAAATAAAACCAAAAATTGATTCCTTAGAACCGTAATACTTCTTCGTCAAAAAAATGTCAATGTTGAGCACATTCTGCAGTCTAGAACCAAAGAATATTAACCTATGGTAAAGAAGCGACACTTGCCAATTTTGCATATTGACGTTCGACCATTTTAAAAGTACAAATTTAGTGGCGTTATTAAATCTTACGACAAGTACATGAAGATAACTTTGTAATTACATAGTAGATTAATATTCTTTACTAGTTTTAGACAATGGCTGTCACGACCAACGCGTGTAGTACCGATAGTTTTTAACCCATCACTCAATAAGTGCAGAGACTGATATATTAATGACGCTTTTAACAAAAAATATGTATTATTTTTCCACCTTTCAAACAATGGGTGTCATCAATACACATAAATCGGAGCATCAGTTTAAATGTTACAGTTGTCTTAGTAACCCTACCTCTATGATTTTCCAAACAATAAAAAAAAAATTTGGGTTTTGAGTATTGACGGGAAAAAATACCGTTCAATTCCACGGATGTGGCTCCCAGCGACTATTACCTCTTCGAAAACTTTAAAAAAATGCTATAAAAATAGAAACTTGGTTCAAAACCTAAGTTCATAGCTGCATCAAACGCACATTTTAAGGCGAAAGGAAAAAAGTATTACAAAAAGGGCATTAAAATGTTAGAGGGGCGTTGTAATAAATGCATCGCTCGTGACGGAGATTAATTTCGAATTATGGCATCGCCACTTTCGGGTTTGGATTACTGGATATTTGAACCAAAGCATGTGCGGATTAGCAAGGTTGCACGGTTAATAATCATAGTCAGAAAATATTCTTTTTTTTCAAAATGATAATTTGTCTCCAAACTCTCGGATATATGATAGTTCATGTTTTGTTTTAAAAAACGTACATTTCATAAAATTACCTCAATTATTGGCCCACCCTGTACATTCTATATATAGATCTACAGCAACATAATAAAACAAAAGCAACCCTTACAAATCATATCAATTGTCCAAGATTGCGCCCACCAGTTTCAATGCAGGCACGACACCAGTGAAGATTTTGTTTAACTCTTTCAAATATCATGGAGTATGTTGTACACTAAGACTGGCAGCTAGGACCCTACCAAGCAGTTCATCGTTTCATGAAAAGGAAAGTACCTCACTCGAACTATGAATTTTCAACCGTTTTTTCCATATATCAAAGCAACTTTGTTAACAAATGCATCTGTCGATAAAGATGCTTTAATACGAATTACCTTAAAATGAGTCGACACTAGATGTCGCAACACTTATTATTCTTAACTTTAAACTAAGGAGTGTTAATTTTTTCAAATCAATTTTTAATTTTTTGCCGATTTATTTTATATTGCAAAAATTTGACAATTTACTTTACATTAAAGGTAGTAGTGTATTCCAGTAACAAATAGTAAAATATATGTGACAATTTCAAAACGAAGTGTAGGATTGAGTTAAAAGGTATTTTCAAGATAATATTTTCAAAATTGAAATTAACTTACTAAATTAATCATTTTCTTCCGTATTTTTTGAGAATAAATGACAAAAAATTTACATTTTTTTTAAATCAAAAAATACGCCTATCACACAAGCACTTAAAAACGAAGTAGTTCAGGTAATAGAGAACAGTAGTAAAAAAAACAAAAGCAGGAGGGATTCGAAAATCCAAATAAAATTAATATAAACTAAAATTTTCCATTATATACAATAAAGTAATGCTGGTAATTATTAGTTACAATTTTAATGCTAAAATTAAAAAAAAATGACGCAGGAAGATGAATTCTAAGAAGAAAATAATGTTTGCTTACCGGGTGTTATACATCAGTAAAGCCTCCGTAAAGTTTGTTTTCCATACTTAGTTATTTATTATTTTTTGTTTACAGAAAAAAACCTATTTATTCTACGTTTTAAATAATTAACCCAAGCTGCTTTCTCAAGATGTTGTTCAAATCTTTAACGCCCCGTTTTTTCAAAAGCATTTACAGCAAGCCATTTTGTTTTCTTTTAATTAAAAGAAGTTTAAACACAATTTTATTGCATTGATGTATAATCAAAATTCACCTATTGTTGATCCCATTTACATGAAGTATAATTGCACAAGTGCGGTAATACTAAGCTCTCGCTGTAGCAATAGGTACGTAGAGGATAAAAATTCCAAACAATTTTACTTATTTAGTGATGTGTTCGGCTAATTGTCCTTTGTTCAACCGGTATATACATTATCCAATTTGTTAGAAGTAAAAATTCCATTGAGAGTTAAGAATAAACGAATATAAAGTTAATAAACGTAACAGTAGATATACCTATGACAATACTAATTGAAGGTAGTGACGCTAATAATATAGTATGAAACGGTAATTGCGCGTATCTTCAGCATGAGAATAATATCCATTACAAACAAAAAAAGAAATTGTAAAAATATAAAATTTTCGTGTTTGTGCCAAAATTTGGTTTTTAACTTGAAATGCTTGAATTATTTCTCTTGTATACATACAACTTCTGTCATTGTGATGGATGGACAGTTAAATAGTTTACGAGTTTTCGGACACTCGCGTGTATGCAGAACAGAATACAGATGTAGCCGTCCAGTAGAGCTGAAGTCAGGCCGCCTGAGACCCGTGCCTAACTTGATTAACACTGCCCACCCCGATCCCGGAAGAAAATTTAGGAAAATGCCATTCTATTGTTAAATTTTCCATTCTAAGAATATATCAAAATTAGTTTCCGGAGAATCAGATACAGGTATGGGAGGTATATTGTTCGTTCGGGGAAATTAACAAATGTTTTGATGGCTCTGTAGGCTCGTTGATGTACAGCTACGCATTTGATAAATAATGAAACCAAAATTGCGGTTCGGCTATTAGCCTTGATGACCAAGCGTGAGTCCTGCTAAGTGCAGCCATTATCTGGAGGTTAGAGGTTATTAGGGCTTTAGTAATAAAATACCTCTCGCACTTTTTCAGTGGCACTTTTCCGCGCGGAAATTTCAATAAATCCCTTTGCGCCGTTATTTAAATTCAAAGTGGTTCCGAGTCGATTACTTTTTGTTATCAAAAGGCATAAGCCAACAAAGACCGAGATAAAATTTATAGCGCGTTTCGTTCTTTGCAAAATGTAATTTCACTTATTGAGATTAACTTAATGAAATACATAATTTATACCCCCCAAAATGATTTAATAACTCCTTTCTTGGAGTGTTGGAACAAAACATCAAGGATAAATAGATAAAGCTGAAGCGAGTGGAAACTTAATGCAAGAAAATAGAATACGGAAGACTGGAAGAGCAGTGTTACACTTTTATTACCGAACGAGGCCATAGCAAACTGGAAATGGTTCGAGCTACTCTACATTTCGAGCCACTTTAGGTGATTAAAAAGTACTAAGAGCAGTTGAGTAAATTAGAACAAGAAAAATGTCAAGTGCACGTTACATCTAACTTTTTACAATTGAAATAGAATATACACACAATTTTTTTCCGAAAAACCGTACAGCTATTTTAAATCCTACCGGTTCAATAAATAATGGGACCCTATTCAATAAAAAATCCACTCGATGTTCTCACAGGAGGTAATTCCCGAAGAAGCAGTAAACTATCTATGTTGATATTCTGATGTAGAATTAAACAATTACATGACGGTATTGGTAAATCTCTTGGGTAAGAGCCACCCGTGTTATATATATCGAATGTTCGTTACGCTGGTGCGCATTTACATCCCTCGAAAGTCGCCCACTGAGCGATGTCAGCTCTATTATGCGCCATTTAGCAAGTAGCCCCCTCGAGATATTTAGATCCGTGAGAATCAGCCTAGCAAACTGTTATTATCCTTTCTAGATGATAGTAAAATTGATGACTTTTGTATTAAGCACAGTTTAATTACAATTAATTAAAGTTATGATCAATAACAAGTACCTTGTTATTAACAGAATATCGCATTCCGATTTTCATTACATTGATTGCACAGTACGATACAACCTCTTTAAGAATTGGAAATTTATTGTTTACATTTCTGACTTAAATTGTACGGAGTGTTTACAATTGTTCAGGTGTCAATTTCAAGGCATTGAGCAATGTGTGCGGCAACTTCATTAAGATAATACCAGTCACTCTAGATAAGCTTTTTATTTTTATGAATTGCAAACAATTTGAAAATAACGTAATTGCATTTGGTAGATATTTTTTCAGATTAAACCATAATTTTTAGTATTTATACCACCTTTCCATCCTCATTTAAATTATATCATAATTTGAACTAAATATTCTTGAAAACAATTCGTGTTTGTTGACAATTGTTTCAATGCAGTTTTCCAATTCGATGTCTTGCTTTTAATAAAATATGATATGGCTTTAATTTTACTTTATCACCTAAAATGAACAAAGAAAATTTAAGTAATGCAGTGATTTTGGAAAATGCAAAGTCCGCTTTATAACAGTTTCCTACGCCTTCAATTACATTGTTTTCTGTAAAAACCACAAGCCAAAAGAGTGAAACTCTGGTTTATAATGAATCTCTTTACATGTAAAGAAAAAAAGTTCGAAAAAGAAAACATAATATTATTGCACTGACTTTGAGAAAAAAGGAGCAATTTTGAAAATCTTTATTCCAATGCCTTCATTAGGCATTTTAATTAAAATAATTCCACAGTCACGTTCAATTTTATCTGAAAATTATAGTTCAGTTCAATATAGTTTTGAATTCAATTACCTAACAATAGTGTGCCTACTTTAGCTGGAACCATATGGAGATTTATTGTCGGTTTTTGAAAAAAGTTATTTTTAATAAAAAGTTCTGCATGGTTCACTATTAAAATGTAACCATCAGAATTTTTTAATCCATATACGAGGTTTGTCAAAAATATGAATTTTGCTCAAGAGTAAAGTACCATTATTTTTACAATACAGAAGAATGTTATAATAAACAGTTGTTTTGAATTAAAAGTTATATCAAAATATAAAATTACAGCCATTTAGCATAAAATTTAGTTTTGGTGATTATTTATATTTTACATTATAAATTTTAAATGCACTTAAACAATGAAGGTCGTTAGAATAATCACTTAAAGTGATTATATTTATTTGTATACAGGTATTAGAGTAACAAAAATACTTCAAAATTGAATAAAGGAACGTCATTAAGAACCAGAGTTAAGTAGGATGTTTGATAATGTTTAAGTAATTACATCAAATTATAATATAAAAGTAGAAGGTAAAAACACCTGAGATATTAAGAGCTACAACTTTTATTTGAACCTCTTTTCCATTTTTCTCCGCGGTTTTGAAACAAGCAAAAACTTTTATGAAGAAAATACGTTTTTCTCGAAAAATTAAAAATAAAAAAAGTTTTTTCTCTTGGCAACCCCACCCGGGGAAATACTGTATGTCATACACAGCGGCGCATCTGCTCTCGGCATTTTCGCAGAATTCTAACTTACTTTTTACCCCACCTTCGCTGCAGAACACATTGGTTACATTCTCACTATATATGTAACCGCTACTAAAAATATTATGTGTTCATACATTTTCAAGAGTTTGTATTTAGCCTGAAAAAGTATTTGTATTTTATTAAAATAAGAATAAAGATTTGTAAAACAAAATAATAATTCAAAAATATAGACTTTAAAGTATGTTCAGTTAAATTCTTATAGAGATATGTCAAATATTATGGAATATACGTATTTATTTAAAATTCGAAATTGAAAGGTTGATATTTTTCCCTCATTGTAAACAAGACCGGTTTGGTTAAGATGAAAAAGTAGGTATTAGTAAAGTTCGCAAAAGCAAATTTATTAACTATTAAAATAATTATGAGCAAAAACTTGTAGAATTAATATAAACGTACAAAGCCTAATTTTCAAGTTAATTTTAGCTATGAAAAGTAACCCAGAAGATCAGTGTAAACCTGTACAGTGTGGTGACGAAACCTTGTGTAATTGTGTCTTGGTTCGTTGTGACAAAGTCTTGCTTCAAGGTTTAGGAAAACAACTAAAAACCTAAACATTATAAAAGGTAAATAAGAACATAAAATATAACAGCATAGCCATTGCATGACGACATATAGCAAACAAAATAATGGAAAAACAGATAATCAGAACAGAAAATACAAAATATTGCTTAACTTCAGATGTCCTTCAAAGTAAGCCATAATTTGCTTTGTCCGTTAAGTTATGAATGTTTACAAATCCTACTTTAAACTTTATTAATTGACAATCCTCCACAATATGTGCAACGGTCTCTGGTTCGTTTCCACAGTCACAATTGGAATTGGATGTGACCTGTTCTTATGCCATTTACTTTTGACCAACTTTTTTTCCTTTTTGATCAAAGCCCGGGACTTCTATTGTCGGATCATCAATAAGATGTTTACTGAAAACATCAATTGCAGACCATAATTTTATCCACTCTTCAACTTAAGAAAAAGAAAGTAGTCTTTCAACCATACATGACTTCATGATTAAAATATACAGAGGACTCTAAGGTGTTGCGCATGCGCTGTAGTAAAAAAATACTACAAATTGAGATTTTTTAAATCACAGGTCATATCACTTAGAGAAAATGTTTTAATCTGATAGAATACGTTTTAAGTGGGAAAGGAAAATAGTCCCAAAAGTAAAAGCAGCACGACTCAAGTGCTTGGGTTTATAAGTTTTTGTAATGTACCTATGCCCAATGGATTTAAGTCGGCTATCTACGTGCTACTTGGCGATTACTTGACAAGTATCAGTAATTCCTGAGCTGGGTCGGAAATGGGTCCCAAAAACCAAAAAAGCACGACTCAAGTATATTGCACTAGCGCCCTACATAACTGGGGATTTGCAATGTAGCACGTCCACCAAAAATCCAAGGGTTGTATTTGCGATTAAAAAATTGTATCGATTTGTATAATAGCGTGGAGCAATGCAATGCCTTCGGTCTCTTTATTTCTTTTTTTGTATTATTTTTGAACAATAGGTACCCACAAGTCATAGTGACAAAGCAGCTAGAACTCCATTTTGACAACTGCTGGTCTTCCAATTTTGCACTTCCCGACAAACTTTTAACCTTTAACTTTGTTTAAGCGAGTAGTGTTGCAAAAGATTCATTTAGTTTTATTATTAACTTTGATCATTTCTTTTTGAACCAAAGGGCTCTGCCTCGGTAGATTTTTTTCAATAAAATGTTAATGATGGCATTGACGTAATGAGGAGGATGTATTGAAACGTCTCTAGACCTTTAAAAACTGTTTCTTTTGTTCTGCAAACCAGAACCGACAGCTTCTATTACCTCCTTGTTGGAAGAAAATGTACAACCTTTTCAACTTTTTTTCAGTTGAGGAAAGAGGTGATAGTGGGACGGAGCCAAATCCGGTGAATAAGGGGGGTGTTATAGTAATTCAAACCCTAAATCACGAATTATTTGCATGGCAACATGAGATTTGTGTGCAGGGGCGTTGTCCTGCAAAAACAAAACACCTTTGGATAGCTTTCCGTGTCTTTTCTCTTTAATATTTTCCCGTAGAGTGGTCAGTAATGTCGAATAGTAATCTCCAGTTATTGTTCTACCCTTATCCAAAAATCAATCATGATTACTCCATGGCAATCCCAAAAACTAAAGCAAGAATTTTTCCAGCAAGATTTTGGGACACGGAACTTCTTGAGGTCTGGGAGAACCAGAGTGTCGCCATTCCATAGTAACAATTCGGTTTAAGAAGTCTACATCGTTTTCAAATCGAGCACAGATCGAACGCGATGCTTCTACCCTTACACGCTTTTGGTCAACATTCAAACATTTGGGGATCCATTTTGCAGCAATTTTTTTCTCATGTCCAAATTGACGTAAACCATATGATGAACGCGTTCGTATGAAATATTCAGTGCTTCAGATATCCGTTTTAGCCCAATTCGACGGTCTGATAAAATCATGTCATGAACTGCATCGATATTTTCGGGGACTGACACAGAAACTGGCCTTCCTGATCGGTCATCATCTTCAATGGAAAATTTACCTCTTTTGAAGCTTGCATTCCAATTTTGACGGTCGCATACGAAGGACATTGATCACCAAGGGTATTAAGCATACCTTCGTAAATCTGCTTGCCTCTTAACCCTTTTTAAATACAGGTACTTGATGATGGCTCGATACTCCAATTTTTCGATTTTCACAATTTCGGTGGACATCTTTTTCATTTAATTTATTGCGTGACTCTGGTTTACTTTTTTGACGTCAAACTTTACACTGACACTTGTAATAAGTTATTGTTCGTTGCTATGGTAACGCAATATTTTGTTTATGCAAGGAACTGGTCTAGGCTAACTAGATATCAATACATCCTCGTATACAACAAAATAATATTTTTCTCGATTGGCAATATTTAATTCACCTTGTATCTGTAACATTGTTTAAATTATAATAGCTAGGCAATTAAACATAATTTTTCAAGTAGTTCTTCGTAATAATGTCGACGGTGTCGGTGTTGTTTTAAAGAAATGTTTCCATCTTTCAAGAGTAAATACGTAAATAATAGATAAAAAGGTTATATTCGTTGTCACTTTCTAACAACTGACAATAAACGCTTACGTTTACTAAGACTGCAATAACATTGATTATGAAAATGTCTAGTTGTCGGCTGCATGGTAATTAGTTTATACAATTCGGCGAATTGGATTACATTCTACGGCTTCAGTGTAGTACTATTATAAAAATAAAAATAGGTGAAGCAACATTATTCTTCTTAGAATTTGCATCGATCAACAATTAATTACTTTAAAAGAAGTCGTGTAAAACTTATTTCGTTTAAATTGTTATATCAAATTATGTAAGAAGTTTATACAGTGCGAGTCAAAAGTCTTAAGCAAATTCGTTAAAAAAACGGACGATTTTTCAGTAAAATCCTCGTCGATTTTATTTTTCAAAAAACACTTTTCTGTTAAAATTTTGTTTCGATGTTTTTTTGTTTTCCAGCAATGACGTCGTCATATTTTTTTAAATGGTAACCCTAGTTTTTTTTTCACTGAAAATGAAAGATCAAGTGGCCCTTTAAATAGAAATGTCAAAATGTTGACAGGTCCCATAAGAAAATTTTCGAGAAAAACATTTTTTTTTGAAAAATTAACAATAATTTTTTTCAAAATTGGTTGTTTAAAAAAACTGTTAGCAAGCACTTTTTGAATACTAAATTGTTTATACATTTTAGAAAAGAAAACACATATCAAATTAAGTGTTCTAACTGCCTCTCCCCCACTTCTTGACAATAACCTAACCTGGTTTGAAATTCTTGAAGCACATTGTGTAATGTTTCCGCCGTAATTCCACCTATGGTCTCTCTGATTCTATCTCTCAGTTGTTCTAAACGGCCCGGTTTATCTTGATAAATTTTAGATTTTACGTACCCCCACAGGAAAAAGTTAAGTGCGGTAAGATCTGGGGATCTCGCTGGCCATTCCACTGGTCCCCTCCTTCCAATCTACTTTCCAGGAAACGTTTCGTGTAAATATTGCCGCACTCCTACTGCGAAATGTGGTGACGCACCGTCTTGCTGAAACCATAATAAATTGCTGGGAACATCTGGATCTTCGTCATTTGGAAACATTTCACTTAAAGCGTGTACTAACTCACTGCGTAAAAATTCTAAATACATTAGTCCCGTTATTGTATTTTCGAAGAAGTATGGGCCAATAATGCGATCACCAACAATTCCAGCCCATACATTTAGTTTCTGAGGATATTGTGTGGTGTTCCCTGAACCAATGGGGATTTGCTGAGCCCAATATCTACAATTTTTGTCTATTCACAGTTCCGTTCAAATAAAAAGTCGCTTCATCAAAAAATACAATTTGATTATTCCATGCGGGATTATTATATCACATATTCATAATTACTTCTGTGAATTCTATTCTTTGTTCTGATCACCTTTCCTTTCCTTTTTTTAAATTTCGAATAACAGATTTCTGGCTAATTCCATGATCCGCAGCAAAGCTCTAGTTACCCTATTAGGATTCTCTTGCAAATCCAAAAAGACATTTTAAAGTGTGTTTTTCTCAACTGTCGGATGACCAGGTCTTCTAAGATCCCTCACTTGCCCATGTTGCCGAAAGTTTTTTTCTACTGCACCCACAGTCGCAAGTGATATCTGGGTTCTTGGATATTTGTTGTTGAATAATCGAAGGACCTCTGCGTGCGTTCTATTATTAGGATTCTATTTTCTGCTATTCACTTAACTATACCATCCTAGTATCCAAGCGAAAAAATAAAGAATTATTCTTAGACAAAAATAAATAATGACAAAAGTTAACTTGATGAAAAGGTACTTCGAGAAGTGTAAAAGGGGGAAAGCCGTTAGAACACTTAATTTAATCTGTTTTTTTTTCTAAATTTTATAAACGATTTAGTATTCAAAAAGTGCTTGTTAACAGTTTTTTTTCATTTTTAAACAACCAATTTTGAAAAAAATTATTGTTAATATTTAAAAAAAAAAATTTTGTTTCTCGAAAATTTTTTATGGGACCTGTCAGTACTTTTGACATTTTTATTTAAAGAGCCACGCTGACTTTCATTTTCAGAAAAAAATTAAAGTTACCATTTAAAAAATTATGGTGACGAAAGGTGTCTTTTTGAAAAATAAAATTGACGTGTCCGAGGATTTTGCTGAAAAATCGTCCGTTTTTTTAACGAATTTAGTTAGACTTTTGACTTGCACTGTATATAAATTAATTTGTGTGTAGTTAACAACTATTAGTAACTTAAGTATCGAACATCAAATAATTTTTTTAAGAAGTTTGACTAATATTTTATCACATTAGCAATAGCGATATTAGCTTTAAAGTCATTTTTTACACTGAAAGACAAGCTCCATCTGTTGATGACGGAAAAAAATTCGATTACTACTTCTATAGCGCAATTGTGATTTAGGTCTGGCATAAAAATTAAATTTTATCCACAGCAGCGCCACTACATTCGGGTGCGGAAAATTAAATTTTACAGCACGAAATAAAGTTGAAGCGCGTCGTGCTTTAAATTTATTAAACGCTGTAAAATAACTTAACTCGCAAGATTTGTATTAAATTTTTGGCCGACGATTTTAAATAGTAAAAATTAAGAAATATTTTGCTGTCAAGTGTCAATATCGGTCGTAAAGTGACCTGTAATTCACAATACATAAGATAACCCTAATCATTTACATGAAACTAAAAATATTCCAAATCACATTATTTTTTACAATGTAACAGTAAAAAGTTGTGTAATTGTTGATTAAGTAAACATATTGTCTATAAAAAGATTTTTATTGAAAAAACATTAATTAGAGCTTGAAGAAGCCGTCACACTAGAAGACAAAACGTTGCCAAAAAATAAACATTTAGTTTAATTATTTACAATCCTGTCTTATAAGAAAACTTACAATCAAGATTAAGTTAAAACTGAGAGGGATAAACAAGTAAAATTTCTTCCTAACGTTGTATTGCGCTGGCCAGAACCGGTTTGTTGTATCACATTAATCTCTCGATTTCCTTCCAAGTGTACCCGTTAGCCTCAAATGCAGTTTTCAGGTGTTTGAGCTCCGCCCGAAGATTATCTGGTTCACAAATCCTTCAAGCTCGTTCCTTTAGGGTCTTGATTATACGATACTTTTGGCTTAGGTGATGGTTCTATAAGAGATGCAGGTACCTGTTCGTGTATGTAGGTTTTCAGTACGCTGTGTGACCTAGTTTGTTTCCTCGTTTTTTCACCAGTACATCCAAGAAGGTCAATTATTGTTCATCGATTGTTCATCTTCTGTCTACGTAGTTGACTAGGTACTAGAGTGTTGAATGTTCAGGTGTCGAAGAAATTGGTTGAGCTTCTCTATGCCGTGTTTCCAAACGACAAAGGTATCATCTACGTTCCAGAACCATGTCGCTGGCTTATATTCCTCGATCTCGATGGCTTTCTTTTCAAAACTCTCCATGTAGAAATTGGCTATCACTGGACTCAGTAGACTTCTAATTGCCACTTCATCCACTTGTTTGAAGAACTCTTCTTTTTAAACATAGTAACTTCCGGTGAGATAGACCTCAAAAAGCATGCTGATGTCAGTAGGAAAGATTCTAGTCAGGATAATTAGACATTCCTTTAGTGGCACTTTGGTGAACAACGAAACTACGTCAAAATGTACAAGGATGTCTTGGGGTTCTATGTTGATGTCTCGAATTTTGCGAAGAAAGTCTGCTGAGTCCTTAACGTAATTGTTGGTTTTTCCTATATGCGGTTGGAGCAGAGATGCCATGTACTTAGCTAAGTAGTACGTTGGTGATCCAGGAGCGCTTACTATTGGTCTCAGAGGGACATCTGCCATGTGAATCTTGAGTAGTCCGTAAAGTTTTGAAGGAACAGCTTCGGATCTTAAGATTCGCGTTTGAGTATCTTTCGGTAAAGAAGATGACTTGATGAGTCGATTAGTGAATCGTAGTTTGGTTGGTGTGGGATCTTTTTTCAGGGGTCTGTAGCTTGCAGGTTCTAGGAGTTCTATAATTTTTCGGTAGTAGTGTCGGTAGAATGACGATGGCAAAGTATACATAAGAACCACTAAAAGATCCATGGAAACTAAGCTTAAAAAACATTAAGCCAACTGTGGTCTGAAATACACCGAAGAAGTCAGCGGTAGCCGAACAAGCGCTTAACAATGCGAATCACAAGATACTTTTCGAAAGCTCCAAGCTGCAGCAGCGACTAACGGTTATATTACAGATTAGTTAGGGAAGCCATCGAGATCCATAAAGATCCGGAAAACTTCAACAGAAAGGAAGAAACTTTCAGGCTCAACCAGATCTGGAATCCAATTCTGAAGAACACCCGAAGGTACCTTACCAAAAACCGGTTCTGACCGGCGCAATGCAAGCCCCGCCCCTTTCAAACCAATATGAATAAAACCTGCGCTGTCGACCTCATCAGTCTTCATCCAACATTGGAGATGGAAGGACCTCTGAAGACGCTGACCACTCGCGTTAGCAAAACATTAGGAAGATCCGAATCTAGACCACTGCAAACAGGCCGCAAAAGTCTCTATCTGTACTCGCCTTAGGAAGTCTTCAAAAGGCCTGTTTCATCGGTACCACGTTTCAAATGTTAAGTTAGTTTTTGGGGTAAAGTTCGAACTAGTCTAAACCTATAATAATAATAATAATAATAATAATATTCTTTTATTCGCTTTTGGTATAAATATATACATGAGCATCGTCCAAATTCTACTAAAAGTAATAATACCACAAAAATACAAAAATACAATACAAGCTAATAGATATAAATAATCGATATCACAGTTAAACTCATATCACTGATTATAACAAAATTGCTGAAATTCTTTAATTGAATAAAAAGCGTTTAAATTTAAGAATTTTTTAGTTTTGATTTAAATGTTGGTAATGATAATTCTTTCATGTATTTCGGTAAAATATTGTACAACTTTGAGCCCGCATAAATAGGAGATTTTTCAAACAAACTGTACTTGTGTTTATCTAAGAGTATGAGATTCTTATTCCTAGTATGGTAGTTGTGTACATCAGAGAGGACAATTAGTTTGTGTATATTTGAATGTACATAAATCAGTAACTTATATAAGTATATACAATAGAAAGTTAAAATGTTTTGACTTCTAAAGCTTTCTCTGCAGGACTGTCTGTAATTTAAATTAAATATTAATCGAATTATTCTTTTTGTATCACAAAGATTCGTTTTGATTCGATAGAGTTTCCCCATACTACTATGTTGTATGATATAATCGGATACACTGTACCGTAGTATACTTGACGTATGTATTCAGGAGCAGACAGTGACTTTTTAAATTTATCAAAAGATAGTACATGCTATTTATTTTTTACAAATTACTTCAATATGTTTATTCCACTGTAAAAACCTATCTACCGTCGTGCCTAAATATTTAATGTTGTCTTTTTCATCATTTTTGTATTCTTTATTCTCAAATATTGAGTATCAGACTCTAATCTAGATGATACTTGGAAATGTAAACACTGAGTTTTTTCAGCATTCACGATTAGCTTATTTTTGTTACACCAGTTAGTGAATTCTGTAACCGCTTTATTTACTTTACTATTAATTTCCAACTCAGTATTTGCTGTAATTACTATGGTGGTATCATCCGCAAACATGAAAACTTCACCATCTGAAATATTACTGGGTAACTCGTTTACATATAGCGAAAATATAATAGGGCCCAACGTACTCCCTTGTGGTGTTCCACAATTCAACTGAAAGGGGTCAGACATACTATTATTGAACTTTACCGTATATTCCCTATTTGATAGAAACGATTTTATCCATGTGTTTAGATTGCCCCGAATGCCAAAATTAAACATTTTTGGCATACAAACTCAATATCGATGGTATCAAAAGCACTACTGAGGTCAAAAAATAGTCCAATTACATAATTATGTTTCTGTAGTCTCGTGTGTACTGTTTGTATAAAGTCTATAGTCGCCGTTTCTGTCGAAGAACCTGCATTGTATGCATACTGTTTTTTCGAGATTAAATTAAATTTTTTTAAAAATTTATTAAGTTGTAAGCAAAACATTTTTTCAAATATCTTGGAAAAAATTGATAAAAGAGAGATAGGTCTATAGTTACAGATTTCTTCAACATCACCTTTTTGTGGACCGGTATGATTAGGGATGTTTTAAAACGGTAGGAAATCTTCCCTTTGCGACAGACATATTTAACAGATCTGCCAGTATTGGTGATACACTATCTATACAAAGCTTTATTGTTTTTATTGACACATTATCTATTCCCGATGAGTTTTTGTTGGCAAATGACATTATCACACTACGTATGTCCAACGACGATACTGGAATAAAAGCCATAGTGGCTGAGTTTAATTTTGAGAAAGTACATTCTTTTGACAATGATTTCCCGAAATGAGATGCCATCTTTATATTTGTAGATTCAGCAAAATGCTTGGCAAATATATTAGTTATTTTACTTTTTCTGAAACATACGTGTTATCTGCTAGTTTAACTTTCTCACATACTTTTTCCTTTTTAGTGATACCTTTTATTTCATTTACTAAAGACCACAACATTTTAGTTTAGTTAGCATAAACGTAGAGAGTTGTTAATCGACTATTTTTTTACTTAAATTAACCGCTTTTTAAACAATTCAAAATGTTGTAGTCATTTCTTCTAGTCTTATTTTGAGGATTCTTTCCAATTTTTGTCTTTATTCTATTAGCATCTGGCCATCATCATTCTCAACTGATCTGCCTTTTCTTTCCGCTTTTCTTCTGACATTATGTTAGAATAATATGTGGCTGTGTCTCAGAACACGTTAGACATAAACGTAACCATTTAGGATTTTTGGGATTTAAAATATTTATAAACGCAAGATATCAAAAGTGAAATAAAAATGACAGTAGATTGAAACAAATAATTCTGAACATTTCTTAAAATTGGACAAATGTAACGTGAGGTTTTTCCCCAAATAATATTTTTTATTAAATTAAATGGTAATTAATAGTTACTATAACCACAATATACATATAATACTGTGCTATAACAATTAAAAACAGTGGCGTAGCAATTGTTTTGTTATTTTTTTGTTAAAAAAATCCTAATATTTATTGTAAAAATTATATTCAAGATTTTTGATCTAAATAAGAAAACCTATATATAAACTTTTCGATTTAAAATTAGTCAAAACCTTCCACTTTTTTAAAAATATTTTGTTTAAAATATTATCTAGTAGAATTGACTTACTGAACTTGATCTTGACCTAACCAATCGTACTGTTTTATTGATAAAATGAATCATCGGCTTGTTATGCTGACGTACATCAGGCTTTAGAAAACGTTTTAATAATAGACAATGCAGCAATACGATTCGGTTAACCAAAACTTTCCTCACAATAAATTTGTTACATTGTTGTTACCTGAAATTAAATAAGTTATTTTAAATTGCTAACGATTGTGATAGGTTGCGTAAAAGTTAAAAGAATTTAACAAAATGTAGGACAAAACCTTAACCCGTTTAAAATATAAAAATATTAAAAATTGAAAAATAAACATATTTATAAAACCAAAAAGTCGGATTAAATTTATTACGATAAAAATAAAAACTAAGCCAGCCAATTCGGTTAGATAAATAAATAATATAATAGTTCGAAAACGTTTTCGTTTTGTTAAGTGCGAATACGATTTTAATATAATTTAGTAAAAGCACGAAAATAGGAAATCAATAATCTAAATTACATTATCAAATTCGACATTGAGGTACAGATGCATCAACGGCACTTGTAGAAAGTGATTAGGTTAAGTGTATGGAGCAGTTGTGCTTTGGCTGCAATTGTAATAAAATAAATGTCTATCTCATGCCGTCTGTTAGTGATTATTATTCACTTTGGCGACAATCATTGTCGATCTTTCCCGTTCACCCTACTTTTCCATCAAAATTTATTGAGATATCACATGGAATCATTCTGGTTTTTGATCGTATTGGTTCATTTAATACGTCATATTAAGCGAATGCAATCGTTTAAACGATACACCCTCACTTATCGCGCACATGTTCGTTGCAAAAAAGAAAAGTTAAACAATAAATAAGAAAGTAAAATTAGAAATGATCCACTTTGAATTTTGTATTTTTAGAAGTATATAGATCTGGCACATGCGTTAGTTATTTTCATTTCTGTTATTATTTTTCTCACTCGCTTTGTATATCAACATTTTTTTATTCGCATTTAAATAATTGCATTTTGTCGCATGGAAATAAACGATTGACGTTAACTTATCGACAGAATTATTACTAAAGAATTTAAAAAGAAACAAGAGTACCTACATGTTTTTGTGACAAAAAAAATAATATTATGATTAATAAACTTAACATTCGCGACTTGACGCACTTATTTTAAAGTGCGTGGATTTTGTCACGCGGTCACACATCGAATTATGTTAGTGTAACACTTGTTAATAATTTTTAAAAAAATTTTATTTTTATACGAGTAAGTAAACTGAAGACATACGCATTTTTGGCGTGAAACATCATTTTTTTAAAAACTTTGAATGTACTGTTTAATCTTGTGGCCACCAATCTTTTTAGATAATAAATAGAGTACCACATATTATAGATTCGAAGATCGGAAGGTTTTTTATTTTGTAATTATTCAAAAATTCTCTCCCAAAATCAAAAGAATTCCGAGTGCATTAAATTTCATATGTTACAGAAGCCACTTATACTTTACAACTATGTTTACTCCACAACTTATGAGAAATACATGAGATTTTTAAACAAAAATTTTAACACATTTATTGTTTTCTACTTTGCCCGTTATCGAGTTTTGATGAAATTTGGAATTTAAAGGTTTTTTCCTAATTGTGATTTTGAGAATAATCTAATTAATCCAATCAATATACACAAAATGTTCTCAAAATCTAGAAAAAATTAAGAAATTAATGAAATTTGGAATTTACATTGTTAAACTATAGAACTATTAATGAAGCAAAGTGACCTGTGGTTAGTTGTACATACCTGTATTTACCTGCGTTTTTATTTTTTTAATATAACTTGTTAAAAAATAAGAATGCAAACAAAAACAAAGTTTGGACGTTTTACGAAGAATATATAATCTGCGTTAAAATTTTTGCAATAAAGTCGTAAAATCAAAGCGTCTATCTTTAATTAAAGAAAATAACGAAACAGATACTAACGACAAACATGAATAATTAGTTAACTGTAACTGCATGTGCAAAGCACTATCTAACTAAGCGATAGCTTTAATGCTTGTAACACACGTTGCCGATAAAGCCAAGATAACTTGTACAGAAGTACACACGGAACAAAAGAACACCTGATGCAGCATTTCGCTCTTATTGTGAGCTCATCAGAGGTGTATACTTAAGTGCGGTATGCGGCATTTTTCTTAGTTTATACTATTCATACGTGTCAATGTTTACACGAGATGTCGCAAGACACTTATGACTAATTAGATAAATTTACACTTCAATAAATTGTTTTTAATTGAAAAGTATTCGATAAAAAATAAATAAATACATCGGTTTAGATGAAAAATTAGAATTTTGATAAGCAGATGAATTAATAAAATTAAGTGTTGGTTTAATAAGATTTCTGATTTTGTATTTTAGTACATATTTGGTATTTTACTGTTAGAAATTCTATATATTAAATGTGGATATTTTGAGACTTGATGAATTAAAACGATTTAACAGTGATGAAGATAGTTTAGTAAAATCTGAGTTGCTGAAAAATGAGTTGGTTTTATTTATGTATTTGTCTTTACCTTTGTCAACTTTAGTACAAATTAAATTGTTCTTATAAATTTTTTGTTTGATAGACTTAGCTATTTTAAAAATGAAGAGGTTTATTTTTGTTAGTATGAAATAAGAAAACTGAAATTGTCAAGGAGTCATTTTTTTGTGATTTTCGTGTTATCTGCTTTTTTTTCTACTTTTCTGGAAATGATGTAGTATAGTATATTGTTACACGAGTTTTACAAGACGTATTTTGGCGCACGCATCGGTTGAAGTAAGTGCGACAAACTGTCTTGTAAAACAAGTATAACATACTATTTTTTCTATTTCGCTTCAATTAATATTTACTACTCCTATCTGGGCAAAGAAATTGCTGTGCATGGAAGTTTGATTTTTACGGTTGGCAATACTAACTGAAATTTTTCAAAGTTTAAAGTTAGGCGGCTAAAATTTTTGTATTGAATTGGTTAAAATTAATTATAAATAACTATTTAAATTAAAATTATGAATGCAAATGACTTTTTCTGTACCCCGACAGAACTAAAAGAAGTAGCGATAAGTGCGATTGACCACTTACTACCGGAAAAATCTAAAACTAAATATATCAAAGAATATAAAGGTTTTTCTAAATGGTGTGAGGAAAATAAAGTCGGTGCAAGAACCGAAAACGTATTGTTGGCCTATTTCGAGATTATGGGCAGATCAAAAAAGGCATCGACAATGTGGTCGAGTTATTCGATGCTGAAGACATGTCTTTCCATTTACAAAAACATTAACATTTCAAAAAACTTAAAATTAATAGCATTTTTAAAAAGGCAGAATTATAACTATCATCCCAAAAAATCATGCATTCTTGAGTCTGAAGAAATTAACCGATTCATTAATGAAGCTGATGACAATATTTTCTTGGCCATGAAGGTATATTTAAGTTTATAAAATTTTGTTTGTTAATACAGATTCATATAATCTCAATCAACGATGTACAATTCAAAGTAGACATAATTGTAGTAACTGTACCTAAAACAAAGACAAATGTAACCAGAGTATTTCTAATCACAGAAGTACCTTGGATTAATATCATTAAAAATACATTAAACTGCGACCTTCCCATGCTTCCAATAACAGATTTTTTTAAATTATCGTTCCGGTAAATGCACGACATCTCCCATAGGAATCAACAAAATAGGAGAAATTCCTAAGAATATCGCAACATTTTTAAAACTGCCTAGTCCAGAAAAATATACAGGACACTGCTTTCGCCGTTCATCGGCATCACATATGGCAAACCAAGGTGGAGACTTACTCACAATAAAGAAGCATGGAGGCTGGAAGTCTTCAGCTGTAGCTGAGGGATATGTGGATGCTTCTTTAAAGAAGAAAATTGACATTGCCAACATGTTTTCAACACGAGACGATTCTGAAGCTTCTACGTCCACTGCGTGTACATCCATACACACGGATCAATATGATAGTGTGGTGCTTTCTCCAGAATCAAATTCTAAAAACAGTAACAAAATTGAAGTGGAAAGAGTCGATGAAGCAGGTGTTAGCAAACAACAAAATATTATTGTGTCCGATCAATCACTTCCACCGATTTATATTTCGGCTAGTGAAACTTCAACGGTGACTGTCAAAATATACAGTCACTGCCATATAAGTGAAAAATAAATAGAATGCGTGCAAAAGTATGAATTTATTATTGAAAAGTCACAAATTTATGGATAAGTGCATTCATAGTTGTTCGGAAAAATTAGGTTAGGATCTTAATTTTTTTAAAACTTTTGTTCTTTGCTTGTTACTAAGGCGTGTTAAGTTTTTCTGTTCTTGTTCTTTGTTAAGTTTACCTGTTTGTTGTTTGTTGTCAAGTCTATAACTACCACTAGCCTAAAAATATAATTTTCGTGGATATTGTTCATTCATTAAAATAAAACATACTCACTCTAAAATTATTCCGGCATAATCCTTGAAGAGAGAATTAAAGTAAATAATTAATTCCTTAAAAATTTGCATGTGTTTCACAAATGACATAAACAAATAACATTACAGGAATAGAGATCAGTAAACATTACATTTTTAACCACAAAAAGAAATCACCAAAAATAATAACGATAGTGTAAATTTTGTGTAATTACTTTTTTGCAAAACAGTGTCACAAAATCGTCATTGTATACGCGAAATAAAAAAAATTTGTCAGTTTATCAGTTGGCAACGATCATTTGTTTTACCTTTACCTTGAAGAAAATGGTTCGTTATTTGTAATAAATAATCGTTACCAACTGACAAAATGACTTAGAGAAAATTTTTATCACTTGTTTCAAAAATACTTGTAAAATATCTCTAGTTTTTGTTTTTGTTTAAAACATCTTGGAAACTCTTAACGTCCATGTTAAAAGTGACACATGTCTGTACTCAGAAAGTTTAAAACTACCAAAATTGCAACACAATTTAGGTAGTATCATTTAAGAAAAATTATCGATGACGTCATTGCAAAAAGTAGAGGAGGTAAAAAATTAATTTGAATTTCAGGAAATATGCACTTGCGCTTTCAAAAAACAAAATTGATCTGTCCGAGGGTATTTGTCGTAAACGATTTGGAACTTATACATATCAATTATTCCATACTAAACATTCGCACTGTATATGTCATACACAGCGGTGCATCTGCTTTCGGCATCTTACCTCACCTTTCACTTCTCTATTATAAATAAAGGTAACATTAATTCTAACTATATGTAACCGCTATTTGCTATTGATACGGATCGGACAAGATGAAAGAAGGTAGAAAAGCTAGCCACTAGCTGATACGGTCACGACGGACAGGGGTCAAAGTTAGAGACCGCCTGCTTTGATAAGGTGCAACGGTTTCTTTGCAGAGAAATATTCAAAATGGCTCTTGCAGTGATAAGAAGAATTTTTTTCACTTACGGCATTCGACAGCGTATACAATCCAGATAACGTATTACAGCATTAAATAAAGAAACTCGTTAACCTACAAGTAATTAATTAATCCGAGAATATTATTTAATAAAAGAAAGTATGTTACCTTTAGCAATAACGAGGAAACACGTGTACAGTTTGTCGAAGCCAACTAATGACAAATAATGCAGAAATGGAAATAATGAATTATACACAAAAAGGAAGTCGATTTCAACGCCATCTTTCGATCGAAATTCCGACACTAACGTTTGATTGTCTAAACATCAAGTGAAAAAAACATCATATTTCGTGAATAATCCGATGTTTAATTCGTATAAAGCGGCAAAATGAAAAAATTACCGTCACAAAATATCTCATTAAAAGATTAATTCGTAAAGATGTTTTCTGAGACTTTTACATCTATGAAGAGCGAAACAGTAGATGCGATAAAAAACATATTAAATAGTTTTGAGTGTACCAGCAATAAGGCTTTTACATTGAAAAGCGACACCTTTGCTAAAATTGCTTCAAAAGCGGTACATTCTAAGTCATAGTTAAGCCTGTAAATACAAAATAACCATCATCAAAAACTAAATCAGATTTTGTTCAAAACATAAATTTAATCTCAACAGATATAGGAGTAAAGCAAGTCAAACCTATAAGAGACGGGAGTATAATCATTAGCTGTACTGTCTATCATACAGTACATCTAAGTATAACGTGAGACAAGTCAATCACAGAAAAACAACTTAAATTGATTAAAATAAAGAATTCCTTTTAATACGGATAACACGTCGGATTCTACTCGGACATGGGCCCGGACGTTACTCGGATATGTACTTTTTTGTCATTTTTTATTATGAGCGGTAAGTAAAGTTGCGGAAAGTGTTTTGAGGAGGAAAGTACGCAGGAAAGAAAATAGCGGGGAGGAAAGTATTATGCGAAGAAAGTATTTCGGGAAGGAAAGTACGCGGGGAAAAAAGTTTCCGAGAAATAAAGTGTGGGTACCGTTTTCATTAACCGTCTATTCATTACTCAACAAAAACAAGCCTGTGTGTCCTTACTATGCCCAAGATCAGCACTGGCTTGAACTGCAAAAGCAAATAAAATGTATTTGAAAACTAAGAACAAAATTGACTGCAACTCCAATCACGCAGCATAGAACAGAGATTATAAACAAACTCTAGCTAAGAGTAAAAAAACTATCTTTGGTATTTCAGACTGCATCTTGAGCTATTGTTGAAAAAAATTATAGATGCATCTAATTTGTTACTTGAGCTACAAAGGTCATTAATATCTACTCAATTTATCTACTACCAAAATGTTCGTGGTTTGAAGTCCAAAATAAAAGACTTTCTACTATCGGTACTATTATCTAAATTTGATATGATAGTACTAATTGAAACATGAATAGACTCATCAATACATACGTCTGAAGCATTTCCTTAAACCTATGTGGGGTACACTTGAGCCTTTTTAGTAAACATTATCGGTATTAAGTTTTTCTTTGTAAACAAATGGTACAATTTAATAACAATGTACATACTTTTAGGTCTAAATTTAAATATCTGTATTTGAAACTATTACTAATGCAGAACTTGACTGTAATAATGTAGTTGTAATTGGAGACGTTAACATTTCCAATTTGATTGAGCATATGAACAAATTACGCGTTTGTCCAATAGCTGACGTTTTGTTCGACTTCTTGAATTATTTGGATCGCAAGCAATAGTGTACAACAGTGTGAAAAACAGCATTGGTAGAATTTTGGATATAGTTGCAACTCTACATTCTTGTTTAATTACTAAGGCTGATGATTCATTGGTTTCTAAGAACCAACACCATCTTTCATTGAAGAAAACATCTTGACAATATATCCGATGTTATGTCGTGTATTTTTAACACATATTCTACTAGAAAGTAAATAAGAACATAAAATATAACAGCACATCAATTCGATGACGACATATAATGGACCGGTCCAAGCGCTAGTCACGACAATGACGAAAAAAATAGTAGGTCTAAGAAATAGCAAACAAAATAATGAAGAAACAGATAATCAATACAGAGAATACAAAATATTGCTTAATTTCAGGTATCATTCAAATTAATAAACCACAATACAGTTTCAGCGGTTAAATTATGAATGTTTACAAACCCTCATTTAGACTTTGTTAATGGAAAATCCTGCACAATATGTGAAAATGATTATTACACACCAAATCAAAAATCAAATTGTGCTTATTTTTGATATTTTATTTTGTTATTAGTTGTTGTTTTGCTGTTATCATTAACAATCTGGACTAGAAGTAATTGTGAAGAACGTAAAATAACCTGTGTTAAATTTAGGGGAAATCAATAGGATCTATAGCCCGAGACGGAAAAAATCTGAAAAAAACTGTTACAATACAAATACAGTAGAAATGGTATTTTCGAATGACGTTGGATATCACAAAAAAATTACAACATAAGCGCATACTAAACTTCAAACTTAATTCTGTGTTTCCCAATTTTTTTTAGTCAAGCTGGATTAGCACGAATGACAACAAATATATAAATCATGAAAAAACTGGTATATATATATAAAATAGAGCGGTTATAAAAGGAGAACTGACTCTGTATGAAGATAAAGCAAAGAAATGCCATGCAGATGAAAAGTTGATATGAAGAAGAAATTTCAGAATCACTACTTACAATGATTTTATATGCATATTGTTACTGCTAGAAAGAAACATTTAAACAGTGGCACCTCTTACTTTTTGTAATTTTTTTTTTAAATTTTTGAACGTATTGAAAGAATGCCCAAAAAATATTAACATTTGCAAGTTTGTACACTTATGAAGACATTGCACTAAGACTTTCTTGGCGATCAATTTATTGAATTGTTTAGCGGAATGATCGTTTTCCTTCTTGAAAAAAATGATATAAATGATAGAAAATAACAGATAACCAGAAGATTATATTATGATAATATTTGAATTTAGCACCATGATCATCTAAACATTTCCAATATTTATTAAAAATAGTAACCCCCCCCTGACGATAACTACGATTTTATATTTAAGCTAAGAGACTGGAACTAGCGGTTTGTCGGTCTGGTTACTGTTTGTTGGTTTTATGATTAACAACTTGTCAATAATTATTTATATTCACAAGCAAAAGCAGAGTAAAAGGTTGAATGGAGGCAGGATATCAGTATCGTATAAACTGATAGCTGGAAAAATAAAATAAATTTCTAGTCTGCCAGGAGGTTACGACATACTCATATACTTCGTATTAACGCCCAAATAAACTAATTAAGCTGCAGTTACTCTTTAAGAATTCATCTGATGCTTGAATGAAATAGATACCTGCTGATTATTTATTTGTAACAAGCATGTAATGTTAGTTCAATAAACATCACAATTAATTCATTCCATTTAAGAGAAAATGTTTAGATGAGAAGAAGCAAAGAACTATTAAAACTTTGAAAATTAACCCGTACTTCATTTTGCCAGAACCAATCAAACCTTTTTAAACTCTGAAAATTGGTTGCATGTTTGATGGCAAAGAAGTGAAATTTCCTGAATTAACAAATAAAATGTCACTGTCATAAAGTATAATAATGTTTTATAAACTTTTTGGAAAATAATAATCAAAATGTTCTGAATGAAGTCATAACCTGTGACGAAACTTGGATCTTTCAGCATAATCTATAGACCGTTAATTAAAAAAGATGGATTGATTAAACATAGCCTGGAAACGCTTTATGATGAAGTTGAAAATGTGGATGCCACCAACTTTTTTTTGATCTTTTCAACTTGTAAGGTATCATTGAAATATACATTAAGTAATGCAATAAAAGCTATAAATCACTTCTTGGTCAAACACACAAAATGCCCTTTTGTGATGGACAGAAAGGCAAAAAAAATTTGCTTTGAAAAAGGGGGTAAGTAACTACATACAGAACTTGAAGTAAAGTGAAGAAATTTAATAACGCGCTAAATAATTTCATTTCAAACTCTAATAGTGAAACAAATAACGATCACTGACCAAAAAAGATAAACAATCTAAAAAAATTATAAGAAATACAAGAGCATTGTAATTGTGAAGAGGTACTGATATAATAAAAAAATTATGTTTTGAAGTGTAGTATGAATTTCAAATTATGTTTTTACCTACTTTTCGGACTACCGTGGGACGCTGATAAGAGAAATTGTTGGCGTTACCGAAACATTATGCAAAATTCAAGAAAATTTAATTTCATTTTTTAAAAAGATAAAGAAACCATTTGTCATTTTTATTTTTTCCTTACCGCAAAATTTTGTGGTCTTTACATAAGATGTATTTAAATATATATTAGTTTAAACAGGGAATTACCTAAAGTAATTTAATACAAAATTAGATTTTAAATATTTTATTTATTTATCCCAAGAAAAAAATCTTTTTTTAAAATAAAAAAAAAAAAAAAAATAATTAAAAAAAAAAAGAAAAAAGGATAATTAAAAATTAAATTTATTATTTTTTTTTTTGAATAAAAAATTTAATGGTTGGTAGATCTTGGGATTTTCCTTGACATTTTGTTTTTTTTTTTTATATAAATTTCTTATTTTTAAAATTTTTAAATTAAAATAAACAATATTTCCTATCCCTTTTAAAAAATATTTTTAAAAAAAAAAAATTTTTTCCCCAAAAAAACCAACATGTATTTCGTAGTTTTAAAGGGTCATTATCTTTCCGAAACAACAAAACATATTGTTTTTAAACATAATTTTTTTAAAATTTTGTTGTTGAACCTAAATCTATAAAATTTAAACCCTTTTTAAAAAAAATAAAAAATTAATTATTAAAAAAAAAAAAAAAAAAAAAAAAAATATATATAACAAAAAAAAATTTAAAAAATAAAAATATTTAACAAAAAATTAAAAATAATTTTAAAAATTAAAAAATAAATAAAAATAAAAATTTTATTTTTTTTAAAATAATATAAAAATAAAATTAAAAAAAAAAAAAAATTTAAAAAAAAAAAAAAAAAAAATAAATTTTTTATAAAATTTTTTTTTTTTTACTTTTTTTAATTTTTTTTTTTTATATTTAAAAAAATTATTTTTATAAAAAAAAAGAGTATAAAAAAAAAAAAAAAAATTAAATTTTTATTAAAAAAAAAAAATTTAAATTAATATAAAATAATTTTAAAACAAAACAAAAAATTAAAAAAAAAATTTAAAAAAAAAAAAAAAAAAAAAAAAAAAAAAAAAAAAAAGAAAAAAAAAATATACAGTGTGTCTACTTAAGTTGGCAACATATGGGAAACTTTTTATTATTAATTTTACGAAAAAAGTTATTCTTTATAAAAAGTTCTGCATGATCTAGAATCTAAAATACAATCATCAAATATTAAATTTTTTCAATCGTATACGCGGTTTGTCAAAAAATATAAATTTTACTCAAGAGTAAAGTACCTTTATATTTGACAATATCAAAATTTGTTATTGAAAAAAGTTGATCAGAACTAAATACTACGTTCAAATATGCAATTACATCCAATTACATGAAAAAAATCATGTTTTCTTTTTTTGTCTACAATAACAATGCAAATGTAACTGTAGTTACATGAAATCTAGGATGCACTGATAAACAAATGATTTTTTAATAGTCAGAATTGTTTGACAGTGAACTTCAAAACATTCAGTTGTATTTAGTGAAATTTGGTAGGAAGTATTTTTAAAATTTAGTAGAAATGCCAGCAACATTAAGTACTGGAGATAAAATTGAAATTGTGTTAATTGTGGGTGACAATTATAAAACATATCGAGAAGCTGCAGACATTTTTAATAACCGACACCCAGAGAAAAATCTTCACTATGGCACAGTAAGGAAAGTATTAAACAAATTTAAGACTTTTGGAGATGTAAGTAATAAATTTAACAACAAACGCCAACAACGGGTTGTCAGTGATGACATGGAATTTGAAATAATGCTCTCAGCAATCGAACATCCTAAGAAATCCTTGCGAACAAGGGCAGCTTCGATGCCAAATCCTATTAACAAAGATACGGTTTCAAAAATTTTAAAAAGGAACAAGTTGCACCCATACAAGCCCCAATTTATTCATACGTTAAGACCGGGCGATCATGATAGACGCTTTGAATTCTGTTGTGATATCCAAGGAATGTTAGAAGATAACCCATTTATGGGAAGACATATTGTTTTTTCGGACGAAGCAACATTTACATCAAATGGAACAGTCTCTACCCAAAATTGCCGTTGGTGGAGTGATACGAATCCAAATTTTACCATCAAAACTCGGGACCAGTATGCATTCAAAACAAATGTGTGGTGTGGAATTTATGGAAATAAAATAATTGGACCTTATTTTTTTCATGAATCTTTGAATGCGGACCGTTATTTACTCTTTTTAGAGAATGAATTAGACGATTTTCTTGATAACGTTCCCCTCCTTCAACGTCAACAAATATGGTTCCAACAGGATGGTGCCCCATGCCACAGTAGGTTAGATGTAAGGCAATACCTTGAAAATCGTTTTAACGGAAGAGTTATACATCGGTTTTCAGAGATTTTTTGGCCACCTCGTTCTCCAGATTTGACGCCACTCGATTTTTTCTTGTGGGGTTACCTAAAAGAAAAGGTGTATCTTCAAAGGCCATTTACAGATGTTGCTCATTTGGAAAGAATCATTGCAGAATCGGTTCAGAGTATTACTCCGGCTATGGTTAGAAGAGTATTGAAAAACTTTTGTGATAGAACAATTACCTGTATTGACAGAGAAGGCGGGTATGTAGAGGCATTAGTGAATTAAAGAAGCCAATAATGTTCGTGAAAATTATTTCAACAAAATGATTTATTATGGCATTATTCATTTAAATGCATCGCTAAAATGTTACAAGACATATTTTAATTAATTGAAATGTTATCAAGTGTTCAATAAAAATAAGAGATTACTGTTTATTATTAATTATTAATATCGTAATAAATTAAAATATAAATGTTCGGTATCATTTAATTGAAAAATTTGTAAAAAAAATTTTTTTATGAGTAGAAGGATGTAATTGCATATTAAAACATAGTTTTTCAATCAGAACAACTTTCCATAATTACAGTTTTCGATATTTTCACAAATAAAGGTACCTCTTACTCGTGAGTGAAATTTATATTTTTACAAACAGCGTATACGATTAAAAAAATTTAATATTTGATGATTGTATTTTATATTCTAGATCTTGCAGAACTTTTATAAAGAATAACTTTTTTCGTAAAATTAATAATAAAAAGTTTCCCATATGTTGCCAAATTAAGTAGACACACATATGGACTTTTCCTATAGTTTATTTCTGTGGTTATTAATGTTCGATGGTAGGTTAGACGTTTATGGTAAACAGGGCATAGGAGTAATCTAAAAATTTGGCTACTGCCATAAATAGACACGGTCTATCTTTCTAAAATATTTTCATTTTGACGGTGTTGCCTCTTCTACTCAAAAGTAGTAACAACTTGTTAATTTTAAACAAAACACCCTGTATATTATTTAATTTTTCAGAATTGCAATTTGTTACTGATATTTTTTTTGTATAGTTTCTATACCTATCTATACCGGTTTTCGAGATAATAATAGTATTTTAGGATATTTTTTTCAAATATGATCCCACCAAAATTTAAATTTAGCTGCTATTTGAACCCATATAAGGATGAAATTTTAGATGCAGTTTGCAAAAGCCTTGTATTTAACAGCTACCTAAATAAATTTGTTTTATTTTATACAGGGCGGTTTAAAATTCATGATTTTGACGTGACATACAAAAAGGTCAAAACAACAACAATAATTACTCATAAGTTTTTGATAAATCTATTTATGCTTCATAGAGAATGTGACAAAATTGTAGCAAGAACATGTAGGAAATTCAATGAAATGTATTCTGATTTGCAGCCAATGAACGAAAGAAAGTTTATTGCGAATACAGGAGAACTTTATCAATTATGGTTCTAAGCTTAAAGCATAAATTTTCTTTTGTTCATTGGCTGCAAATCAGAATACATTTCATTGAATTTCCTACATGTTCTTGCCACAATTTTGTCACATTGTCCATAAACAATAAATAGATTCATCAAAACTTCATGCGAGTAATTATTTCGCCTCATTATAATTTGTTTTTGAATAAGTATTAAGTAGTAAATCACAATCACAATCTCAAAACTTCGACGTCTGTCAAACACAGTGAATAATTGAGCAATTGTCAAATCACATGGCGTTCCATGGCTAACTAATGCAAATTACGCGAAGACAATGTGATTTTTAATCATTATTGCGATTATTTTAAAAAGTTGACGAGTTAGCTATACCACTATGCTATATCAACATGAAGGTATTTTAATTGTCCATCAGAATTTCAATTAATATACAGGGTGTTCTATTTAAAAAAATAAAGTTATGACCTTTTTGTATGTCACGTCAAAATCATTAATTTTAAACCGCCCTGTATAAGATAAAATAAATTTATTTAGGTAGCTGTTAAATACAAGGCTTTTGCAAACTGCATCTAAAATTTCAGCCTTATATGGGTTCAAATAGCAGCTAAATTTAAATTTTGGTGGGAACATATTTTGAAAAAAAATAACCTAAAATAATTATTATCTCGAAAACCGGTGTAGATAGGTATAGGGAACTATTCATAAAAAATTATCAGTAAAAAATTGTGATTCTAAAAATTAAATAATATATAGGGTGTTTCATTTAAAATTAACAAGTTGCTACTACTTTTGAGTAGAAGCGGCAACACCGCCAAAATGAAAATATTTTAGAAAGATAGCCAAATTTTTAGATTACTCCTATGCCCCGTTTTCCATAAACGTCTAACCTACCATCGACCCTGTATATCCTAAAAAGGTGAGGACTTACAATACAAAAATGTAAATAAACATTTTTTAATTATTTTAAACTACAGTCAGTACCTTTTGGAATTTAAATGAATTAGAAAGTTCCAGAAAAATACAAATTTTTTGTATGTCACGTTTATACAAATCTCACACTGAACACATTCAAATTTAAAATTAGTACATGTTTTAGCTTTAACTATTGTGCTATATACTATAAGTATGTATGAATGATACTTTAATTAATTAAAAAGAAGAGCAAACATAACAAAATTAGTTTAACAAAGTTAAGGTTTAGGTACCTAAGTATTACAAAAATACAACTTGTAGAAAACGTCACCAAAATGTTAAGCATAGTACGATCAAATTTTGTGTTTCCTTTCCTTCTTCTATCACCAAAGTTCTGTTTGCCCATTATTCATTCTGAGACATAAAAAATAATAAAACTCGTAACTCCAAAAATCAAAAAAACGGACATTCAACCAATTAATTACTACAAAATCAAAGAAGATTTTCTACCCTACAGTTTGAAAAATTATGTAGTTAGAGGTTTTCTGATGCAGATAACCGATTGTGAAATCATTTAATTTAAACAGTCGGCAAACCAATGATTTCGGAAAATAAAACATGGTGTTCAAATATTGATAATGAACAATTAAATTATGATCCAATGATACTCCCCGGCACCTTACATCTTACATACTACAGATTTTTACAAATTATTTATTTTGTTAAATTATCAGTTTTCTGCCTTTCCGCAATATAAGATTCTCTTGAAAATGATATTAGAGGTAAGGTGAATGATTTGGTATTAAATTATTAAATTTACATAACATAACTACTTGTAATAATTCCAATAACACTAAATACATATTTTAAATAAAAATGATATAATTTTTATAGATTACTTATCTTATTACATCAAATATGTAAATTTTAACCTCAAATTAGATGCAATAACAAAACAATTTTAAAGATGTGGCAAATAAAATGTATGACTTATCCTGTAGAGGGTGTGCCTCGACGATAGCATGAATAATGAGAACGAAAAAACTTTATACAAATGGACATGGTCTACTGAAAATATTTTCATGACAGTATCATTTCCGATTATACAGAAGTGGATATCAACTTTGCTATATTAAATACAATGCCCCAATTTTTATTTTATATTCGGTTTCTTATAAAATTTTACGTATTCAACTACCTGGTTTGGAGTACCTGTCTCTTACCATTATTAAGAAAAAAAATAATTTCAGGTGTTAGCAACGAAAATTTGAATATACTGAAAAATTAATATTTCACGAAACATAAAATGCAGATAAGCGAAACTTGTACAACGGTTAGACACAGTATTGGACTATGTTTTCTGTCTTAGACATTTTTGAAATTTATTTTTAGGAGAGGTCCAGGAGTATCGGTAGTTAAGGATACTAAAATTGTCAAAGAGTCATTTTTAAAGATTGCAACTATGTTTTTTATATTATCATTCGATGCATAATTTAATTACCCATCTGCTGATATATGATATTCCTATACCTAAGCTGAATAATTTTGTGTTATCTGTGTATTTTCTACTTTTCTTGGAGATGATAGTAAATTAATAGCTTTTTAATATGTTTTAGCCAACTGATTGAAGGTATCATACGGCAGGCAGCAAAACAGATTGCAAAGCACACTATTAATCATTTCCAGAAAAGTAGAAAAAAGCAGATAACACGAAAATCACAAAAAAAATTTTCAGTTTTCTTATTTCTTACTAACAAAAATAAACCCTTTCATTTTTAGAATAGCTAAGTCTATCAAACAAAAATTTATAAAAACAATTTAATTTGTACTAAAGTTGACAAAGGTAAAGACAAATACATAAATAAAACCAACTTTTTCAGTTTTTCAGCAACTCAGATTTTACTAAACTATCTTCATCACTGTTAAATCGTTTTAATTCATCAAGTCTTAAAATATCCACATTTAATATATAGAATTTCTAACAGTAAAATACCAAATATGTACTAAAATTCATAATTCAGAAATCTTATTGAACCAACACTTAATTTTATTAATTCATCTGCTTATCAAAATTCTAATTTTTCATCTAAACCGATGTATTTTATTTATTTTTTATCGAATACTTTTCAATTAAAACAATTTATTGAAGTGTAAATTTATCTAATTATTCATGTACATACGTCTTTGGTATCTTTTGACATTATTAATTTATTCCCACTACTTCCATCTAAACAGACATTACATGTTATTTCTAAACTTTTAAATCCTGAGTGTGGTTTTTTGACTTAATGACTTCTGACATTTTAAAGTCAGTACTATAAACAAAGTCAAAGTCTTCCAATGGAATCACCACTTTCGCTCATTTTAGCGGAATTATTTCTTCATAAGCCTGAAAAGAATTTCTTATCCTTTACTAAAAACATCGTTGTTTTTTCAGAATTTTTAATATAATTTCAAAAATAAATTAAAAAAATTCCTATCGGATTGTATTAATAAATACTTACATACACAAAATTGTAAAATGTATAAATAATATCGCTTAAACTTCAGTAAAATTTAAAATTGATTTACCTGAAAGTGCTTATTTAGCTACATTTAGATATATTAAACTGCGAAGTTTAATAATTGTAATTCACTATTTTTCTCAATTAAACAAAACTTAGGAGCTAATTAATTATTAAAACTTAATTTCCAATTTTTTAAATCTTGGCAAGATACTGAAGCAAACGATTACCGTCAACTTTAATTTATCGTAACAATCTTAATGACTAGAAAATGAATCAACAATTTTGATATTTGGGTCAAAGGAACTTCAAGTACAACAGATGTTACATATACTATATAAAGGGTGGCGTTTTGAATGTTGTTCCGCTTTGTGGCCACATTCTGTAGCTATGGGTAGTGCTGTGATTTTAGATTGAGCTCGTGTCGGTCTAATTGTAAAACAAGATTGATTGCTTCAGTCACTTGTACTTCCTGCAACAATTACTTATTTAAAATGAAATTTGTTTCGTCATTCACATCACATAGAATTTATTAATATCAATAAATTCCAATTTTGCAGATGTGTTTTGATAAGGGTTTTCCTTTCATATTCTTAGTACCAATGGTTTGTATAATTAATATTTCAGCGACAAAACAAAATTTAAAATAAACCGAGTACAGAAATCTGTCTGTACGTTTACGGAGTGCAAGAGTATACGCCAAATAAAACACATCTAAACACAATAAATTCCGGTAATTTAATCAAAAAGCAATATTACGTGGTGAGCATTTCGTCTTTTTGAAATATCGTACCACAATTCGAAAACGCAATCAAGAACACATGTGAAAATCAAGCAACTGCAGCAATAAAAGAATTACGATATTTTCATTTCGTTTGGCCTTTATGTCTGAAATTCTATACGAAATTAGTTGTTAATTGCCTATGATTTAAAAACTTTACGTGCTAATGCTAAACCTTTGCGTACGTACATTTTAATGAACATAGTAAATTTGCACAAGGGTTACACAATCAGCACCCCCTAGTTATCTTTAAACATATATACATAAAGTTGACCCTAACCGTTTAACACTCACCCTGTTAGTTTCTATTGAAGATTTCCGAGTGGAAATGATTTAATATTCATTACAATGGTCGTGAACTTGCTAGTTACATCATAATCTGTCCGTGACTGGATTAAAATAAAATACAATTGAACGCCGTGTTTTGCAACATGTGTTGTTGATAAATGCCTGTTAATAGTTTTCGACTAATAGTCATTGTCCGTGCTTGTTCAGCATGCATTGTTGAACAGGTAGTTTTTTGTTGCGCTACATTATTTCTATTATTTATTGTTGTACCAGCACTTGTCACATTTTGCACTCTGCTTGGTGTAAATGAATGTCCCAGTTGTAGAATAAAAATCAAGTTTTTTTCTGAAATTTCTCATCCACGTCAAATTGTCTGCGAATCGTGAACATTAATTAGAAATATATTGTAATATAATATAATGATCATTCTTTCATTTCAAATAAAGTTTCCTATAAGGTATAAGAGGTATAGGTATACTGCACACATTTTTAAAATGGCGGTTGGGCAAATTTTAATGAAACGTTTTAATGAAGGTATTACAAAAATTCAAAAACCAGAAGATTCAGCATAAAATAAACGTCAAGCATACTTCTTTAAATTTTCCATCATGCAAGAAACGCACTCAAACTCTTGGCGTAAAAACTATAACAATGTATTAATAACTACCTTTTTTTAAAGATTTTATAAAATGGCCGAAAGCTTTTTAATATAAATTTTCTCAATATCTAAAAAGGCAAAACAAATGAAAAATGTTCAGAATGTTCTTTATTGCACATACAGATATCTCATTAAAAATTATAACTGAGATTTACTCACATTTAGAGTAATACAGTAGTGAATTACAGTAGAAACGCTAGAAAGAAAACCTGAAGAAACCCACTGCTTAGTGATGATTAGAGATTTTGTAGACACTGTACATTTACAGTAAACAATGAAATAAACGTTTACTGGACTTAAACCCAAAGGACACTCCATAATTTGTCATCTACTTTAAAAGTACAAAGTCCATTTGTGTATTAGTGACCACCTTGATCACAATAGCCGGACCGTGGACACATATCAACATCACCTTGTTATAGAAATTAAGTATAACATACCAAATGTTGAAATGGACACTTACTTTAACGATAGAGCAAGGAGTACAAAAATAATAATAAAAAAAAAGAAAATGGTTTTGGTTGAATTTCATAACTTTATCAAACGGAAAAAAATCCTACAGCGAAATTAAACAAAACGAAACAGGTAGATAATCAATTACGGACGATGTTAAAATTATTATGTGAGTTATTTTGCTAAAAAAAGTAAGTGATTTTATCAAATCCTGTAACTGTTTTAGAAGATGAAATAAATAAGTCAGGACGCGCAGAATTCTGCGTTTTGCTTGTTACCACTCCCCGGACATGGTATGAGTCTCTCTCTTCAACCTTTAAAAACTCCAATATTGAACATAAGCCTTCTCCAAATTCTTCCATTCTTTGCGGTTTTTTGCTTTCCTTGTCCATCCAAATCCGCCAGTTCTCTTAAGGTCATCGCTCCACCTCATCTGTAGTCGTCCTCTTTCTCGTTTTCCTTCCTATGGGCGCCATTTGTGTATAATGTTATTCCTTCTTTCATCTTGTCTTCTTTCGTTATGTCTGGCCCATTGCCACTTAAGTCGCGCCATTCTTTCTTTTACATCCGTTATTTTTGTTCGATGTCTAATATTTTCATTTTTCACACGATCTTTCAATGAACTTCCGAGCATTGCTCTTTCCATGGATCTCTGCGTTTTTGCCATCTTTTCTATATTTATCATAATTTTTGCTATCATGATCACATCATCTGCATATCGTAAATTGTTAATGTATTCGCCGTTGATGTTTATTCCTTTGTCTTTCCAGTCTATTGTTTTGAAAACATCTTCTAAGGCAAGGGTAAACAGTTTTGGGGACATCGTGTCTCCTTGACGTACGCCCTTTATTTATTGGGATCGGATTAGTGTCTTTTTGCAATCTAAAGATCGTTGTTGCCTTCTCGTAGATATTATGTATTAGCTTTATATATCTGTAGTCGATTCGACAGTTTTGTAATGCTTTTTTCGACAGCCCACATTTCTATACTGTCTAATGCTTTTTCATAGTCAGTCAACAAGTCCCAGGTATAGTAGAAGTTATATTCAGTCGATTTTTCGTTTAATATTCTAATTGTATGCAGGTGGTCAAGAGTGCCGTATCCGGTTCTAAATCCTGCTTGTTCTTTGGGTTGGTACTGGTCTAATTTACTGGTTATACTCCTTGTTATAATTTTGTCAGTAATTTATATATTTGTGAGAGCAGTGTAATTGGTCTGTCACTTTCCAGTTTTGTCTTGTCTCCTTTCTTAAATATCAATACTGTTATTGCTTCGTTCCATTCTTGTGGGATCTGTCCTTCTTCAAGGCATTTGTTCATCGATATCTTTAGTGCTTTTATAATTTCTGTACCTTTTTTAACATTTCTGATAATATTTCGTCTTGTCCAGGAACTTTATTGTTCTTCATTTCTTTTATCGCGCTTTCTATTTCTTCTTCATTTATTTCTGGCATCTCTTCTGAGTTAATATTTATTATTTTTCTGGACAGTTTCCGGTTGCGGTGGGATTTGTGACGTGTATAATTTCTTATAAAATTTTGTATGAGTACTAAAAAAATTGATTTTGAAGTAAATTGTAATTTCTATCTGCAGTGGAGTGTAAGTCAACTAAATCGATTGGTCACTATGAAATTAAAGAAATGACTATTTCTTTGTCAAAAACAACATAAAAATAAAAACTTTAGTTACAACTGTAACGCATTTACTACATTAGTACTAATTATCTTTATCTAAAGGCCCAAAAGAAATTTTTTATTTGTGTATGTGCGCTGATGTTATCTGCCGTATGATTCATTAATCCACATTATCTCTTTCAAGTTTGTGAGGATAAAAAATGGATAAATAATAAAGCAACTGTTTGTAACTAATTATATTTTCATAGAGTCAATAGAGCTGGAATCCTAAAACAAAGCTTAAGTACTCAATTCTTTTCGTATTTGTGTTTTAAAGTTAAAACTTTACCGTCAAGGAATTAAGTTGCTTAAAATTTTTAAAAGTAAAAGTCAGTGCACACAGCCATTGCTTTTTTTTTTAAATTTCTTTATCACTTAAAATTAAATAATGTCTTAATTCTCATATTTTTATTATTAATAATTTTTGTGAATGTTTCCGAAATGTTCTCTCTATCGGTTAGCATTTTTTACATTCTGGTCAAACAATTAAAATGTAATGACATTCTATTAATACCTTCAATTCGAGGATAAATGCCGACCAAATAAAAGGAGAATCTGACCTTTTGTTCTGCACCTCATCTCATTATTTAATTTAAAGAATTGGAGACCCTTACCTCAGAAGTGAACAATGTGAATGTTACACAACTAAAATAGGTATTATTGTTCCAAATCCGTTCTCATTTTTGTGGTAAATTGTAGGGGGCGCTACTTACAGCACTTTCTTTACATTTAAAATATCCAAATTTTTTGTGCCTTTCTGTATAAAATTTTTATTTGATTATTTTTATACTGCAAATTCTTCTGTCTCAAAGTAATATACTCAATAAATGTCGCTCCGAGCAACAGTTTTTGAGATAATTGAATTTTTGCTTTATCTTTAATTAAATACACAAATTCGCCAATGCCTTCGTTCACACTTTATCTAGGCTTAGGACAGGTCAAAATTAATAATTGAACGTTTAAAAGCCAACGGGCAAACAACGATAATAAATTTAAGGACCAAAGAGTTAACAACAGAAATAAGTAAAACCAAATTGACCAAGAAGATAAAAGATAAAGAAAAAAAGACAATCGCTTAACTTAAGTGGCTTTGGTTTTACAATAAATATTCAATATAGGCACTATTTTCGTTTACGCACAAACTGATCCGCAAAAAATTGAAATGCATCCTCCTTAAAATGGTTCCATCTCGCAAAGAGTTAGCAGCATTCTTAATTCTATTCCGCAATTGCTCAATGTTGTCAATTCGAACTTGATACACTTTCGTTTTCAATGCACCCCAAAGAAAAAAATCGCATGGATTTAGGTAATAATCTGGGTAATATAGCGATTTAAGAAAAGTTTATCATTATGCGCAAAATGTGGTGATGCATGATCATGCATGAAAAACATGTCGACAAATCCCATCCAGACGTTAATACTGAATTTCCAATGAAAATGTTTGCTTTCCACAGCATGCGGGTTTTCTTCAGCATAAACATGATTATTATGTAATTTTGTTATACCACGTCGGATGAAACGTGCTTCATCCGTAAATATTATTTTAGTGTGGAAGGCGGGATGTTAATCCCATGTTCAACCAGTATTTTTAAATCATAAGTAACCATGTCAAAATGGTGTCATCTGTTTACAAAAGATTGTGTATCAAACGTTAATGGTTCGAACCCTAATGTGTTAAAGTTTTTTTTTAATCAGGTGTAAATTTAAAAGTACTTGTTAAAGTCGTGGTTAATGTAATTAATAAAGAAAATGTTGGTTTGGTAGCCATATTGAATCGCTTTAGGTAATTGTTTTCGTGTTTGTGTTCTAGTTTATGATGTATAACAGTAAGAAATATCATGTTTTATCCTTTTTCATCTTGTTTATTTAATATATAATCATACGTCATACAAAAATGGCGCTACGTAATTGTTATTTTTGTTTGTGAATTAGTTCATAATGAATAACAGTGATAAATATATGTTTTTATCCTTTTTCATCTTGTTTATTTAATGTTTAATCATACGTCATACAAAAATGGCGCTACGTGAGTGTTATTTTTGTTTTGAATTAGTTTATAATGTATAAAAGTGATAAATATATGTTTTATCCTTTTTCATCTTGTTTATTAAATGTTTTATCCTTATTCATCTTTTTAATTAACCTTATTCATCTTTTTTAATTAACAGTTCTCTCTCATCTTAACCTACATTTTACAGCATCATACATCATTCAATCATTCATCTTAATCAACCTTTACAGCTATATACAAACTTTAAACTCTATCTTCCAATTGTCGCCGTAGCCTAGTGGTTAAAGCTTTGGCTCGGTAATGCGATAGTTGCAAGTTCGAATATCAACCAAGTTTTTTAAATTCAAAAAAAAAAAACTTTAGGACGCCATGTTGGAAATTCAAATCGACCGCCGAAACATCCCCCATGATGGGGCGCCATGTTGGAAATTCAAATCGACCGCCGAAACATCCGCCATGATGGAAATCAACATCAACAACAACAACCTAATGAGCTGAGAGGCCGTATTTTCCATTGACGTCTTCAAAAACAAAAACAAGTAATTAAATAGAATTCCTGTGTCAACAGCCTGTTGACAACAACAGCCTAATGAGGTGAGAGGCTCTGTCTGATGTGATGAGAGGTTGTTAGCCTAATTAGGCTTTGCCTAATTATGCCCTGGAGGGCCTCAAGGTGCTTCCTTCTACTGAAGGGATTGACACTCGTTAATAAAACTTTCAAATGTTTAAAATCTGTCAAAAATGGAAAAGATTAAGCAAAAATCAAATTATCTCTCAGAAACTGTTTATCGGAGCGGCATTTATTAAGTATACCTTTTGGGGCAAAAGAAGTTGGAGAATAAAAATATTCAAATAAAATTTTTGTACAGGAAGGTACAAAAAATTATAACATTTTAAATGTAAAACAGTGCTGCAAGTGGTACTGCCTGCAATTAACCCCAAAAATGACATCGGGTTTCGAAAAAACCCCGAGTACCCAATAGTACTGCTATTAACAAAATTATACACGAAAAACTAATAAAGAATAATAACTTTTGAAAACTATCAACTTTTGGACTAAGGTATTTTGGGTTAAATCGACATTTTTAGGCCCAGAAATCTACAGTAGCTTTATGTACATGGAATATCGGGACACCCTATATATCAAAAAATTTTTAGAAGAAGTAAAAAATATTATCGGTGTGCCATGAAACCTAAAAATTTGACAAATTGGCAATTTATAGTGTCATGAAGATGTCATGTATTCAAATATTTCAGTAAATTAGGAAAACTAAGCAATGTTTATTTTAGTTTTATAGCCATTTAGAAAAAAAGTATGCAACAATAATTTTCATAATTTAATTAAATAAATGAAAAAAAATTCAAAACTTAGCATCGAAAATTTTGAAATTTATTTCTAGGGGAGGCTCGGGAGTAACGATAGTTAAGAAAATTAAAATTATCAAGGTGTCAATTTTTTTAAGATCTTGAGCCTTTCCTTTACGATTTTTGGTCATCTTGGTTATTTGTTTCCGCAAGCCTGATAATTCTTTCTGTAGTAGGGCGATTACTGATGATTTTTCTTTAAGTCGCAATTTTAATTGAGTCACATAGTTTGATAGTTTGAAGTTAGTATGTTCTAACAATTATTCTAATCGGGAAAGTTAGTTATCTTCATGTTTAATAATTACCGTTTACTTTGGAATAGTGTCAAGTTCCTATTACTTTTCAATTACAGAAAAGTTAGATTTCAAAACATCGTGCGAGACTATTCTCACACTTGTTACGGAACCAACACAGATACGGCCATCTCCTGGTTGTTAACATAACTTTGCGTTTGGAGACAATTATTACTAAAAAAAATTTCATTAACGATGTTTTTCAATTGATTAATTATAATTATGTAATAAATTCTTGTCAAAAAACTAAATATATACGTTGACAATAAGAATTGCCTTAGTTTTTATTTTCACTTTTTATATTAACTACAGAAAAAAATGAAACGTCATAAAATATACATTTTGTAAGGACTAAATATTATGAATAGAGAGTTTAATGATTTTTTTTAATAACTTACAATAATTAGTAGGTTAGATTTATTTAAAAATAAGTAATAATCAGTCAACCCAAATAACCATGTTTAGTTTTTGATTTAATTTAAAAGTTATTGCTTGTAGACGTTTTTAAATCAAAATTATTTCTAATTTTATTTTGTAAACATTTCCTAAACAAAATTTTGATTCGATAATTAATCGAGCTATGGTGTTTAATTAGCGATACCTTCAAATATATTCTTTAAAGAAAAAATTAAGTAAGCAACGTAAATTACCTATTTTCTAAAACGTGCTTAGTGTAATGATTCATTCTACAGTCCTTCTATAAGATAACCCCTGCTGAGACTACCTGCTGTTAGAATTGTAAATGATACCCTTAAGCCCGCTTCACAATGTGCAAAATTTTGTTTACAGAAATTGTGGTGTCCAAGTTTTAAATTTCATGAGTGTACCTATATACCAGAGCGATTCGATTCAATTAAATTATACAAATTCACAGTTTATTGTAAGATTTTCATTCGCTGATGAAAGTATCGCAATTTACATACTACGAACCTACGCTTTTCCATATATGACAAAGATTAAACAAACATCTTTGTTACCAAGATTATCAACAATAGAACTATAATATGTAATGTAGGAACAGAGTGTTCAACTTAATAAGTTAGTGTGTTGTTCACTACCAATAGTAAGTTTAAGTTCATCTTTATTATTGTTGTGGTTAAAAATCAGAAATGCTTTTTAAGTCATCGTGTACCTAAAAACACCTTGTTTATTAAGACAAGAAAAAAAACAAAATGCCTGAACGGAGTTCTTTGAGGGGTAGCCTCATAATTTCATTCAACATGGTAAGAACGGATGAAAATATTGGTATTGCGATAAAGCGTCTATGAAATACAATGGACCTACAATTAGAGACAACGATGCTGATAGTAACGCAAATACACCACACATTTACAGCCATGTCAACACATACAAAGTTTTCGAAGGTAGACAAGTAATGCCCCCTTACACCAAGTTGAACGTAGGCATCCAAATGCAAAGTAATTACTTTTAGTTGCAGAGTTTCAAGATCAAGAAACACACATTGTATAAAACAATGTTTCAGATCTGCCAATGCATCTTGCAGGAATGCAATCAGATGCCACACAAAAATTTGTTTATTTCTCTAAGGTACAATGCTTCCGGAAAAACCAATTCAATTATTTACTGTCTTATTTATCGCATTAATTATTTGGAATTAGATTAAAGTTGAATAATAAGCAATAATTTTTTAATCATATACTTACTGAAATTTGCCAACATTTGTAGTTCATAAACAAGTAGATTTATTTAATAAACGTTTGTAATAAAATAATAACTAAAAAACTAAACCAACTAAACACTATTAACTGTGTTATTGTTAATTGATAAATCACAAATAAAAGGCATTGTTTTTTCCAACCTAAACGTAAATTCCAAACTTAGTAACTACGACCACAAATAAAAGGTACCAACTTAAAATAGAGAACAAAACTAACACTATTGTAAAGTGTTTAACATTTTTTTATTGATGCACATTTTCTCTGTCGTAGAAGAAGTATAGTCTGCAACACGTTTGAAATGGCTATTCCATATTCCAAACTTGTTACAGAATATACTATTCTTAATCATACTTAAGATTTGAACACAAATTTTGATGATTATTTTTAGGTGACAAGAAATCACGTTCCATTGATTGCGATGTACTGCAAGAACTTTCATCACATTTTGATTTCAAATGGTCCGAGTTGTCACTCTGGGTTGACGAAAGCTCTTCGGTAACAATTTTCTTAATCCTCTTCATTTGAGTTTCTTTGCAGTAAATGAGATTTTTTTCACAATTCACTGGTACTTACCCGATTTTTTTTCCTTGTTCTTCGAGTGTATGCAATATTGCTATTATGTCATCGTAAGTGTTGTTATCGTCTTGGTTTATAGATGCACTTTCCGCTTTGAGAAACATTATCTAAATCAACGCAACTTGCTTGAAGTTCTTGCACTTTACTTAAACAATCTAAAACGGATGATTTTAAATTTTCGTTATGATTTTCTGGCACTATCCGCACGTTCTATATAATTCGGAAACGATTTCATTGGGGTTATATAATATCGTCAGAATCGGAATCGCTCATTTTCTTTCGCAATATTTTTTGTACATAATTTAATGTTTTCTTTTACAAAGTTTTTTGTTTTTTTTTCTCTTTTCGTAACTCGCCTTTATGTTTATATTTAATTCTTCAAAGTTAACGTGTTTGGGGCTGTAAGCTTTTTGAATGCCGCCGATTTTGTGTAAGTAATTTTTTTTCAGATTTGGTTCCTGTTTCACTATGGCTGATGCGCGTTTTTCAGCTTGTTCAAATTTTTAATTTTCGATTGACAAATCCGTGTTCAATTCTAAACGTTTAATGTGTTCATTTACATTTCAATCTTGAAACCAATTTTGTACTTTTGTTTCTGGTGCGTTTCCAGATTCTAAAATGTTAGTACTGGCTTGAAGCTCTTTATTATCGTTGTCAACCTTTTCATTATTGTTCTTTTTATCGCATTCTGTGTGTTTAAATTCGGCTTCTTAGGTATATGTGGTTTGGTTATTAATCCAGGAAGAAGAGTATTTTTTGTTCTTCAAGTGTTATGCTTTTCTACAACTTTAGCGATAAATAGCATTATTTCTACTTTGTCAACTGCTTTTAATAACAGTGATGTTGTGTTTAATCCAAGCCACCGGCAAAGATTTTTGAGCCAGATGGAATTTAATATTCCGCATAACATGTCCCAGGTATTGCAACTTTTTTTTCACGTTGTTGATTACTTCGATTTGTATCTGTAAACGTCCCAACAATTGTCACTTTGGCTCTCCATGGTATCTTTAAGATTCTTCTGTAAGTTCACACCTCAAACGCTTCCAGTTTTTACACATTATTTCTGTTTATGTCCAAGCGTATTCTGATGGAAAGTTTTTGGTCCCTCCTTGTTAGAATTTTTCTTCTGTCTGGAAAGATCCTTTATTTAAAAAAAATGTATTAGAAAGTTTTAAAATTAAAAATTCTCTTATCTTAACACTTTCACTGCTGATGGAAATTACATAGATCATCTCACGAGCTGAAAAACTTTCTTCTTAAAAAGTCATTATATATGGCAAAAAAATAAACCTTCTAAAGATGAAAGTTGTCTACGAGGGGTGGAATATCCATTGGGGGTGGTGTGACGGATACGTGTCGTCAGCACCTGGTGAAGTAATTTGTTACCCTATGCGGACCGACACGGATCCGTGTCGCAACTTTTTAACAAATATTATGAAAAATGATAACTCAATTAAGTTCGATAGACAATTTTGTCTTAAAACAATTTATTTTGTAATTTTCTACATAATTAATAATATACGTCATTTTTACACAGATTCGTGAAAGTTTTTGAAGCATTCTCCAGCGCAAAGTCCTGGTTCTCCGACACATGACGCACAATGAAAGATTGTTGCCTTTCGCTTTTTCTGGACAGAACACATTCGGCAACGTTTTCTTTTTGTTTGGCCCTTTTCATCCTTCTGCGAAATTTTTGAAATTACGTGAGCAGGCTGTGGTAAAGATCGTTTTGAAATTGGATCAAACTCGATCTGCAATAGTTTCTCTAGTAGTGATAGTCGAAAATCGTACAAATTGCTTCTATTTCCAGAAAACTTTACATATAAATTGAAGGAATTTAGAAGCATAAGCTGCATGAAGTGAATTCCTAATTTTAGTGGCCACCTTATAGTCTTTCTCTCACAAGGGTAATAGGAATTCATTTGATCTTGTCGATCAACACCCCCATATGTTGATTGTAATAATAAATTGGAGCAGGTTTTTCTCGAGTATTTGCTCTTCTGTTCACGTACTCCACCATTCGATTATCGTATTGATTAGATATGAACAAAACGTCTCGCTTATCTTTCCATTTTCCAATTACTATGTTGTTGGCATATCTAGCAATGCAATCTCCTTTTTCAATTTTTTTGAAGCACTTCCTTTGGATTGCCCTTCCTTTTTGAATTTAATGTTCCAGTGCAGTAGGTAGATCGTTTGGAAAGCTTGTCTGTTAAATCATAAGAATTATAATAATTGTCCATAAAAACTGAATGTCCGCTATCTAAAAAGGTTCTAAGAGGTCCAACACCACCTTTGTTGTGTGACCTTTTCCTCCTTGATCGCCCATTTGCCCTGTATATACTGATGATTTTAGAATAATGCCATTTGGTTCGGAGAGCATGTATAATTTTATTCCATACTTATGGCGCTTATTTTTTATGTATTGTCGAAATACTAATCGACCCCTCCACAAAACCATTGATTCATCTAATGATAATTCCTTTCCAGGGTAATAAATTTCGGCCATTTTTCTGTTGAAAAATTGTATAATCGGACGTATTTTGTACAACCGATCTCTGCTTGCTTCATCCACAGCGGAATTTGGTGCAAAATGTAGACATCTCATTATTCCTAGAAACCGGTCCCTGCTCATTTTTTTGCAAAAATTGGCAAACTAAATAAAGGATTTGTCTTCCAATAATCCTGTAATCGGTTCATTCTTATTGTTCCGGTGTGTAATAACAGACCCAAAAATATTAAAAATTCCTCTCTGGTAAGAGGCTTCCATTTGGATATTCTGGAATGTTGAAAACCCCTGAGGACAAAAAATTTCTTCGGCGTAAATGTTCGTTTGTTCGACGACGATATCAATAATTTCATTCGTGAATATCATTTGAAAAAAATGTATAGGTTGGTTGCCGGGATTAGGTACCAAGAGGCTATTATTTTTATAAATAAAAAATTCTTCATGGCTTGAGGAACATCACTCCACACAAGATTTGCAGAACTACCGTCTCCTAAATTTTGTGAAACTGACATCTGCGAAGCTTGCACACCTTTGGAGATTGTGTGACATTAAAAACAACAATAAAAAAACATAATGCTTACTATCATCAACTTCACCACAGTCCGATGATTCATCATCCTCTGAAATTTCGGGAGTAAAATCTTCGTCGGAATCAACAGCAAACTCGTACTCTTCATCGCTAGATGCACTTAGAGCCGCTCTCATTTCTTCTTCAGTAAGATTCTTAATATTTTTGTACTTTTGTCGTGGCCGTTTCTGCCCTGAAGGCCCAGCTCCAAGATCTGACATTTTAATTTATTTTCAAAAAATTTAAGAAACACTACACTTCGTTCGCCTATTTCGCGTTAAAACGAACTGAAACCCATGAACGCAAAATACAACGAACTTAGGGAAATTTGCGTTATTAATTCTATGAAAAAACGCTGAGACCTCTTTTACATTGTCCGTCTACAATTATAAGGAAACATACCGAGGGTAGTTTATGGCCATTTACGATAAGCCGACCAAAATTATTGACACTCCTAATAAATTTCGTTTTGCCATCCTTTGAAGTATTTTTATTTCATTTTTCGTGTTCTTTTAGAATAAAATAATTTATTGGGGTTGCAATTCAAGTACGCGCGGCAGTTGTGGCTATTGCTCTCATAAACTTCTGTAGAGACAATGTGATAGAAATACGTTTTATTATAAAGTGCAAAAGTAAAACAAAAATATTGTTTTATTTATTTATTTATTCGTATGGTTATGTTACAGGTATGTTCTTCTTCGTATTTATTTACAATCTAAAAAAAATGTACGCCAACTACGGATTTTGGATCGCTCTAAAACGCAATTTACGCTAAGCTAGGTCACAACGTTTTCTTATTTTTGAAGAATTACACTTTTGCAGTTGGAAAACGGACTAAACTTTTAAACGGGGGACCTCTTAAATTAACCCTTGTCAAAAGTGTGCAACTGTCTTATTATTGAAACTAAGTTAATTTTCAAATATTAGAATGCTTAACCCATATGCTGACACGATATTAGATACTTCGGCGCAGTCCTGAAAGATTTATATTTAATCTGAGCGACACATATTAACGGCACGGATCCGGGTCGGCAGCACTGGAGTAAGAATACTAGCGTCACGGATCCGTGACATCAGCAGTGAATGTGTTAAAACACATATTGTTAATTACTTTTAATGCACAACATTATTCAAACAAAAGCTTGAAATCTAACATTGTCCTTTTTCAAAGGGTTCTTCAGGCAAACGGTTTTTTTTCAAAATACAATAAAATCTGCGATACAATAAAAAAATATTCATGCAATCTACTAATGTAATTAATTGACAAAATTGTTGTATCACTGAACTAAACATCTAAACCGATAAGGTGGATGGTCAAGCAATTTGAAACTAATATTATCCAAGCGTTGTTAGCAAGTTTTTCTTGAGATTTTTCCACAACTTTCTGGCGAACTTTGGTTAGCAACTCAGTATAATATGCTCCCGTGATACTTTTACCGTTCGATTTTTGAACACAAAACTTTTTCGGTCGTGGAGAACCAGAGTGCTTCCACTCTTTGTATTGTTCTTTGGTCTCTGGGATCATAATGATAAGCCCAGGTGTCGTCCATAGATAATCCTGTCCAAAAGTTTGAAGAATCTTCTTCAAAACGACTGCACATTTCTTTCATTATTGTTTCTCAAACACGTTTCTGATCAGCATTCAAGCATTTTGGAATCCATTTTGCCGAAAGCTTTCTCATACCCAAATCATGATGAACAATATTAAACTCACTTTTAAAGGAAATTTGCAATGCTTCTGCTAGATGCCTAAGCTCAATTAGTCGATCTTGTAAAATCATGTCATGGGCAGAATCAATATTTTCCGTTGTGGACACAAAAATTGGTCTTCCAGATCGGTGTTCATCTCTAACATATGATCTTCCTCTCTTAAATTCAGCAACCCAGTTTTTAATAGAGGCATATGAAAGACACTGATCACTCAAAGTTTCTGTCATATCAGCAAAAGTTTCTTTTCCCGACAAGCTTTTTGTAAACAAATACTTAATGACCGATCGAAACTCGATTTTTTCAAAACCTGATTTTCTCAGTCATTGCGTTTTGAAACATTCACAACATTGTCACTGTTTAATCTATGGATGTCAAACTTTCACATTTATTTATAAAACATTTTAGTTGTAACCATAGCAACGATATTTAATTTTCACTACCAGAAGGAGTCGAGCCTAACCAGATATAAATTGACCCTTGTAGAAAACACAAACAAAGTTGTAAAAAATGTAATTTACAACAACTTTATTTCCATATTTTTCACATAATGGAAGATATTCTTAACTTCAGTCACTTATATTAGTAAATTTTATTTAAAAGTTTGTTCAAGAAATAAAAAATAATGAGAAAACCGATTATGCTTATAACTTCTCATTACATCCAGTACAATATATTAATCGTATGTATTTAATTAATTCTAATTCGTCGAGAAAGTTAGGTAGTAAAATTAAATTAAAACTATAAAAAGTAAATTTCAAAAAATTGAGAGCATAGAAATTATAAGCCTTATGTGACCTAAAAAATAAAAAATTAACACACTTTCGTTCTACATTTCAATTAATACGTGTGACTTAATTTGAAAAACAAATCACTTTTACTTTTCATTAAATTTTATGCAAAGGATTTTTTAAAAAATTAATTCCCCTATAAACACACTACTGAAAATTCAAAACGTGCAACGTACTGCACCCAGTACTCGCCTGGACAGCCAATCAACTTTATGAATAAAATCAATATCATTTTCTGTAAACCAATTTTTTTGCACATCGCCGTACACGTTATTATTAAAACGTATACCGATGCAAAAAAAATTCAAATTCCAACGTTGTTGGAGTTGGTTTTTTTTGTTGATTATTTGAATTTGCATTAAAGCGAGCAAACTCTTCATCTTGCGCGGCTTTTCATCTAAATCGTTAAAATATTGACTGAAATAACATTAAAGAATAAAAATTAATGAATAAGGAAACAGAATAATGCGCAGATGTTGAACGTGTTATTTTATTTGGATTATCTTGTACTGAAAAAGTAGATTCTTCGAGTATTTATATAGTAGATTAGCCAGGCCGAGTCGGGTAAAAACAGTGTTGTTTGATCACGACTAGGGGCGCTTGGGGACGGTATTTCGTATGCAATGTGTATTTAGCAAAGTGACAAGGGAAACACGTGAATTAAAGGACGTGTGTATATATTCATTCCTATGTGCAAGATATTTAAACGCTTTTTATTTTTGACTTTAATTTTGCGCGCCAGTTGATTTTTGCTGAGTATGTTTTCTCAAGAGAAAGTTATTGCTTGTGTTTACGAAACAAAAAATTGAAAGTTCAAACGGAATTTATTGTATTGTCTAGTTCATGTATACAGTGTGTAATTATTTTCCATTTAAAATCTTTTTATGAATATCATTTTCAAATACAGGGTGTCCCAGTACTCCATAATTTTTCAAGTATGGTCAAATTAATAAATGATATCAAGATGGGATTTTTTATGGTCGTATATATTTGTTTTCTGCGTCATTTAAACATATTTGGATTGATATAGAGACAGGGCCAGCAAAAAGTTAGTTAAAGGGAACATCCAGTATATATGCGCTCATTTGCAATGCTTGTCAATACTTAGTAAATGGTGAACGTTTGACAGATGTAATGCAAGTTACTACAAGATGTTGATGAATGAAAAACGAAAACTTAGTTTTTGTTTTCAAATGAAACATCCTGCATATTGTTATAAAATTAAATAGAGTTTTTAATAAGTTTTCTAAAAAGCATTTGAAAGGAGAGAGAAAGAGAAGAATTGCACAAAAAAAGAAACTTGCAAAATAAACCATAGAAGATGTAAAAATTTGTACCCAGAAAATTGAGCAATTTCAACAAAAACTAAACTTATAAACGGATATTATCCCTCTCTGGCAATAACTTGTACGTCTTGTATATTATTAAACTACCTTGAAAACGAGTCACTTGCCAATTTCCTTTCAATTTAATTTTTAGTCTAATAGATTACAACAACAGAGGTGTTTATAAAATTTAACGTTTTAAATTTTCAAAAAATCTATGAAAAAATATCATTTACGTTACTAATGCAAATATGTTAAAAACTATATTGTATTTACCACCGCACAACATCATAAATTTAAAAAAAAAATAATTAGAAAAAAAATTGGTGGTAAGGTTTGAAATTAGAAATATAATATATTTTAAACATGAAATGTCAAGAGAACGAATAGGAACTATAAGAAATGGAAAACGCTTTTCCAGTTAAAAACTTTAAACAACATGGATTAATATTTACTTTTTTTAAAATAATGAATAACAATAACAATAATATATTAGCTCCAGAATAGTATACATTTACTTAAAATCAGTTTTACGTTGTTGTTTGTTCACTGTCTTAAAAAAATTGATAATAATAAAAAAAATAATATAATATAATAAAAACATGGGAAATTTTTTGTTCTGATTAATTACTGTGATAATGAACATCGCACCTTGTGTTTATCAGGAGACTGTCACAACAAACAAATGTTTGTGATTCATTTTGCTCTGTTGTTTGGTTTTAAGGTATATTATACAAATATTTCTGCAGTTCGTGGACAAAATAATCAAAAAAAACATCAAAAGTAATTAAAAAACAAGCTGTAAAGATGAAACCAAAATAGTGCAGCCAAAATATCAAAAAAATGGTAAACGAACTACAATTATTATATTGTAAAAGTTCTCCTTACAAAATTAAACGTATCCAAAATGTACAATACCTGTTGATGTTTCATCCGGTACTCAAATTAAGAAATGGTTGTGATGCTAAGGAATCTCATAAGTTATTGTGTATGTTTTACAATATAATTTCCAAAAATAAACGCACTAACAAGCAATGCCTTCGACTAACGCGTTACAACTGGTCTTATCTCTCTATTTCAAGTATGAGTCAGATCAATTTCATCTATTAGTTTTTATTTATTTTTGCCATGTTTTCTACGGTTTACTAACTAGGGTCTAAATTGCATTGGAATTTCTTCTTGACGTTTCGCTTCAATGCATTATTTTCAGAGGTTTTCTCATCTTCGATGGTGAAATCAGAGGTTCTTCCATCTCCGATGTTAGATCAATGATAAAAGCTGGCCACCACGTTAGCGAAACTTTAAGACCCGAATCTAGACGAAACTAGTTAATAAATCGTAGATAACATGGCAAAAATAAATTAAAAAAGTTCAGAACAGGACGAAAAAGCTTAAACGGAATGAATCTACGATTTATGTCCTAGCAAACAGTGTATTGTTTTATTAGGGTAAAGCAATTTTTTTATGGAGAATATGTAGACGAGTCATAAGGAATTGGTTTCACTTTTAACATAATTTCAATTTATTGTACATGGTTATTCACTATAAATTACCCACTTCTTATTATCGTAGAAAAAAAGTGATGTATGAAAGTTGTATGGTTCTAACTGAATTTAATTAAAATGCTATCAATAGTTCAGTTACTCGCCGTTTGTAGGGCAAAACAAAAATACTATGTATTTTTTGAATGTAACATCTTACATTTGTGAAGAGATCTTTTTTTTTTATTTCAAAATTATATCATATGTTGTCTTTATCTTGAGCCGTTATTGAGTTATTAATCGTGAATAACACAGTAAATAATTACGGAATTGTTAATATTGTCAAAGTAAGCCATGTAAATGACAAATGTTGTGTTTGATAATTGACATTTCATTAATTAAATCACCAAAATGGTATACAGTAAAGCAGAAAAACTTTGTATACTACGCCCAATAATAATGATAAAAAGGAGTGGGTAATTTATAGTGAATAACCTTTGTATTCAGGTAAGTATTCACTCCAAACAATAATTACAGTACAGTATATTGTTCAATACTGACACGCACTTGCCATTCGAATAGTTGTTGCTTAGAAACTTACTTTTTCATCCGCACATAGTAACAGAAAAAATACTTTTAGTCCGCTGCCCATAGCAACCGGCTCCCTACAAAGAAGTGATATTTTATCGTCCAGAAATAAAAGTTTAGGTTTACTGACGTTAGAAGAAAATAGCATAATTTTCATAGCGCGCTAGTGTTCAGCAACCGAAAAAATAAAATACGCTGTTTCTTTGTCAAATGTTTGATAATTACTACTAAAAACATCTAATTATTAATTTAATATAATTTTTTAAAAATTTTATACTTTAGAATAGTGGATAGGTATGAGTACGGTAACTTTTGACGGCGGTGGAATAGTGAAAACTCCGGCGAAAAAAATCTTCGTTGCGGTCTAATAGGTCAAAAAAGTCAGATTTCTGACGTTTGAAGAAAAAAGATATTTTTCATTACCCGAGTGCTTTAGTGCTTTCCATTTAAGTGTACTAATGAACAGTTCTCTCTCTCTCTCTCTCTCTCTCTCTCTCTCTCTCTCTCTCTCTCTCTCTCTCTCTCTCTCTCTCTCTCTCTCTTTGTAGCATATGTTACGAATCCTGAAACTTTTTCATTGACTTTTGATGCAGTATCGGGGTTTACATGCAAAGTTTTATTACGGTCTTTGATCAAGTTGTTAGGAGGAGGTCAGCTGGAAATATAAAATACAATACTAGTCCAAGTACATTTTCTTGTGGAACGCGTGATGATAAGGATTGTACATTTGTATATAGATCTTGATACTGGAAATTGATCAAACTTACAATATGCGAATATAGTATATTATTCACCAAGTTTTTTTTTTCAGATGAGCAGCATAATTTTCAGAAATGCGACGCATCCAGGGTATTTACTTACAAAGCTTAGAAAAATATTTTATACTGTGGTTTATATATCACCTAGAATCATTTAAACATTACTAAATTGGGTGTTTGTATTTTTTTTTTTTGAGTAAGTTTTCAGAACCACTCGAACGCTTTTATCCTGCTTTGATTGATGATGTATTTTTCTTTGGCGAAATGTCATTAATGTATTGATAGGTTTTACTCCTGCTACAAATATAGGTTTATGCTAACTTTAACAACTAATCCAGAATATCTATTACTGGTAGTGATTTTATCATCTGACAATTTTTAGCGCTAATTTTAGTTTGTTATGGGTTTCGGAATTTTGTTATTGTTTGAGATTTGCTATCTGATCGTATTTCGTGACTGTAATCAACCGTATGCGTGATTTACATTAATGTAACTTTGTAGACAGATGTAAGCAGTTATCGAAGTAGATCCTTCGATTATTATAGTCAACTAAGTGTCGAAAAAGTTGTTAATTTTAGACGTGCTACATTAGCACGCGTCGACACTAGATGTAAGTCATCTGCGTGGTGTAAAAGTTGGAGTAAAGGTTGACTTGTGGTTAGCTTGGTATTTAAGTAAACTGCGTGGTACTGGTACTTTGCACTACAAATTTCAATTGAGAAATTTTACAAAAATAGTTCTAATAATTTATTGTTATAAACGCATGTAATAACTAAACATTACTATTTGTCAATATATCAAGAACTGAATTTCACATTGAAATAAAATTATTAGAAATCTGTACTTAGTATGATGTCAGCTATGAATTCTTTGACACTGCGGTAAAAGCAATTCGATTTTAATTAACGAAACACGTTAATTGACTTTAACTTTAATTTAATTATAAAATTCTCTATAATACACTCCTAGACTCTTGATTTTGTTGACATACATAAATATTGTTTTAATTGGGTGTATGTCGACAGTTATTTAATTTATTCACTAACCATTGCGTTTGCTGAAAAATGTTAAAAAAAGTTTGTTTATACCCGTTTTATGAAGTTTTATATAAAAAATAGTTTTAATCGTTTAAAGTTGTGTAACATTCTATTAAAATAAATCAAGAAATTCTAAACATTTTAAGTATACAGAAACGTTTGTATAAAATAACAAATAAAGGTGGCATCACATCCGGAAACTTTTCTCTCCAAAACACTTTCTTCCCCGCAACTTTACCCCCAGCTCATAATCAAAAATGACAATAAAATATTATGTATATAATCTTTTTAAAGAAAGAAATTGTAATAACTGTAACCTACCAACCAACACCGCTCACCCACTATTACTTGAAAACAACTTAAATATATTAAAACAAAATAAATAATCTCTCACTACGGCTAACACGTCGGAAGAAATATATAATAACAAATTTTTGTGAGTTTGTTTGTTTTCGTAATTTTTTATTATGAGCGGGGAGTAAGTTCAGGTGAAGAAAGTAGCGAGGAGGAAAGTACGCCCGAAGAGAGTATTTAGGGAGGAAAGTACGCAGAGAACAAAGTTTTCGGGAAATAAAGTGTGGGAACCAGATTTTTATTAAATCATTTAAAACAACAGGTCTGATTAGATTATGAGCATAATTCATCGAGTTAACATGCCTCATAAAGTACATAGATTTCTTGTAATTTATTTATGCACAACTTTTATTTAAACTATTTTTGATCCAATAAGTATTTCTTTCCAACATACCCATTATTTTATTTATCCAGAAAAAATATGAGAATGTTATTATCGATTTAATAGCCAAGTGAACAACGGAGTCAGTTCAGTCTGTAGAAACAATTCTACTTCACATAAAAACGACACATCAAAAGCAAAGTTAGTTTCTATGTGATAAACCAGTGATTACAAAGTAAAACTGCCTTGTCGAAAAGTTAGTACAGTAAAATCATAAAATTTTTCGTATAATTAATATTTTGAAGATATTGTTATAACCATAAATGTCACGTAGTTGCAACATATCGTTAGTATTGAATTATTGAATCAAAAATATCATTTCTACAAAAATCAACAATATTGTAGAATACAATACAATGAAATTTTATATGCCTTACCCATAATTTTGAATTATATTATTTATTTCAACAATGCGTAAACCGCCGAAGGTGAAAATGCAGAAACGGTGGTCGCTAAACGCCCGAGGCGAAACGTCATCGCCTAATCTAACAATAGTTTTCAAGGGACGGTAAATGTAATATTACATAAATTCCTATGGATTTAACAGTGAAACAAAATAATGAATATTCAAATTTATTGTTGACTTCCACTTTAATGATTATTTGAGTAAATTAAAAACATTAAATACTGTTTCTCACATTTAAGAATAATAGTTTTAATTATCTAACTAAACCACACAACTAACCAATTAATATAACTACGTAAAAATTTCTTTAATTTGTTTAAAAAGTACTTACAGTTTCGAAAATCTGCTTAAAATTTTATACAAATCGGAGCATTAGTTTACAAGTTTCTGACTATCCAAACAATTAAAAAACAGGAATTTCGTGTGTTGATTAAACACTATTTTTTGACGGAAAGAATACCGTTCGATCAAAGTAATGGCTTTTGCTTCATCTAAAGCAACAGGCAGTTTTTCACAAAACATAAAAAAGTGCACAAAATAGTCTTGGAAAGCCGAAAAGTTAAGTTGAGGAACACTTTTAACATCTCATAAAGTAGCGTGTTCACTATTTCGCATAAACACTTATCATGAGAAAGCTGTGTTGAAAGTGGGTGGACTGTTTAGAGCCACTTAATTGTAATAAACGGAAAGCCATTACTCTCCATTTGCATTCGGCATTAGCTGATGATTTTGGCCTCCGTATTTTGGGATTCGCAAAATGTTTTATCCGTGTACTACATTGAAAAAGGCAAGACCATCAATAACAAATATTACATTCAATTATTAGTTCGTTTAAGGAAAGAAATTACATAAATGCAAAAGAAGAAAATTGCTCTTTCACCAAGACATTGCACAGTGTCACAAGTCGTTGGTTACGATGTCAAAACTCAACGAATTAAAGTTGAATTGCTTTCGCAACCAGCATATTCCGCTCCCATTGACTATTACCTCTTCAGAGACGACCTCAAAAAATGCTTTAAAAGCAGAAATTTGCCTCAAACCCTAGGATGCAAATGAGCATCGAATTGTTAGAGAGACACTGAAATGAATACATCGCTTGCGACGAAAACTGCATTGACGATTAACATCGAATTTTGAGGTTTTTTCTTAGAAGTAACACTAGAGACTTATTAGCTTACTATTATCAACGATACAACCAATTAATATCTACCAGTAATATTCAGCTCTGAGCAAGGTTAGATAATAAAATCCAAAGCTAATCAATATTTTACCAAGAGATCTATATCTATATTTGGTTCTCTTTTTTTATAGAGGGTGTTTCATAGATCTGCATCTACTAAAAACATTTTTTACTATACAGAGTTGATCAAGCAAAAAGTTGGATTTTGTAAATTTCTTAGTTTTGATTGCATATTTCAATTTACCTTAAATGTACAATATAAACCCTTCATTTGAAATTTAGTGTTAAAAACATTATTACATACATGCATTAATCTTGAAAAGAATTGCATGCATTAATATAGAATTAATTTTGCAAAAAAAGAATTAATGCCAATGATTTACATTTTGTAAAAATTTGCCCAGTATTGTATACCCGGTGGCCACTTATATTTTCCCCTATTTTAACTGCCTATAACTTCTAAACGGTTCAGGATAAATACATGCAATTTTTACTAAAATGTTACATTTTAGTATCAGTTTTCTTTGAATACATTAAATGTTTTTTATCGAGTTCGAGGGTGTCATAACAAAAATGGCGGATTTTTGACAATTTTTTTGTGAACTTTTTTTTATGGAACACCCGGTATATTTTTGCAGTTTGAAAGAACTGACTTTCACCTATCCAGCGATGCAAAGTTTTTTAATGTCTAATGACTGGACTATGATTACAACAACTGAACAAATTGATGTTCTATTGTACGATTTTTGACTTGTATCTCTCATTTTAAAAAGTAATTGCTCGGTCATTCGCTAAGCGATTTTAAAAAACTTTGTATCGCTAGACATTTGAAATTCAGTTCTTTCAAATTACAAAAATTATACCGGATGTTCCATAAAAAAAAGTTAACAAAAAAAAGTCCTCAAAGTCGATAAAATAAATTTAATGTATTCAAAGAAAACTTATACTAAAATGTAACATTTCAGTAAAAACCGCATGTTTCTATCCTGAACCGTTTAGAAGTTATAGACAGTTAAAATAGGGGAAAATGTAAGTGGACACCCTGTATTTATTTTTTGTATCTTGCAGTTATAAGATCAACAACCAAAAAAATATTACATTAAATATTGCAATCTTTACTATAAAAAAAAATTTAAAACAGTACATTTTAAATGAAATTATTTATACTAAGTGACATAGAAAAGAAGAACACCCAGTAATAATGAATATTTTGTAAATTTTTTTTGGGAATACATTTGTTTATATTAAGATAATAAACGATCAGTTTTTCAGCCATATTGCCGTAGCGGTTGTTTTGTTAACCTCATTTAAAAACATTTACGATTAAGTAGCCCTAAAACAATGAATTAGGCATTTGTAAGTACAGTTGTCATTTAAGCGATTTAAATTACATTTTAAAGAGCTTCTTTAATTCAATCACAATGCCTCCAGTGCGAAGACGCCATAATTTTCGGCAATTAAGCGAGTTTGATAGGGGTAGAATTGTGGGATTGCGCGAGGCTGGTTTGTCTATGAGAGATATAGCCGCTAGAACGCAACGGAGTTTAAACACTGTGGCAGTCTGTATTTGGGCATGGAACCAAGAGGACCGTACACAAAGAGCAAGAGGTACAGAACGTCGTCGAAGAACCACAGAACGCGAAGATCGCCGTCTTAGACTATTGGCTTTACGGGACCGCTTCTCTTCTACACGGGCGATTACGGACCAGTGGTTTGAAGAACAAGGAAGACCGATTGGGATGCAAGCCGTTTATAGACGGATAAGAACCTTTGGGCTCTTTTCATACCGTCCGTTTTGTGCTACCACTGACTCCAGAGCATCGACGTTATCGTCTAGCGTGGTATAGAGAACGGGCAAATTGGGACCAAGAATGGAATTCAATTGTCTTTCGCCCATCGAACACGTCTGGGTTATTATGGGAAGAAGATTACTCAATTTACCTCACCTTGCACAAACTCTAGCGGCTTTGCAGCATCAGTTACAGATAGCATGGGATACGATACCCCAAGAAGAAATCGATCACCTCATTAGAAGTATGCCCAGATGTGTTAATGAGTTTACAAGACATCGTGGTAGAGCAACACATTATTAAGTTTTTTGAAGAATTAACAGTTTAATTTTTATCAAATTGTGATCGTTTACTAATCTAATTCGTATACACTAGTATACCAAAAATTTTTCAAATAAATTCATTATTACTGGGTGTTCTTCTTTCTATGTCACTTAGTATATTTATTTATTCGTATGGTACATTTTCATTATTGCATTGTGATGTATAGGTTATGTAACGTGCCCTAAAAAAATAGCAGGATAAAAAATAGCAAACAAAATAATAAAAGAATAGATAATCAGAACAGAGAACACTAAATATTGCTTAACTTCAGATCTCTTTCAAATTACTAAGTCATAATACAGCTTCGTCCGTTAAATTATGAATGTTATAAACCCTCCTTTAAACTTTGTTAATTGACAATCATTCCACACCATGTGCAACGGTCTGTGGTTCGTTTCCAGTCTCAATTGGGATTAGAAATCGCACTCCATTTAAACAACATAGAGTTGCATTTTGAATGGCCCGTTCTTGTGCGATTTAATTTTGACCAAATTATTCTTTTTTGATCAAAATCTGGAATTTCTATTGTTGGATCATCAATATGATGTTTATGAAAACATCAACTCCGACCGTAATCTTCAACTTCAGAAAAAGCCGTACTTAAGTAGTCTTACAACCATACAGGACTTTGAGATTTAAGCTTTTTAGCTGGAGGGTTCTCAATACCATCCAAATTAGAAAGTTGGCATTTATCCCATTCTCGTTTTAATGCTTTTTTGTCGAATATTCGATGGAGTATATTACATAGAATAGAAAACCAATCGAGGGAGTAGATTTAATAGTTCCAGTAAATGTAAGCATAGTGCAATTCAACTGGGCATATATCTTTTTGTATGATATTTGTTCAATCAGACAGGAACACAATATTCTGCTGTAGAATAAACTAATGCCAATGCAACTGTACGAAGTGTCTTTGCATCTGCAAATAAATTTTATTAAATAATAAAATAAAATAAATGTTACGGCGACCCGCACTAACCTTCTCGCATCTAGTTCGACTTATTACTCATAATAATAAATTTACATGTATCAATTTTAATTGCACTTAGAAGGAAAAAAATTCCTTCTGTTATTTACCAAAATTTTTCCACGAATTATCCCGAAAAAAACCGATATACTAATTTTCTAAAAAATACGAGTAGTTCCAACTGCTTTAATTGAATTAAAAGGTTAAAATTTCCCCAAAAGTTTATGGTATTTATAGCTTAATTTATTGTTCAAAGAACTAATTTTGAAAAAATTTGTTCCTGTCGTTTTTCAAAAAAAAAAAACTTAAGGGGTGAAATCCTTCCTTAATTGAGTTTTTCTGACGTTGGCCATTTTGTAAACACTGTAATGTTTGGGTTATTAATTTAAACGGGTGGGTATGCATTATTAAAAATCAAAAAATCTGTAACGCTACATTCCAAAAATTCTGAAAATATTTGGCAAGCATCTGAAGGGTTTTAAAAAACTTTGTGCTGGATGAAAAATATTGTTTTATTTTTTCTTTTGTATAGTCAAAACTTTGTTCACGTTGTTAGAAATTGTTGAGAGTGGTATCTTTTGTACTATTTACAGTATTCACTCCATTTTAAAAATTTTTGTAAATACAAAACATTTACTTGTAGTTTACTGTGCCACAGTTTATGATACCAACTCATTTGTATGCTTTAAAAAAATTAAAGGGCAAGTCAACGCAGTACTTCAATTTTACGAGCTGTTAGTAACAAGAAGTGGAATGAGGTCGGCGTGCACATTGAAATCGTTGATATTCCTACAAGTTGACATTCTTGACATTACATTATCTCGACTCTCTTGTAGGAAGGGCAATCAAACACCAAAATTATTGGGTGATTTTGGCTACATTGCGCACCGACCTGTTATTCCATATCTCATTACTAACTGTTCGTTAAATTATAGTACTGTCTTGATTCGAGTTTTAATTTTTTTTTCAAATATAGGTACATATGGCAGATTAAACTACAAGTAAATGTTCGGAAACGTTAATAACATTTTGTTTTAATTTCGACTATTACAAATAGAAAAAAAAGTATCTGTTTTTTTCAAGACACACATTTCTTTAAACCCTTCAGATGCTTGGTGAATTTATTCAGAATTTTTGAAAGATGACAGTACAATTTTTTTTTATTTTTTGAATAATGCACACCAATCCGTTCAATTCACCAACTCAACATAAAATCGTCATTTCTAGCTGCTTCTTCGAGGAAGTCTGCGCCCTAACCATTCAAGTAAATCGACATACTTCGTTTTTTACTTTTTTATAGAAAACTTTATGCCCTACAAGAAAGTAATGTACCATTTTAAAGTATGTTTAATCGTTTTTGCTACGTAAGAAATTACGAATGGTAAAAATGCTTTTTTTTCAAAATTTAACAATTTTTGTCTTGATTGGATGGATGCTGCAATTCGTCAATAATGTAAGAAGCATCAGATTTTCAAAAACTCCTTAAAGAAATTATCAAGAAAGAAAACAAATCAAATCAAAACCCGCCGTATTAAAATAGTTTATTGTGGAAATTTTGGGGTCACCAAGTCAGTCATGCATGTTTTTTTTTAATAAATGCATGGAATTGATACAACCAAGGATGTCAGAAGTAGAGATGATTTTAGTCAATACAAAAATGTGTTATTACTGGAGAATTCACACAGTTCGGTTGTCCTCGGATTATGCAAATTGATAATGGAACAAACTTTGATTGTACCCATAGTCGCATTAAGTCATTGAATTGAAAATAAATCCAGAAGGAAGACAAATATCAGCCATAGCATTAAATAAATTTATTTAATGGTCATAGAATGAAAACATATTTGTCTGTTGGCCGTCTGGTGAGGCAATTACTGTAAAAGCCAAATACGTGGTGTTAGGGACACACTGAAAAAAATAATGAGAAAAGCGTCATGTAACAAACAGAAGTGTTGGTAACCATCAAATATGTCATAAATAGACAGCTCTCTATTTATGCTTTAGAAGATCCAAGGGATTTGTAGCCGCTTAGCCCCCAAAAGTTTCTGAAAACCTCGGCGGAGATAAAATTTACTGAAAAGATCTTCAAGGGCGAAATATTTCCGAGGTTGCGGATCAAATACGTAGAAACCGTCAAGGTGGAATTGCAACAACGATTTGTGAAATTGTACCTGCTGTCGTAACTCATTTCAAAATCGAAGCGTAACACAACAAGACCTCTAATGATGGGAGAACTTGTCGTAATAGGATCTGATAAACTGGATTAGCTGTTGGAACGTGTGATTAAAGTACTTTTTGAGAAGGATGTTGTTTGCAGAACGGCGAAGGTATAATCTGAAGATAGAGTACGACATTTTCTATTTAACGACTTTACCCACTTTGGTTGGACAATACCTTGCAAGACGAAGAGAAAATAATTACTAGATTTGGAAACCAGAAACACTAGGAGCCTACATTTAATACTGTTTGGATTTTTTTGTTTATTAGTGATATTGACGCTATCATATTCGATTGTTATCGTCAAGCTAGTTATTTGAACCCGTGTGTCTTATATAATACAAAGTACGATTCGATTAGAATCTCCCGTTCAAAATAGAAAGTAAAATGGTTTTTTTGCTACTTATGCAGACATATTAGTTCATGTTGGTCACAATAAGGTAGTCTGTTTTGTTTCAAAGCTGTCAAACTTGAAATTTGCAGTAGTTGATGCGACTAGAAAGGCAGCTTGTTTAGAAAATGGGACTGCTCAACTTTGCCCATTAATATAACATATTTACTTTATAAAAAATAAAAACTATAATGACATTAGTAGTGGATGAGTACCAAGAAATTCATAATGTTGCTGATTGAAAGTATCATTATTTTCAAATACATTTTGGGGTTTGTTTTTAACAAATATTTAAAAAACTGTAAACTGAATAGAATATTTGTTATAGTTAAGATGGTCTAATATATTTTGAAGGTGTGATTTAGGAACTTTGATGAGGTATCTCTCTGATTGGATATATTAAGTTAATAATCTGCTTTATATATATAAAAAAATCAAGATATCTGTTAAACAATGAATATAGGTATACCTATGGAGATACATACCATATAGTAGATGTTGTATTTAAAAAAAAAGTTGATGACAACCTCCAGTATAACCGGAAGTGTAACGTTAAGATAACCCTAGAATCCAAAAATTCTAAACAATTTTTTTTTTTACCTTAAAAATTCTTATGTTTTTCACGTGTAAACAATAGAATCATATAATATTAAAAGGAGTTCACGACATATCGCCGCTCTGACCGTATTTGATGAACATTCATTAATAAATGCTGCTGATATTTGATACATTTTAGAGCCAAAACTCTCATTGAAATAGTCATACATCATCGATTGCTAAAGTTGTAGGTCTATTTGTAACAAAAGGGAAAACACCAAAAAAAACTGCACAAAAACTATACTCGGACATCGGCGCTGATGAGGATAGCTTAGCTATTAAAACACGTGTCCGACTATAGTTTTTTGTGCAGTTTTTTGTGTTTTCCATTTTGTTACCAATAGACGCTGCAGTTTAGAGTTGCATTCCTTTGATTAACAATTTTTTTTTTAAGAATTCTCCCGATATAATTTTTGAGCACAAACATTGTGTTCAATTATAATTCACTGTTATATTTATGCTTGTGTGGTAAAAGTTTCTGCTGTCTTCTAAATAATTATTTTATTAAATAAAAAGTGACTATGAATTGAGGATTTGACTAGTTTTATTATAGTTGCGTATAAAAGAATTCCATAAAATTCAAAAAACAGTAGGTACTTCATTCACATCAAACACATTTTCAAAGATTTATAAGATTTATTTTAATCAAAGGTCGGACATTAAAAAAAATGCATATTTATTTTAGTGATTTATGGCGTAGAAACGGCGTAATGTTCGAAAATATACCAAAAGTAAAAATAGAAGCGTCTCAATATTGCTTATATTATTCTATAATGTACGTTCAACACTAGGTATGTTGGTTTATGAGCCACATACATGTTTTCGCCAGGTAATATCAATTTATTTTATGGTCCACGCTACTACATCTAGCAAAAAATCTACTGGCATTACTGTCATAATCCAGTCGGGTAATGCACCACAAAAATTTAAGTATTAGATTTAGAGGAGAAAAGGATAATCACCTTTTGGCTAAGGCGTATGTGACGAATTACATAAAACTTTGGCTATATTCAAACTTGTGTTTTTAGAATATGATTTAAGCTTCATTTAAATTTTTTTTAACGACATGCATACTTTATTTACAAGAAATTCGTCTACAATAAAGTCGAATTAGAACTATTTATGTGCTGTTACTTCGTTACTATTTTTTAATACTTTTGAACTAGTAGTTGCTCTTTTAGTGATGCTGTGTAGAGTAAATAAGCAGGTTAAAATGGATGTAATTCACGACGTTTCGCGATGGAGAACATACAGCTTTAACAATTGATGATGTATGACTATTTCGATGAGAGTTTTCGCTCTAAAATGTATCAAATATCAAATACGGTCAGAGAGACGAAATGTCGTGAACTCCTTTTAATTATACTATTCTATTGTTTACACGTGAAAAACGTAAAGATTATAAAAGGAGATTTTCGGGGTTAGAATTTTTGAAATATTTGTTAAAAACGAACTCCAAAATGTATTTGAAAATAATGATACTTTCAATCAACGACATTATGAATTCCTTGGTAACTTATCCACTACTAATGTTATTATACTTTTTATTTTTACAAAGTAAATATGTTATATTATTGGGCAAAGTTTAGCAGTCTCATTTTCTGAGCAAGCTGCTTTTCTAGTCGCATCAACTAATGGAAATTTCAATCTTGATAGCTTTGCAACAAAACAGACTATTTTATTGTGACCAACATGAACTAACGTGTCTGCATAAGTAACAAAAAACCATTTTACCTTCTATTATGAACGGGAGACCAAATCGCACTTTGTGTTACGTAAGGCAGACGGGTCTAAATAACTAACTTGACGATAACAATCTAATGTGGTATCGTCAATATCAATAATGTACAAAAAATCCAAACAGTATCAAATTTGTCTAGGTTCCTAGTATTTCTGGTTTCTAAATCTAGTAATCATTTTCTCCTCGTCTTGCAAGGTATTGTCTATCTCAAGTGGGTAAAGTCGTTGAATATGAAATATCAGTACCTACTTCATCTTCAGATTTAACCTTCGCCTTTCTGCAAACAACATCTCTCCCAGGAAGTTCTTTAATCACACGTTCCAACGGCTAATCCAGTTTATCAGATCTTATTACGACAAGTTTTCCCATCATGAGAGGTCTTGTTGTCTTACGCTTTGATTTTGGAATGGAGTTACGACAAGTACTATTTCACAAATCGTTGCTGCAATTCCAACTTGACGGTTTTTACGTATTTGATTCGCAACCTCGAAAACCTTTTGCCCTTTCAGCAAATTTTATCTCCGCCAAGGTTTTCAGAAACTTTTGGGGGCTAAGCGGCTACAAATCCCTTGGATCTTCCGAAGCATGAATTGAGAGCTGTCCGTTTATGACATCTTCAATGGTTATCAACACGTCTGTTTGTTAATGACGCTTTTTCCATCATCTTTTTCAGCATTTCCTTGACACCATTTTTACAGTAATTGCCCCACCAGGCGGCCAACAGATGATTATGTTTTCATTCTATGACCATTGAATAAATTTATTCAATGCTATGGCTGATATTCGCCTTCCTTCAGAATTTGTTCTCAATTCAATGACTTAATACAACTACGGGTACCCTCAAAGTTTGTGCCTTTATTAATTTGGATAATTCGAGGACGACCAAACTTTAAACCGAGTTTCTTCAGCGCCACACGCTCTAATTAACAATAAAATTCATTGAACAGACAGCACAAGTCTAGATCACAATCCACGTTTATGTTCCATTTTTAGAATTTATTACATAATAGAAAATTGATCCCATCATGACATTATCCAAGTAAGTCTTCAGGATGAATTCAGTGACTAGTTCGTGTTTTTTTGAAAGTAGTAAAACTGTGTGAATTCTCCAGTAACACGATTTTTGTGTTGACTTGAACCATGTATGCTGTATCCTTAGTTGTATTAATTCCACGGATTTATTTAAAAAAAACATGCATGACTGACTTGGTGACATCAAAAGTTCCTCGATTTTCGGGTTTTGATTTGTTTGATTTTCCTCCTTGATAATTTCTTTAAGTAGTTTTTGTCTTTCGTACATTATTGACAAATCGCAGCATCCATCCTAAAATTCGGATTAATTGAGTAAAAGTAAAATCTTTTATTTTATTTTTCAGTAATCTAAATTCTGTTGTTACAAAGTCTTCTTAAGATCGATCTTGTTTGTTCGTCAAACTAAACCGGATGGGATGGCCACATGTTTTCGGCTTTCTTTAGTGAAGTTGATCTCACCTACTATCTGGACTGCAGGTAAGCGCGCATTCTTTGGAGCACATATCAGCCGCATTGGATACACTTGAAATGAATCTTCAATTATCCACATCAGTAAGGAAGGCAATCTCCCCCACTCAATATCTCACAAAAGATACCCAAGGTTCTTCCCGTGTAACCTATGCAAGAGCAGTGTATGAGTCCATCTAATAAACTTCCTTGATGCTTTCCAACTTGAACGCATTTTAAAGTTTTGTAATAGCCATGATTTTATTGACTAGCAGTTCAGGTTGTCCTTCTTTTCAAGACAATGTCACTACATGTCAATATTAGATTTTTTGAGTTACGTTTTGCAAAAAGTTGATTTTTTTACGTGTTTTTTATTCTGTAAGTATCCAGATTCTTTTCTTTAGTTGCAACCAAGTGATCCGTAAAATTGGTGTTTGGCTTTTCAAATCCTTGCACATGACCTGGTGGTGGCTCTTAGAATACACAACGCACTTTAATTCTCTCTTACAATCATTTATTTTGTGATTGACCCTAAAACCTTATAACATAGTTTTTGTTATTTCAACTTTTCTTTTGTTCATATGACATTTCTGTGCAGTGAAGCATTTATTTGTTTCGTTGCTTTTTCCATGCATACGGACTATATTCCACATTCTGATCGTTGGCTAACGTGAAGATTTTTGTGGTGATTTCCTTTCTTTCTTGAACTCATCTAAGCACCTTTGATCATTGAAGGTTGTTTTTGCTAGATCCAGACGTTGGCAAATATCTACTTTCTTCTGGAGAAACTGCAGCATGACAAGATATAATCTTGGATTTGGTGGGTTAAGTCATACTTGGCTCCACAAGCGGATAAAACGAGGAGTCAAAGTCTTATTTATCCAATTTGAGAGTATTTCGTGCAATTCCAAGTTGAAAAACAAGCTCTCTATCGATATTTTGTTGACATTTGATATAGCCAACTTGAGTTGTATATAAACCAGTAATAGAAACTCTTCATTTTCATATCTTTTCTTCAACCTCTCCAAAGCTTTCGGATAATTCTCGGAGGTCGCCAAGTACGCTGAAAATATTTTCTCAATTTCAGTCAAGGTCGTAATCTTCGTAAATTTTTTTGAATTGAAACCCAAATCCAAACCAGTCCTTAAATTCTCCGTTCAACTTTCGTAGTTCAATCTTGGATTATTGAATCCGTTGTCTACTAGTACCTCCAACTGTTAATTGATTGTTGTTAGTAGCGGTTCAAATTTGGTTTTGAGGGAGTCTGCTTCGACACTATATTGCTACGATTCCTTTCTTTATTAATAGGAAATTAGGTTTGTACTCCGAGGCCTCTTTCACTTCCTTATCCAACTCTTCTTCGGGTTCTTGATCGAACAATTGGTTCAAGATCTAGTGATCAAACTCGTCCATCTGTGCCTGAAGCTCATCGACAAAGTTGACATCTGCACGTAACTAGAGAAGGTTTGAATTTGAAGTTTTCAATACTTGTTTCAGCCTAGTTCATTGACTACGTTTTGAACGTCACTTTACCTTTAAGCGATCCATTTTTTGCACTTTCATTTTTCAAAACCGATAAAATATTAATTGATTACTGTCACTTAACCTAATTCCTCACCATGGGTTCCAAAAATATTACGAATGGAAAACTCTCACCGTATATAACTTTGTGTCATGTAGGTAAAACAGGGTCTAAGTAACTAGCTTAATGATAACACTCTAATATGATAGCATAAACTATCAATTATATTTAATTATATATAATTTAAATTAAATTATATTTTTGCAGACAATGACAAAACTAACAATACAAAAACATGTTTTTGTTTAGTTATTTTAAATAAATATTATGCACAATCACATGGTCTTCAATCTAATTCTTTCAGTTATGAAATTTTTCTTCCAAAATTTTTTACTTAGAGCTAACATTTTTGGCATTGCATTGCAATCAAACAATTTACAACTTATTTATAAAGATACCTACATAACTATAAAGTGTAACCACAATCATAATATATACTGATAATACTATTCTGCTTTCTTAGCGGAATTATACAACAACGACTAAATAATGATTTATCCAACACGAATAAAGATATACGTCCAGAAATCAAATACTATTTCCAATGTGTTCATAGTAAATAAATTTTAAATTAACTCAAAACCAAAATTCTTAGATACAAATATATACGTTTTTTTTTTTCTTATAATATTTCAGTTTAATTATTAAGTTGATCATGTTTCTGTTCTTGACCTTAAGTTAACAACTTCAAAGACACGATCTTCATTCTCGAATGATTCTAGAACTGGGTTTCTTGAAAGCTTGAAACCTTCTTGATTTGTTTTTGCAAATGCATGTTTATTTTATAACAAGACAAAATGTTGTTTTCTTTACGTGGAATGCTAAAATTTCTTTGAAAAATAAACTACTCGATATTGTCTTGTATTTATTTCAAAATTGCTCCCAATATTATGCAGTAAATTATGATAAGGTTAAGTAGGTATACTTGTGTGATTCGGAAATGTACTTACGGTAAACGATTATTTCCTTGAGAATGGCTTTTATATTTTTTGCTTTAACAAAATTTTAATTTATTTTATATTATCATTATGTCGCTTGTATGCAAGAACATAACCTAAATAATTCACTAAAAACTTGGCAAAATTTCATTTAGATAGTTTAAAAACCTTCTACTTTCAAGAAATGTATCAAATTATTTATGTGCTATAAGTACTGATAAAAAAATGCCATCAATATAATTTGTACAAACGTTTTCAAGTTTATCATATCTAATAGCGTATACGCTGAAAAATTGTAGGTGAAATTTTTAAACCGGCTGGTAATATTTTTCACTGGTAACAAAGAAAATCTTATATTGATTTTTGAATTAGATTCTTCTTCGTTTATCAATCATGCTTCACGTAACTTAGTTATTTGGTTTTCTATTTTTTCGTTATCCTGAATAGATAAGAATTTTTTGAAAAATATTAATTTTTATAAAGATGCTTAAAACAAATTTCAGTATTTCATAACTTAAATTCATAACAAAAAATTTACTTATTTATTGTAATGAATGTTGATAGTGAAGTTGGAACCGTTCTTCATTAGCTTCACGCTGGGCGAGACTTCTGCTGCACTAATGTTAAAGTTTTGAAGTGCCAATGAGGACACAAGCGTTTGTTGCTTCTATGTCGTCGCAGAAGGTTGGCTCCCCAACTTGGTCGGAGAGGAATATTCTATTTACAATTTGAATCTTGTTATTTAGGGAGTCTTCAATGTATTCTTCCGCTACGGAGGAAGACTTCAAACTTCCGTGTCTTTTAATAGTCAACAGATGTCCACCATCATTGGCCAGAAGAGATGTAGAATACCTTCTGAAGCAGTGACCTGTGTAGCTTTTAAGGTCGTTTTTCTTCAGAAATGCACCACTGAGACTGGATATCTCTCCAATTTTATTTATTCCTAAGTAGTGATTTACACATCTGCATTTTGAATAGTTCAGGAAGAGACGACTGCTTGTACTACATGATGGTCTAAAATTTATATATTTTCTGTATACTTCAATGTATTCTAACTAAAAAACTAACTAAAAAGTAAAAGTGCGATTACTGTGAGTTTTAAAATCGACAACATTGACAACTAATATATGCCCCAGATCCTCTACCATGTTTGTCAGTTCCATTCTGCAACAAATAATTGGTATCGTCTGCTTCTGTCACAAATTTTTTGACGTCATCCTTCCTCAAAATATTAGATTTTTTCCCGCGTTAGTCGACACTCTTACTTTTTAAGTAGAGGATCAATTTTGGAAACTTTTCAAGATTTATATTCTTTTTCACATTTAACGTGGTCTTCAACATTGAGAAAGTAGACCAAAGTGTAGGGGGCTTTACTTGCCTCGATTTTTGTTCTAGGTATGCTAGCATCACATCTTCTGTAATTCCTTGGACCTTCTTTTCCAGGCACCAGCCTTTAAATAAAGAATATGTTTTTTCATAAACCGCTTTTGACTTTGTGGATAGTGAACTGTCAATTGTTGCCTTCGCATTGTGAAGCAATTTTTAACCTTATCCTTGTCGCTACTAGTCATATTTTCAAACGAAATTAGACACCATAGCGTACAATTAAATTATTTTATCCACAATCACCATATTATAGAGCTATAATTATGCCGTTATGAAACGTATTATAACACCTATAAAACACTAGTGTTTTATATTCCATAATACGTTAGTGTTTTGTAATATATACAATTCAAGAAAAATTTGCAGAAAATTTAGTAATTATTTATTAACATTAATATTAACATTCACGTTAACATCAAAAGTAAACTTATTTGCAATATCAGGATTTACATTTACACAAACTACGTTTGAGGAAGACTGCATCGAGGAGATCTCTTGCATTGTGCTGGATTTTCCTTGAATTTTTCTAGCAATATCGATTTTATTTAACTCGCTTTCTTCTATATACCCCTCAACAACACTAGATGACCTCCACGCTCCGTGCCTCTTAAGAGTGAGAATATCACCACCAGCATTAGCCAACAGAGTCGCCGAAGAACGGCGCATACTATGGCCCGTGTAGGATTTAGCGTCTAGAAGTTTTAAGAAAGAAGCAATCTGTGAGGGGATTCTGGAAATAGTGTTAATTCCCACAGGTTGCACGGTGTATTTTGAATTTATATATCGCAAAAAAATCTTCCCTGCGAAATAGTACTTTTAGGATGTAGGCGTATGTATTTCTTGCATATCTCCATAACATTAACAGAGAATCCTTCATCTAATACAGTGAAACTTATTGACATATTGGTCTTTGTTTCTGGGATAGACACGTAGATAAAAGATCCTTTATCTTTCACATGTTCAATATTTAAGTTTACCAGTTCATTGCATCGTAAACCTCCACAAACACCCATTATGACAGTAACCTAGAAATATTTAAAATAATTAAGATACCAATACAAAAAAAAAAGAAAATCGGTTGTACTTTCATCATTAAGTACTTTTCATTAGATGCTGGTTTCAAAAATTGTTCGATGTGTCCCCTCTCAAGCACTTTTGCCTTCTTTGCCTTGTAGTTTTTTGATTGGCTCTTGAGATAAGCAATTAATTTGCCGTATTTTGATATGTCAATATTTCTATGCACATTCAAAGTTGCTCTTAACATTGAATATTTCGTTCACATCGACGAGGAGGCAAACTTGCTTCTTACATTTAAAAAATAAGCCAACAGGACGGTCCTCGTTTATGATGTTTGCACTCTCTTTTCTCTCCATTCAATAAAGGTAGCAAATTCTTTTACGTATGCATCTTTAGATTTGGCCGGCAACAGTTGCAGGGATACTTCTTCAGCTTCTGCTTTAATTTCTACCGGCAAAGAATCACTTTCTGACATTTTTAAAACGACAAACACGCGATTTCTAATTTTTTCACAAATATTGTTTTAATAAACAAGCATCCTAGCAACTAATAATGCAAAGCCGCCCAAAGTTTCACTAAATGTTCTAATATTTGCCATAGATAAAAGCGTCGGGTAGATTGCCGACTCTCTTGCTTTCGTAGCTACACAATTCGTAGCGCCATCTACAGTTTACTGCAAAAAGTGTAGGTGAATTTTATTATTTTCAATACAGAGATCTGTACACTCGCTAGACTTCTTCCAGGGTTATATATAATTTGTTAAAATAAAGAATTAGTAAAGTTCACCATATTTTTATTATTGAATTAAACAACACAATTTTGAGTAAAGTTTGATGTAAAAATAAAATACTACTCAAACTACAAACTACTATATCTTTACATCCTGGCACACAACAACTTCTCATTTTTATAAGTATTTCAATATTCAGTCTTACATTACACAGTAAAATTAAAAGTAAAGAATTTATTTAGCTACACTAACAAGGTTCGGATTCAGTTTACAAATAAAAAAACACAAAACACGCACAAAGCACAAAAATGACACTTTGCATTTAGTTTATAATACACTTAACACAAAAAAAAGCACAAAATGAAATTGTAATGAAATTTGATTTGAAATAAAAGTTAAACGGCCAATTTGTTTTTTCTAGGGATATCCGCTTGGTAATACCAACCATAAGTTGGTAATAATTTTAATGCTGCCATCTAAAATTTACTGACATAAACTAAATTAACTCCAACAGCAAGTAATATAGTGCCCCACGTATGATATTTGTTATTACATTGAAATTTTAGAACTGTCAGATTACTTATTTTCAATTAAATTGGTTTGATTGTGGATAAAACTTGTATTGCATTCGTGTTTTAGTGGCATATTATCCCCTTAAGAAATTAAACGCTCGAACTTCGTTCTCGCGATTAAAAATTCTTGCGTGGATAATCTACCTACTAAACAATAATACAATAAATAGCTATTTTTGGCAATGGCATCGATTGTTTGAAAAAATTTTTTACATCTCCTTAGCTACCTACTCCACAAGGAGACTTGACCATGTCATTATATTGAGAAACAGTTGTAGAAAAAATGTTGTTCATGTTTCTCACTTAATATAATTATAACTATGTGTTTGTAAATTGGTTGTAGGTGACACTGTGTACAAGATAGTAGTTATGTAATCGTTTCAGAAATCATTCCGAGCTAACTTGTGTGATAAAAGTTAATTTCATGTTTTTTTTTGAGGTGCCAACTGAAGAAATTTGCCAAACACTGCAAACATTTTGACATAATGTTTTGGTAGGTTATTAAATATGAAAACGTTCCCGCCGCTTTACGCAGAAATTTGTGTAGTGGCTTTCTTGCCAAACGACCAAATCTCTTATGGCAATAAAGAAAAACCATAACGTGTATAGAACTATATTAAAATATAATGCACCGTAACTTGCAATATGGGTCCCACTAGTTTTGAAACTTGTCGATACATGTAGTTAAAAAATATTTTTTGACTTAATTATTATTGTCTTTTTTCTAGAATATTAAACAGTTAATGTGTTTTGCAAAAATAAGGAATTTTTGAACTTGAAGGTTGAGAAAGGTTATTTTCTTAAGAAGCTCTTTTGTTTCTTTTTTCTTTTCTATAGTACTCTATTCAGGGTTATTGATAGTTGATGGTAGGTTAGACGTTTATGGAAATAAGAAAGCATAAGAGTATTCTGAAAATTTGGTTACTGCCATAAATAGACACGATCTATCTTTCTAAAATATTTTCATTTTGGCGGTGTTGCCGCTTCTACTCAAAAGTAGTAACAACTTAGTAATGTTTAATGAAACCTCCTGTTTGTTATTCAATTTTTAAAATTGCAATTTCTTACTCATAATTTTTTCTATATAGTTTCCGGTTTTCGAGATAATAAATATTTTAGGTTATTCTTTCAAAATATGATCCCACCAAAATTTAAATTTAGCTGCTATTTAAACCCATAGAAGGCTGAAATTTTAGATGCAGATTGCAAAAGCCTCGTATTTAACAGCTACCTAAATGGATTTATTTTATCTTATACAGGGCGGTTTAAAATTAATGATTTTGACGTGACATACAAAAAAGGTTAAAACTTTATTTTTAAAATAGAACATCCTGTATATTACTTAAAATTCGGATAGACAATTAAATTGCCTTCAAGTTGATATAGCATTATGGTATAGCTAACTCGTCAACTTTACGAAATAACCACAATAGTTATTAAAAATCACATTGTTTTCACATAATTTGCATTAGTTAGCCATGGAACGCCATATGATTTGACAATTGCTCAATTATTCACTGTGTTTGACAGACGTCAAAGTTTTGAGATTATCGTTATTATTGCTCGTAGAAAAAAAAGTTATACATAAAAGTTGTATGGTTCTAGCTGAATTTTCTTAAAATGCCATCAATAGTTCAGTTACTCGCCGTTTACATGGCGCAACAAAAATATGACGTATTTTTTTAATGTAGCACTCTGTATATTATTATATTTTTAAAGAGATCTTTTTTTCTGATTTGATAGAAATATAATATGTTAGCTTTATATTGAGCCGTTATGAGTTATTAATCGTAGAATATCACAGTTACTTAATACGGAATTTTAATATTGTCAAAGTAAGCCATGGAAACGACAAATGTTGTGTTTGATAATTGTCATTTCATTAATTAAATTACCAAAATCGTTTATAGTGAAGCAGTTGGCTGGAAATCCAAGCTTACTCTTAATGTCGTACCGGTACTTTCATACGTAACTGTGATATTTTACGATTAATAACTCAACAACGGCTCAATATAAAGACAACATATTATATTTTTTTGAAATAAAAAAAAAAAGATCTCTTCAAAAATATAATAATATACAGGGTGTTACATTAAAAAAATACATCATATTTTTGTTGCACCCTGTAAACAGCGAGTAACTGAAGTATTGATGGCATTTTAAGAAAATTCAGTCAGATCCATACAACTTTCATGTATAACTTTTTTTTCTACGAGCATTAACTTATAGTGAATAACCCTGTACAGGGTAAAATGTATTTAAATTTATTTAAGTAGCTGTTAAATACAAGGCTTTTGCAAACTGCATCTAAAATTTCAGCCTTATGTGGGTTCAAATAGCAGCTAAATTTAAATTTTGGTGGGATCATATTTTGAAAGAATAACCTAAAATAATTATTATCTCGAAAACCGGTAAAGATAGGTATAGGGAACTATTTAGAAAAAATTATCAGTAAGAAATTGCAATTTTAAAAATTGAAAAATATACAGGGAATTTCATTAAACATTACTAAGTTGTTACTACTTTTAAGTAGAAACGGCAACACCGCCAAAATGAAAATATTTTAGAAAGATAGATCGTGTCTGCAGTAACCAAATTTTCAGAATACTCTTATGCCCCGTTTTCCATAAACGTCTAACCTACCATCGACTATCAATGACCCTGTATATACAAAACATTGTATAAATGCTAAAAGAATTTACCTACAAACAGTGTTTTTTACGTTGTAGGGATGTCAAAACTTTATGCTTTTTTTACAAAGTTTATTTTGAGAGAGAGCATTATTTTTGTCTCTAAGCGTACACTTCAGTTTTTACTCGTAACCGTGGCTTGCGTAACGCACATATACAACTCTATTTCTATCAGACTGCCTTTAGTGAAAGACCATCATAATGTGACCTATATTTAACAATATTGTTAACTGTAAGAATTATATTAAAAAAAATGTGCTTGTGAATTCCAATACGCATTGTTGAGCTTTCGTTTAGATAATTATCTATAAACATGATATCTCAAAAGACTAATTCTACAATTTTGACAATAGTTGTTGCATAAATTGTGCTTTTATAACATCTACGTCTTTTTTTTTAATTTTAGGCAACATCCGTAAAAACAAATAGGCACTTTAGGGAAAAGTAATTTTAATTTTTTCATGATATTTTAAAAAATGCTTTGTATATTATTTTCTTTATATAAAAAATTACGTTTCAACATTTTTATATTCCACACATTTTGATGATATTGCCCAAAGATGATTAATTATAATGTGTAAGACTATTAGTTCTGCTAAGTCAATTAAGGTTTAATATAACTTTATAAAGACGTTTGAAATTGGAACAATTAGATAAATTCAAAATTTCATAAGAAGTTTACAATGGAATTAGGCAAAGTTAATCAAACTGGATTAGTATAATTTCAAAAGTCAAAAATTAAAATATTTTAGACGTCAAATAAAAGTATTATCCGACATAATTGTCACCTGAAATTTTCTGACTTGATTAAACGACACGAAATGAATTATAAATAAGGTTTTGCTGCCCTCAAGACGGTTAGTTGCGACATGACAACTCGCTTTTGGGTTAGCAGTGTCAGGAGGAAAACTCCGAATTTGATAGCTATGTGCCTGCTGTCACATCCTCTATTTATAGCGCATCTGAACTTTTTATTTTATTGCTCATAAATGACAAATCTTATTTATGTTTTCTTCGAAAAATATTCTACAATGAATCAAACTTTAGTAGCTAGAAGGAACAAGTTGAAAACACATGTGGTGTTTACCGCGTTAATATTTGTCCAACAGCTCAAGTCATAGAGTAAATACCAGACAATCCCCTTTTGTGTTAAACTTGTGCCACCCTACATTAGCTGCATTATTGTAAACACGAGGCAGTGTTACAAAGTGGTATATATAGGCACCTGCTATCTCATTGTTGTAAGATATTTATTAAAACATATTGGACCCTAATGGTTACATGAATAAATAACGAAACGAGCTTTTTATTTTTTTTGTCAGGTTACAATACATCCGATAATGTTTTTACCAAAATTAGCTTTCACCCTTATACGAAATACGTGCTGATATGCCTAGATGATGTGAGGATGTTGATTAAGCGTTTATTTTGTCCGAGAAAGCGTATAAGCGCACCTGTGAAATACAAATTTGCCGATCATTTGTCAGATCCATCTTTGGACAGTGATAGAGGATAATTAATTTCGTGCCAAATAAGCGTTACACCAGGAAGTATAAATTTTGTATAAAACAAAAAACCCAAAATTAATCAAAATTACAACATAAAATGTGGTGTGTTATAGTGTTTAAAAAGTAACTGTCCGATATAAGAAGTAGCAGCAGTAACTTTACGTAATTTTCTGAAATCTGTCTAAACAAAGTTGAACCGTGAATTAGCATAGTGAATTCGAGCGAAGAACTCGTTGATTGGTGTTTGCCGAGGATCGTCTTGCAATGGTCTGCTCTGATTCCGCACTGATTTCGCAGACCGCCGCTTTATTGGCAGACAATTAAGAACCATCGGTATTCGAGACACATTCCATTGTTTACTGGGTTGATTGAATTTAACGTAGCCTGTGCTTAACAAGCTTTTTCGGGGAAAGAGCGACCGTTAAGCGCGCCACCTTCTCCATCCAACCATAAAAATGCGAACAGGAGGACAGGCGCTCATCTAATCGCTAATCAAAAAACTCGAATCTGTTTAATGCGAACAACGGTATAAATCAATCAATCGTCGAATCGGAATTGTTAACAAAATTATTACGCATGATTCAACATATCGTTCTGCAAATAACGTTCACCCGAAACTAACAATAATATTTAAAGTACTGATAAACACAGTGGGCCATGATATAGCCTGGGCTCTAATTACTCCCGTACGGGAACAGATTAAAATTGCCCTCGTTGCTAGTTTTATTTATGTTAAACGCAACTCGCGAGGCAATCAGCGTAATCAATTCGGCTTTTATTTATTGTGTCATCAACTCGAGTGTTTCAGCTTTTATAAACAGCATTCTGATTTCAGGTATGGTTTCAAAATAGGAGGGCGAAATTTCGCAAACAGGAACGTCTCGCACAACAAAAGGCCACCAGCAATTCGTCGGAAGGAAGCAATACACAAAGTAGTGTTAAATCAGAAACAAACGGCACCAGTAAATCTAGTATTAGCACGAAAGATATTAAGCCCGGATCTCCACACTCCGGGGTTTCTACGACGCCTAATTCCAATACTAGCGTTTCGTCACATCAATCATCTAACGGAGATATAAAACCTATGAATGGTAATTATTTCATTAATATTATTTTATAGTATACGATAAATAATAAATACTACATTAGCAGCCGATTTACGAGTGTGAGCAAGGGTTGCAAGCTCAGTTTCGGTTTACAACTCTTCTTCTCTTTATAAATTAAAATTAACAAACTTGCACGTGCACATAAATCAATAAATTTAATGACCTTGTAGACGACTTACTGTTAAGCTTACCTTCACACGCACTTAAATTTCCGCCGTCTACAGTGTGTTGACTAAACTTGAGCATTGGTGAATTGGTTTGTCTTAGCAAAACATTTACTTCGAAAACCACCAAAATCTAAGATTCGACAACCCTGACCCACTTTTGTAAAGTAGTTGTTATTGATTAAGTGTATGTAAGCATGTAACAGTTAAGGTAACAACTTTACAAAAACGTTATCTTTGCAAGATGACGTACCTTACGAAAATGATAGGAAACGGAACAAGTGTGGAATATATGAATGCTACTGAAGATGTTTTCCAGTTAGCGATAGAAAATGAAAAAAAGTGATACGGTGACATGCACCAATTTCCTCGCATCTATACTTATTATAATTCTTAATTTATGTACTGAGATGTACAAGTGCCAATTTTAATTGCATTTTGAAGGAAAATTACCATACAGTTAATTTATCAAAAAATGTTCCGTAAAATATTCCGAGAAAAACCGATAGTTAGTTTGTTAACTATGCACCAATTTTGTAGAAAATTCTTCAAGCCGATTTCGAGTAATCAAAATTTGTTTAATCAAAGTTTGTCAAAAAATTTATGGAATTTCTAGCGTAATTTATTTTCTAAACAACTAATTTCAAGAAAAATCGCTTTAGTCGTTTTTGAATAAATGGAAATTTTTAAACTAACTCAAGGGATGATTTTTTCTGGAAAATTGTAACGTAGTTGCTATACAATTTTTTTAAAATGAATTTCTTACTTCCTTATTTTAGGAACAGAAAAAAAGTAAAAAGTACACCTCAGAAACGTTCATAAAACCTTAAATATGAAATTTTAATCAATTTGCTCTATTTATTAGGTTCTAGGCCTATAAGTTTATACATTCAAAGTATTTTTGGCACGTGAAAAAATACAATACTTTCTCCAAGTATGCAGAAAAGTAAAAATGCTAAAGTTTTTCCTCTAATATTTAAAAAAATAATAAATAATTATAATATGTAGTTGTCAACAAGAATTGTTTTGCTTATAATATAGTTCTATCTTTTTATATGAGGGATACTAAAATTACAAACAAACACCGTATATTCTGACGCGTGATTCAAAAAATTTTTCGTCAAACTTTGCCATGAACGACAAAACAAGATATAACAGGTGTATCTTAACTTAGCTTGTACATTTGTCAATTCTGACAGGTTTAATTCCAATTTATGGTTGTGTTGACATTATGGCTTTCACCGACCACCATAAACACTGCATGTTAGAAACGTATTTTTTGAAACGGTGTAAGACTTGATGGGCAATAGGTTTACTCGTGCTGCGTTTTAAGTTAAATTTTATCATTAGATTATTTTTAAATCATTTACATTTGTTCCATTAAAAAGGTTTCTTTAAATTAAATTTTTTGCCGATTAATAATTCAGATGACTTGAAGGTCTTTTAATAGTTCAATAGTACTTTAGTAGGTCCAACACATCCAGTTTTATGCATTTAGAGTAGACGTACGTGAATTTTTTCATGGTTCTTTTTGATGAAAAATTTTTTGAAGCACGGGTTACCTAGGACGACCCTAAAAAAAAAGTTTGTTGATAATTTCTCCCAATGTTCGCAACCCAAAGACATTTCTAATCAATACTGCTGCCATCATCATCAATGGCAAAATATATTTGGTTTGAAATAAAGTAGAACAGGAAAATTCGATTACTTAAGAAAACATTTCTATATACAGGCTGTTTCATTAAGCTTGGTAGGCGACCCTACTCGAAAAACTAGATATAGAAATTCGGGAAGAACATTTTTGCTACTAAAATGGCTACGAGAAAAACTGGAAATCATTTTTAAGTTCCGAATTTCACCGTAAGGGGGACGCAATTGAGAGGGCGAAGCATAAAATTCAAGATTTCTCAGAAAACACATATGAAGCTAGGCGGACTTTAATGACATCATTAGAAAGCCTGAATAATTCCTCATATGTTTTGTCTGGAGGCAACTTGGCGTACTGACCTTAATGTCTTACGACATCTCGTGTATAACATAGGCACGTGTAAATAGTATAAATCTGTTAGGAAATGCCAATAGTTAACTGTAACGACTTGTGTGTTAAGTGCATAACGTTATCTAAGCGATAACTTTAATGCTTACAATACACGTAAAGTGTCGATAAAGCCAAGTATTAAAGTGATCGCTCAAACAGCGCTATGCACTTTAACACACACAAGTCGTTACAGTTAACTGTTGGCATTTTTCTTAGTTTTTAATATTAATAATGTTTTATTTTATACAAGATATGTAGATGATATTTAATAACATCCGATGATATTAGCATACAACACATTTTACAAAAAATTCAACGAATACCACCCAAGACTAAAATTTACAATACAGAAATAAAATTATCAAATTTACAGTTTCAGAATAATTACTTAAAACTAATAAAACATATTTAATAAAAAAATAAATATCCTTTAGAATATATTAACAAAATTATCAATAAAAGACTCCTTGTAGATAGAAAATCAACAAAAACTACAAACTATTTGAAAAACAATTACATAAAAATAAAATAATTACTACTTTTAAAAATAACAATACGATCGGAAGTAAAATTTACACTCAATTAAAAACTAAATTTAAAAAAAATAAACGCTCTAATTTAATATACCAGAGATTAATTGTAAAAATTGTAAAGGATTATATATCGGTCAAACTAAACAATATCTAAAAGAAAGACTTCAAATCGACACATAAAAATTCAATTAAAACAATATAAAAAAATGTGACACCAACTAACACAGCCTTAACAGAACATGCAGTAACACATGAACACAATTTTGACTTTAATGCTCCCATAATTTTAAAATGAAATTAATTTAAAACATGACTATTAATGGAAAGCATAAAAATACAACAAAACAAAGACTTAATTACATTATAAACAGAGACTTTAAATTTAAAGAAATGTATTTTTAACCTAATTAAAACAAAATAATGTAAACATTTCTTACTTTTAATACAAGGAAATAAAATATTATCATTGTTTGTTTATAAGTCAATCAATATACATGTTTCATATATAAAAATTTCTATTTTAAGTCTTATTATTTATGTTTATTTATTATGCCAGTTTTTTTCATTACTTAACTTATAAATAATGCATGATTTTTGAAACAAACTATTTTTAACTTAACTTTACAATTACTTTTTTGATAAACTATTATAATTAATTTATTGTTTTAGACTTATACTGATGAAGCTTTTATTAAAAAGCAAAATGTTTATAATTAATAAATAATCATCAAAATATTTAGCTGTACTTATACGTAGAAATACTCGAAAAAATGTAATTCTGAAATGGACAAAGATATGGAACTGTGGTTTTAGCGTATTCTCTAGCAAATTTAATCTACTCCCGATTATGGTATCAAAATTATACTGTATGATTTAAATTTTCGTGACAAAATTGAAGAAATTGTTATTATTGCAAACTGCGCCCTCTAGCAATTTTATTTGAAACTGTTGAGTGCCGATGGATACGGTATTTGAAAACACTGGCATTTCTCTTACAAGCAAGCTTAAGTTTGCTGTAATCAGATAAGTCATTTACAAAATACAGCCATTTAAATTATTAGACAATCAGTAGTTTCCCTTATCTTACTAAGGTCAGTACGCCAAGGAGCCTCAGACAAAACTTAAGCAAAATATTCAGGCCTTCTAATGATGTTATTAAAGTCATAGTTTCAAATAAGAATTTTTGGTGAAATTTTGAATTTTATGCCTCGCTCTGTCAATTGCGCCTCCTTGCGGTGATATTCGGAATTTGAAAATAATTTTCTCATAGCCATTTTAGTAACAAAAACTTTTTTCTCGAAGTTCTATACCCAATAGTTTTTGAGATATGGCTGCGTACCAAGCTTAATAAAAAAGCCTACATAATTAAACAGTAGAATTTGATTACTTAAGAAAACGTTTAAAAATCAGAAGATATAAGATGAGAACCAAAGTAATATGAGAAAAGATGGTGTTAACTCGCTCAATCAAAAAATTTCGAGCTCTAGGTCATAATTTACGGTGGAAGTTTTAGATTATACATCGGACTTCATCGGGGTAGCATTGAGGAAAAGTGTTATCTTAAATTTGAAAACATATACAAGAAAAATAACGAAAGGAATAAAGGAAAAGAAATTAAAACTACTTTGTGTAATAAACAGAAGAAGAAAAAGACAGAGTTGTGACTGTTAAAAAATTTAAATCAATTTTTAACGTTCAGAAATATCAAGATACAAGGCATAAAGATGTCGTGATAATTAACTACTAGATGAGCCAGTATGCTACGCGCGCGTACAGTAGGAAGAATTACAATAAATTGAGAATGCGATAAGCATATGATTGAAGCTGTGCGTTACAGTAATAAAACGAGACAAACTATTTGAGAAACGGTTGGGCGGACGGACTGACATCCATCAGGGCGGCGCAAATTTTAATATACAACGTGTCCAAGATTATGATGCCCACTATGGGGATCTCGGAAACGGTAAGAGATGGAAGGTCGGTTAAATAGGAACAAAAGTTGCGCATTTGAAGGGATGTATTTATAGTCTTTAAAGAACTCGGATATCTCTTTTAGTCTTTGAGATAGTTTTTTACCTAATGGTTTTATTCAATTTTTGATACAACGTTTTGTTTGTTAGCAACCATCATCAACTTTATTTTTAAATACACGAAAAATATTTTTGCCATATTTAATTCTTCCTTTGATACTGAATTCAACGATATGTCACACTTTATATTTTTGAGACGTTTTGATGAGAAAATTCATATTCAATGTAAAACATCGAAAAAGTACAGTTAAAAACTAATACTAGAAACATTAAAAAACCTTAAAATTATTATAAAATTATGTTTTCTCATTTTCTAATTCCTAAGTGCAGAATAAAATAACTCACAAGTATGTATTAGTGAAAATACTGCTAATTAAACAGTTAAAATACATCTTCCCTCGTACTGTTGCATTTGATAAAAAATAAGTTGGCTTTGCATTTTGTTTTCATAACTGTCATAATTGATTGTTGTACATGTTACGTTTATTTGGTAGTCTTTGAGTGAATTACCATTTTGTGTTTACCAAAAAACAATATGGTAGGAGAACATTTTTCAAATAATGAAACATTCGATATACTGACTTGTTACATTTTGTGTCAACGTAATTGTTCTGAAGTCAAAAGAATTTATTTAAACAAATATCCAGAAAAGCGTAAACCTAACAAAAGAACTTTTCGCAGATTAGCAGTTAATCTAAAAGAATATGGTGCGTTCCAAAAACCTATTTACATCTCGCAAAAAACCTTGCAATGAAGAAAGAGCCAATACTGTTTTATTAGCTGTAACGGAAAATCCAGAGGTTTCTACTAGGAACATTGAAGAGGCAACTGACATAGGCCATTTGACAGCTCATTACGTTGTAAAGAAGGAGATAGTACATCCATATAAATTAGAATCTGCCAAGGACTTCGACCAGGTGGACCCAGGAAAGACGCAGAATATTCTGCCAATGGTATATACATGTCCATGTCAAGACAATGAATATTTTCCGAATAAAATAATATGGTCCGATGAAAGCAGAGTTAATAATAATGGAATTTTTAATCGTAGAAATGCTCATTATTGGGCAAGAGAAAAAAACACCAACACCGTTTCGGATTTAATATGTGAGCTGCTATATTTGGTACTTCAAATTATAGGTCCCTTTCATTTACCACGAATCCTTAAATTCTGAACGATACCAAATTTTACTCCAAAATGAATTAGAGATAGCTTTGAATGATTTGTCTATCCAAGAAATTGAAGGTTGTTGGTTTATGCAGGACGGTGCACCAGCACATAATTCTAGAGTTGTCAGAGAATACTTGTCAGTTAGAGTTCCAGAAAGATGGTTTGCAACTTATGCAAATGTACTGTGGCCAGCCTGTTCTCCAGATATAACACCTTTGGATTTTTTTCTTTGGGAATGCATTAAAAAATTACATTTATGGAAACGATATTGAAAACGAAGAAATGTTACAAAGATTAGTTTTCGAAGCGTGATAGTATTACCCTCAAATGTTGAGGAATGTAAGTTAAATTCTACAGTTAGAAGATGATATTTATATTTGGAGAATAACGGGAATCTTTTGAACATCTTTTGTGAGTTTATTAACCTTAAAATAACTTTGTTTTTATTTGTCTATTATTTCAAATTACAAAAGATATTTTTATTATAATTTTACGGTTTTCTAATGTTTCGGTACTGTACGTTTTCGATATTTTACATTGAATATGTATTTTCTCATCCGAAACGTCTCAAAATATAAAATGTGACATATCGTTGAATTCAGTATCAAGGAGAGAATTAAATATGGCAAAAAATATTTTTTCGTGTATTTAAAAAAATAAAGTTGATGATGGTTGCTAACAAACGAAACGTTGTATCAAAAATTGGATAAAACCATTAGGTAGAGCTAGAAAAGTGGCAATGAAAATGTGCTATTCAAATAAGGTCAGAAAAAAATAAAAACGAAAATCAGAAAACTTAATTTTTTTAATATCTCAAAACTAAAAGAGATATCCAAATTCTTCAAAGACTATAAATACATCCTTTCAAATGCGCAACTTTTGTTCCATTTAACCGACCTTCCATCTCTTACCGTTTCCGAGATCCCCATCCTTATCTTGGACACGTTGTATATGATCTCAAAATTTTTCTTGGATTTCATGACATCAAATTTTGTGAAAACGTTTCATTGAGAATTTTTATTTATTTATTAACATATTAACCGTTTATTAATATAAAAGAAGAAGCCAGCGAAGTTGAAAACATCGCAGCCTATGGGACATTATTGTAACGAATAACGAAATTTATTTGAGATAGAATTAGAATAGTAGAATTGCATTACTTTGAATTTGGAAGGATGGTATAGTATGGAATGACAGAAACTTAATCACCAAAAAAATTACAGAATAGACTCCAAGAGGTAACAAACAAAAATGAAAATCAGCCGTGAATTCAAAAACATACAAAATAAAGGTAATAAGAGAAAAACCACACCAAATTCAGTGAGTCAGTAATAAACTAAAAAAGGAGAATAAAATTCCGATGATTTAACATTTTTTCAAAAATTTTTAATTTCGACTCCCAACCAAGACAACTGATTCCCGATCATTATACAGGGTGATTCATTACTATTTGGAAATAATTTAACACTAGAATCCCGACCTTTAATTATGAAGATTTAACCCAAAACACCTAGATGAAAGGTTGTTCATTACTAAGTTACTGGGTGTTTTGTTTAAAAATTTAAAAACGATTTGTGCTTAGTATTTTAAAATTAATTGACGTATTTATTTCATATTTGGCAGGAAGTGTAGACACTGTACACCCTACACCCTTCTAAATTATGTTAAAAAACATTTTTGTCTACTATCAGAGACGTACGACAGGGGTAAGTGACCGGTTAATCGTGCCCAAATTCTACGCCACTGGCGGAATAAAAATTTTAGTACAATTTTTCAATCCTAATATTTATCAAGTAAATAATGTACTTTCCCATAACGATTAAGCAATATTTTCGAGATATTTTAAGTAAACATGAAGCTGTACCATTGAATTGAAAAAATGAAAGCACCCCACTAGATCAAAAGAATTAATATGCAGTTCAGAACCCAACTACACGAAACAAATAATATTGAAAAATTGTCCAAACAAATGTGACTTATCGGATTGTAATTTAAATAGAAATCAGGTTATTTGTTTTAATAATATTTTAAAAATCACTTTGAATTATTTTAAAGTTAGAAGATATATTTTATTTTTGTCAATAAATTTTAGTATTTTTTATTGTTAACACGATTAAAAGCTTTCAATTTCGTATTAAATGCAATCCACTGGCTCAAAACGTCGATATTAGTTATTACCGAGTGTACATACCAAAATTTAAAAAATGATACAGCTTCATGTTTAACTTAAAATATCTCGAAAAATATTGACTTAATCGTTATAAGGAAAAGAGTACATTATTTACTTAAAAAATATTGGAAAATCGAAAAATTTTACTAAGACTTCTATTCCGCCAGTGACTTAAAATTTGGGGACGATTAACAGGTCACTTACCCCTATCGTACGCCTCTGGTAGTAGACAGAAATGTTTGTTTAACGTAATTTAGAAGAGGTAGTGTACACCTGCCAAATATGAAATGGATACGTCAATTAGTTTTAAAATACTGAGCACAAATAGTTTTTAAATTTTTAAACAAAACACCCTGTAACTTAGTAATGAACAACCTTTCATCTAGGTGTTTTGGGTTATATCTTCATAATTAAAAGTCAGGATTCTAGTGTTAAATTATTTCCAAATAGTAATGAATCACCCTGTGTCATCATTACAAAAATATGATAATCATAAAATCACTAAAAAACCCCTTTCGCAACCAACTCTGCCTTGTAATGGTCGCCGTTTTTGCAGCACGCCACATTGCAACTACCACCACCTCGCTAGAAAAGCGATTGACTCTCTACCATAGCACCTATACATATGGTCGTCATTTAAAAAAAAAATGGCTATAACAGTAATTTCGTAACTAACATTACCGTCTGTAAATTGATATGAGCATAGGATGTTGTGGTGATAAACAGCTGGAAATTAATAACTAGCGGTAAAGTTCTAAAAATGCTCTAATTTTTGTAATTGTTTAAACCATTATTGTTAGACATGGAGTATTTAGTAGAACTCATTAAGAATTGTCAGTTCTTGGTAAAAATTATAATTAATTTTTTTATAGTTTTATAGTGTAGATGATCAAGTATCATGCTAGATTTACAAATGTCGTCATGCAATGGCTGTTCTGTTATATTTCATTTTCTTATTTACCTTCTATAATGTCTACACATTTAATTAGTATTATTACATATGAATACTAAGGTGAGTAAGAGTTTTGACATGTTTAGGTTTTAGTGTTTTTTATAAACCTTGAAGCAAATGCATTGCCAAGACGAACCAATTTACAATTACACACGGTTTCGTCACCACACTATACAGGTGTATACTGATCTTCTGGGACACCATACATAACACTTAAATCATAATATATTTTATTCACAATCACCATATTATAGAGCTATTATTATGCCGTTATGAAACGTATTATAACACCTATAAAACACTAGTGTTTTATATTCCATAAAACATTAGTGTTTTGTAATATTTAAAATTCAAGAAAAATTTGCAGAAAATTTAGTAATTATTTATTAACATTAAATTAACATCACGTTAACATCAAAAGTAAAACTTATTTGCAATATCAGGGATTTAACATTTACACAAACCACGTTTGAGAAGACTGCATCGCGGGAGATCTCTTTGCATTGTGCTGGATTTTCCTTGAATTTTTCTAGCAATGTCGATTTTATTTGACTCGCTTCTTCTATATACCCCTCAACAACAACTAGATGACCTCCACCTTCGTGCCTCTTGAAGAGTGAGAATATCACCACCAGCATTAGCCAACAGAGTCGCCGAAGAACGGCACATACTATGGCCCGTGTAAGATTTAGAGCGTCGTAGAAGTTTTAAGAAAGAAGCAATCTGTGAGGATTCTGAAATAGTGTTAATTCCCACAGGTTGCACGGTGCATTTTGAATTTAGATATCACAATAAAAATATTCCCTGAGGGAATAGTAACTTTTTAGGACGTAGGCGTAAGTATTTCTTGCATATCTCCATAACATTAACAGAGAATCCTTCGTCTAATACAGTGAAAACTTTCTTGACATATTGGTCTTTGTTTCTGGATGGACACATAGATAAAAGATCCTTTATCTTTCACATGTTCAATATTTAAGTTTACCAGTTCAATGCATCGTAAACCTCCACAAACACCCATTATGACAGCAACCTAGAAATATTTAAAATAATTAAGATACCAAATACAAAAGAAAAGAAAATTGGTTGTACCTTCATCATTAAGTACTTTTCATCAGATGCTGTTTTCAAAAATTGTTCGATGTGTCCCTCTCAAGCACTTTTGCCTTCTTTGGCCTTGTAGTTTTTTATTGGCTCTTGAGATAAGCAATTAATTTGCCGTATTTTGATATGTCAATATTTTTATGCACATTCAAAGTTGCTCTTAACATTGAATATTTCTGTTCACATCGACGAGGAGGCAAACTTGCTTCTTACATTTAAAAAATAAGCCAACAGGACGTTCTCGTTTATGATGTTTGCACCTCTTTTTCTCTCCATTGATTAAAGGTAGCAAATTCTTTTATGTATGCATCTTTAGATTTGGCCGGCAACAGTTGCAGGGTTACTTCTTCAGCTTCTGCTTTAATTTCTACCGGCAAAGAATCACTTTCTGACATTTTTCAAAACGACGCACACAAACGGTTTCTAATTTTTTCACAAATATTGTTTTAATAAACAAGCATCCTAGCAACTAATAATGCAAAGCCGCCCAAAGTTTCACTAAATTTTCTAATATTTGCTATTACATTGAAATTTTAAAACTGTCAGATTACTTATTTTCAATTAAATTGGTTTGATTGTGGATAAAATTTTGAATTGCATTCGTGTTTTAGTGGCATATTATCCCCTTAAGAAAATTAAAACACATATACAATAAATAGCTATAAAATGTACCACACGAATAAATTAAAAATAAAACAAATTTAGCAGAACAATTTGTCACTATTTTTGAATTATTTAGAATGTTGCTTGACTTTTCAAAAAAAAATTTTTTTAATAAAAAATGCGTTTGAAATTAATCCCAAATTAACTGAGCTAAAGTTATAGTTTTGTTGCATATTATTAAACGCAATCTTAAGCATCTACTATAAGTAACCTCTGTCCACTGAAGAATGTGACAAAAGTCATTTTTTTATTATAATTGGGGTTTCTTTTCTTTGGTAAACTACTTTTTATTTTTCTGATAATCCTTTTCAGTAATTTTTACGGTGTTACAAATATCAACTAAACGAGAATCAGTATAATCGATTAACTTTGTGAATTATTTTCAGCAAATTGATTGAATTTAACATGATTTATTTAGAAGTATCTATCTTTTACGGCTTGATTGTACTTTTAAATTTTGTTGTGGAAGAGCTTCATCTCTCATTCCTACGTTTATTTAGATGTGATTGTTTAGTATCACAAGTTTCTTCAGTCGGATTTACTTAGGGGTCTGTTCCCTCTAGCCAACTAAAATAAAAGATGCTTTTTAAGAAATATACTTGATTTTTGGTCAGATTTAATAATTATTAGAAATCGATAGCACCTACTATGTGCGACTCACGTAAATACTCTCAAAAACTACAATTATTTGTGGCATTCATGCATCAGTATGATGAATAAATACGAAGCAAGGTGAATGATTTTAATTGTATTGAGAAGATTAACATATTGAGAAGGTTTAACAAGAAATGTTTTCAGCAATTAAAGTGTTATTACTAATCTTTAAAGTGTTTAACAGCCGTCTATCGTGCCCCTTATCTCAGACCCACCCTCGAGCTTTTTTATACGTAAATAACGTGCACATCCCTAGATCAAATAATAACAGTAAAAATAGGATTATTCCCATGTCCACTTACGGATTTCGTAGTTTCCATAACCACAATCTTGAGTAAATAGGTTTGGGTACATCCCAAACTTTGTGAAAAATCAAAACTACCGCCAGTGTTAAAAGGATAATTGTAGTTAAGCAGTCGTATTTTTAAACTTTTGTTTAACCTAATTTTTGCAATATGTAAGTGTTAGATTGTCATTGCCGTGATGAGTAAAAGGTAATTTAGAATGTAGTGTATATATTTGTAGCAAATAGACAAACTTAAATAGTGGTTTAATGTTTGGTATACAGTTTGTTCTACAAAAAAAGGCCCAAGAGTATAGCGACTTTATTTGTAATCTAACCCCATACATATTAATAAATGGGATACTGTAGCTACTTGGCAAAAAGCAATTGTGTTTAATCACCTTCATTTGTTTGTGGTGACGTCATTTTTTAAATTGAAGGTATCATTTTTTTTTCACTTCACTTTTCACATGTCAAAACATTTAATAGTGTTACTATAATAAAATTTCTCAAAAAATTGAAAAAACTTGTTTGAGGTAGTAGGCCATGTAAACAAAACTTAAAAAAAATAATTACTCATAATGAATCAACATAAAAAACACTTGTTTAACTACAAATCAAGAGAATAGGAACGATTATTTCTAATGAAAACTACTGCAATGTTCAAACTGCTAGCCATTGTTGTCTATGCATAACTGGCATCGTTTGCTCACACTATTTACTACCCGAATTAGCACATCTTCACGAATATCAAAAATAGTCTAATTTGGGCCTTTAGCTCGTCTACCTTTTGGGGTATTATTGTAAAACTTTGTCTTTTAAATCATTCCACAGAAGGAGGAAGGTGCATTTGTCAGACCACAGAATTTTCTTGGGAAAATTAGGATTTTCAGTATCGTTCGGTTAATTATTTTTACCAATTGTTTGTTCCAAAGAATTACGAATGAGCAGCCGACTAGATCAAACCGGTTTTCTACATTTTTTGCAAAAATTTCATTGTATAACCCTACCAAAACTATAGACCGTTGAAAAGTACTTAAAATTCTCTAGAAGAAGAAGCCAAAAAAAGGATACCCTTTAATTTAAAAAAAATATCGATAACGTCACCACAAATAAATGAAAAGTCAGGTTGCCAAACTGATATAAATGCAGGCGTTGTGATATACACTGGTTGGGAGTTATAACAAAGTTGTGCGTTATGAAAAACAAACGTAATTGGGAGTTGTGAAAATAGTTGGGAGTTGTGACAACATGCACAAGTTGGGAGTTATGATCTATTTTGGAGTTGGGCTTTATGAAAATTGGGAGTTGTGATATGGATTCTTGACCATCAGTGAACGATGTCGGTTGGTAGGTTACAGTTATTACAATTTTTTTCTTAAAATAATTATATGTTTTAATCTAATTTATGGTAAACGGTGTTGGTTGGTAGGTTACAGTTATTAACAATTTTCTTTTTTAAAAAATTACAGGTTTATGTGAAAATAAGCGTCTACAATATAACAAAACAAAACAAACTTTTTAGATATAATTTAACAAAATTTGTCTTTTTTTTAATCAAAAAATGACAAAAAGTTTGTTGTTCATTATAATTCGAGCCAATTGTAGTTAAAATATTATTAAAATATAATCAGTTAGACAAATTGTAGAATCTATAATTCAGTCGCACCAAAACTTTTCTACATAATAATTTTTAAATTGTTAAATAAATTAGACATTCTGTCGTTGATACTGTAATAGATTGTATGTTAAAAAAATGCCACATTGGGGTTACAGTGCCAAAGTAATCAAAAAAAAAATAAGAAGGAATACAATAACTGTTCATAACCAACTGTTAGTCACAATAAAAGTAACATAGCACAGTCTGTAGTCTATATTTTCTGAAATTATAACTCTTAAAGTAACAAAAATATTCTATTTTTTTACTTCCTGAAATTGTTGATTTTGACATACAAACTATTGCAGTATCAACGATGATTTGATTCGTGCGGCAAAAAGTCGGCATGTGACACATTTAGAATATTCTGTTTTGACATTTACTTTTTCATTCGATTTTTTATTTAATATTTGTTGTCCGTTTTTTAAATTCTTTTTTGAGAAAGAAGTGTCAAAGATAAAGTCTAAACAATGCTTCAATTAATTATTTTTTGTTTACCATGGCTGGACTAGATTATCTAAACCAAATACTAGAGAAACGCGTTTTGTGATTTTATTAATAGAAATAAGTGAATCAACCTTTATATCATTAAAAGGAGAAAAAATTAGCCAATTAATGAAGTGATCGCTAACTAGGGTTTTTGTTCCAAAAAACATTGCATTATATTTTGAAGAGAAAAACTACTACACGAAATCTCTTTGACCCCCTGTAGATTATGAAAACTTTTGTTTTCTATCCCTTACACCAACAGAGACAAACACAATTTAAAGAAAATGAATAAAATTCATTTTCAGATATACAGTCACTTTGTTTGGCTACTGCCAAATCTTTTCCTATTGACCATTTTTCTATCTGCTATAGTTTCCAAGATTCACATCTAAATAAAAGAAAAACTCACTCTGTATAACGGTTATTTACGTGTTTTATATCGTACCCTGATTGTCACTGTACAATACAAGTTTATTAATTTAGAAATAGCATTTTTACAATTCTCTCTCCGACACATTTTAATTTATATAATTATTATCTAATGCAACAAAATACTCTAATGTTAAAAGTTTACTTAAACAATCATATTTTTCTATTTATTTAATATTCGGTACTTAGATTTATTTCTGTAGTTTTGAATAAAAGAGTTTGTAATACAGCACAATAAATTGGAAAACTAAACAAAAGCGTTTGCATTTACATTTACAGCAAGATGGTGCTCCTCCGTATTATCTATTACTCGTCTATATGTTTCATTACAGTACGGTTAATCATGAATCCAAAATTTATGTTCTTATGTCATACATATTGCGATGGATTGTTAATATGCTTTTAATAAACACAATTTTTATTTAGCATGAGACTCCAATTTTTTTAATAATTCTTATAAATTTAACTTCAAACTTTTAACTCTCTCTTAATCTCAGGTTTGGATTCGGTTTTAAATTGAAATTATTAATTTAGTATAACAACAAATTTATTTATCTATGGCACTTATTTAATACAAAACACATAACATAAATATTTTTATAAAACCCTACTTTTGCTTGCAAGTATATCACATAAATCTACTGAATAATTTTATTTATATTTAACACAAACATTAATTCATCTACAAAATTTTGTAAGACGAACCTGTAGCATTTGACAAAATTCTATTTAGTTCCGCACATTGATTTCGTCCGACGCATAAACCGCTTTTCTTGTTTAATCGCTATTAACAAAATTTTCTTCATTCTTTCTATCCATTTTCTTTACCAGTTTCTTAATTGTTTATAACAATTTTATTACAACGCAGGCAAATAATAAACGCAAGCTGCAACAACGCGGCGATTTTAATTGTTTATTCACAATTAAATTTATTCATTTTTTGGAGATTTACTTTTATGTTACTTTTTACACGTTCATTCGGAAATGCATAACGTCTTTAATTATTAACCGTTAATTTCATTCGACTGATTTTAATTATTACTTGTTCACTTTATTTGTATTTCAATGTTCAATCACTTTTGTTTAGTTTTCACCCATTATTCTTTTGACATTCCGTCACTGTCTCTTCAATTTTATTTGATGTTAACACTTCTACATTTTAACACCGAATGTCTTTACGTCTCAACCATAACTCTCCTCTGTTTCCTGTTTTTATTTTGTCCTTCAAAATGTTCACATGAAATCACTAGTTTTTTTCCAGATATCGCTGTTATCTTATTTCGCGGTGCCGTCTGTTGGTAATAATACTCAATACTATATTTTGTTCATTCAGACTTTCATAAACGTTCTTTTATTTAACTGCAGATAATTTTATTTTAGCGTTACACTAACAAACAATTCTATTCACTATTTAATTAATAAAGGTTTTATCTACAAAAATGAAAAAATTCTTTCCTTAATTAAATAGATGGTTCTAACTTTATCAATATACGTTTTCAATGATTGACTTGAATAAACACTATAAATTATGTTAATAAAATTTTCTTTTCCAAATTTTGTTTATTTAAATAAAACGTTTCCAGTGCAATATGTCGCTTTGTTGAGTACCGGCATAACATATAAAAAGTTAGGAATGAAAACTTATAATTGACACAATTTGAATAAAATAATATTTATTCGGACAGAAAATGGAAACTAAGTTATTATATTTCTCTAGTCAATGATAAGCCATAAACTGGAAGAATTTCAACTGTTGACATGGTATTGTAATTTAAAAAAATTGTGTTTACCTGTGTTCATCCTTACAACTCCAATAATTCAATTTGACTTTAATGTTTTTCCTGAAAAACTTCTCATTAATATTTAAATTAGCCGACCTTTATTCGTTTATAGGAGAACAACAAAAATTACAAATTTTGGTAGTTTTTTTCAAACCTTTTCTATTTAGCATCCTTTCCTAGGAATTTAAATAAAATTTTAACACCAAAAGGATTTTAAATCTGACAACTACCAGCAATCGCTAAGTATTAAAATCCCTAAACCAAAGGATTTTTGTAATAAAAAAAGGTTACACCACCCAAACTTAAATAAAAAACAAATTCAATTACATTTGCAGAATGATTTATTTGTACAATTTTCGCATTTCAATTGATGTCACAAGAAATGCAGCAATGTTAAGAACAACAAAACCAGTAGGAGTTGTTTTGATATATTTTTATTATTAGATTTTTTAAAATTAAATTAATGTCAAAGTGTGCTTTAAGATATTATCTTTACATTGATGTTTTCTAAGGTAATTGAGTGAAAAAAAAGTAATTTTAGGTTTCTGTACAATACAAATAAAAATGTGGAAGAACGTTATTATTTCGTTTGTATATTCATATAGTCAGTATTTACAAAATTTACTCCTATTCATAGTCTATAGCAACCCATTTTCAGTAAAGTAGATTAATTTTAAGTTTTTACGGTTTCTATTATTCTGAAATTATAAAGTATTTGTGTATTGCTGAAATTATTTGTAATATTTACGAAACTAAAGTAAGATTTAGCTGAACCAATTTTAAAGGTAAAATTTGATTAATCAAATATTAAAAACAAGGTGTCATATCTATAATGTACTAAATAAATTTAAGAAGTTAATATTCTAAAAATTATAACAAATTTTTATATATTGGTAATATTTATTATTTAATTGTATATAATTTTAAACAATTCCCAATATGGTTTTTTATTCATAATTGGTTTCCTCCAATAACACGTTATGGTATTTAATGTATGGTCTATTAGAACCCCTTCCAAGTGGATGAAGTAAGAAAGCAATTGAAAAATTTGAGTTCTTTATCAAGGTTTTTGATCAGTTCTTTATTTTCATCAATTGATGGTAAAGTCCATTAATTCAAAGATTTTTATTTTGTACACAAATAAATAAAAATAGTAATTTTTTCTATAATTATCATTAATTTGTTCGGTAAAACATAAATTGTGTTGTTTGTCGCATTAAATTATTTATTAATACAAAAAATTAGAATGGATTTCATTGTTAATTGATGAAAGTAAGGCATACAATTGAACTTGACTATTGACCTAACTTTTGCAAAAGCCTTGATCAAACCAACATTACTGAGTTGTTTCTTAGTAATTCCACCAAAATAGTTCAACAAATCTTCTACGCATTGTAGAGTATAGTAAGGATGGCTCTTGGTATTCTTTTTCCTTGATCTTCATCAGTTTATAATTCAAACTTGTTTTTCTATCTAGAATTTTATTTACCCTCCTCTTAATCACTCTTTAATATCTTGTCTTGTGTAAATCCATATACTTTCTGACAATAGTAGTTATATTTTATTTCATCGTCATATTCAAAATTGATACTTATTATCGTTTATTTTCAAGATTATTATTTCACAAAATTTTGGTTATACCGTTCCATCCCATTGGCATTAAAAAAATACACAATCAACTTTTGTTTGAAGTTTTTCCGGAAGATTTTTGATATTGGTGGTACTTTTGTACTGGGATAAAAAAGAGCAATTATCAGTTAAGAATAGTGATTTTTTGAATAGTATTCCTTTTAACAAAGAGGCTTTTAATTCAGGAATATTCTTTTGGAAAAAATATTCTCGAAATATTTGATAATCAATCAAAGCAGATATTTGGCTCTAGTAGTCAACAGGTAATATTTTTAGATCCTTTAACGTCCCTTTAATTTTAATTTTTGTTACATTTACATATCAGTGTGGAATTCGTTTTCTTAAAATAGCACTTACCCGATTTTTTTATTTTTTATTTTGCAAAACAAAGTCGGATATGGTTTAAAGTTATGTTTGTTGATAAATTATTTTAATTCACGACAAAATCTACGATGGCCACATTATCTGCATCTAACTTTTAGTTATTTTTGAGTTCTTCAATGCCATGCATTTTATTAAATCTCACTAGCTAATCATTACATGATTATAGAATTTTAATTTTTCCTAAATATGTCGGCTTGTTCAGTGCATTTCGCCGTTGCATTATCAAGGATAATAACTTTTTTTCTTTGTTTTTTTGTATCGAGAACTAAAAAACTCTGAATTGGTTACACATGCTTTTAATTTAAAAATGTCTACGACTGTTCGAATTCCAAAACTATACTCTACAATTAGTGACGACGACGGTTTTGCATCATTTTTTTGCTTTTTAAATATATTTTTTCTACAAACGTCAAAAAATGACAAGGTTCGCGCATTGACAACAATATGCAAAGTGACCCTTTTTTCATTTTCCTTCGTTACCATGACACCGTGCGCGAAGTAGTGTGCGAAATACTTACTTCGCACACTGCATGTAAACTATATGGGATTTTTATATTTTAACCTTTATGTTCCTCAATCAAGCAAAATTAAAGAAATCATTTATTTATTAATGTATAACAATAATTAAGGCTTTCAAATTGTGAGAAAATTTTACACTACCTAATTTTATTTATTAGTTGAAAGACTATCCATTTTTGACTGCCGTAGAGGTGACAGCACTTGATCCTGAAATTTCACAGTCTAAAATTTTATTTGATATTTGAATTTTATTATTGATAGAATCTTCCACGTATCCCTCCGCCACAGTCAAAGATTTCCATCCTCCATGTCGCTTCAAAACACATATATCGGCCCCCGTATTAGCAAGAGTGTGGCTGATGTTCTCCGAAAACAACGGCCAGTGTAGGCATCAGGATTTTATAATTTTAGGTGTTCTGCTATTAAACTAGGCATTTTTCCAATACTATTTATTCCAACAACTTGGTTAAAACATCTCTTATTTTGATACTTCAAAAACAATCGGCGACTGGTAGCATAACTTGGACGAAGAACCGCATATTTTCGGTAAATGTCAGTATAATCTAAATTTGAAACTGTAAAAATTCGTTGTATATTCATTTTTGTATCGGATACTTTAACAATCAAAATGTAATTTTTATCTTCTATGTCATCGACCATCATTTTAGTGAGTTCCTCACCACGGCGGAAGCACCCGAAATACCCAGTATTAAAACGACCTAAAAGGAAATCAGTAATTTAAAAAACACATAAAACAATCATCAAAAATCTACCTTAACTAACAAATAGGTTTCATCATCTGCCTCTCTTATGAATTGATCAACTTCCTCTCGAGTCAATACCTTAGATTTCTTAGGATGGTTTCCAACTGACAATTTTTTCAAATATGGAACCAACTTGGTAAATTTCTTAAAATTCACGTTTTCTTTAACATTGAGTGTTGCTTTCAACATAAAATATATTGCCCATAACGTGGAAGACTTCAGCTTCTTAGACTTCTCTGCAAAATATGCCAACAGCACATTTTCGGATATTTTTCTGGCTTTATTTGCTTCACACCACTCTTTAAATTGCTGATATGCATTTTCATACTGGCGCCTCGATTTCTCCGGTAAAAGATTTGAAATTACTGAATTGGCCGCATCTATCAAGTTAGGTAGGGTACTGCTTAGTTCATCGTCGCTCAAAATTTCCATTATTTTACAGTTATAAATATCACACACGAAATTGACGCGAATAAAAAGTCACTCCAAAATAATTATCAAGACTCACTTTGAAATAATTGTCAACAAATGCCATTTTTTTTATTTCCATAGTTACAGTAATTACTTGATTTGGAAAAACAGTTTAAGCCAGTTCAATACTATTTTTATATTAAGTTAAGCATATTACTTAATTTAGAACAATATTTTTGACGTTTGTAGAAAAACTTTTGTTTGCATCTCATGCGCGAAATACTTTGGTGAAAGTAAAGTAGCATTTCGCGCACTTGATACAAAAATAACTATTATTTATCTAGAACCAGTAGAACCTTTTTTTTGCGTTTCAGTTCTGCACTATTCACATGCTACTTCTCTCAGTATACATAGCGATCAAAAAGAAAAAAATTGTTGGTACTATCGAAAAAATTAACTATTATTATTCATATAAACAGCTGTTTTTATTAAATCATACCACATCTACATAATAGTATATTATGCTACTAGGAGTAGAACGCATTCTTTTTGTGTTGAGCGAAGGTATTGCGGCCGAAGCGCAGCTGAGGCCGCAAAATACTTTGCGAAACACAAAAGGCGTTCGACTCCGTGTAGCATATACTATTTTTCTTCAAGCGTAAAAAACCAAATTCTTGAAGTAATTGAGGTGGTTTTAGAATGAATAGGCAACAGCGTTAACTCAACTTTACAACTGTCAAACATGACTGTCAAACAACATTATTTTTGTTGTGTGTATTAACACGGTTTGTAAAAGGAAAATTTTTGTATTAATTTGTAGAGTAAGAAAGAAAGCTATAATTATTTAACAATACAACAATAATAATAATTAACTCTTATTTCAGATGAAAACTTAAACAAACATTCTTTTGTAGTAACTATATAGTGGAAAAAATACCTATTTCTTATTTATAGTAATATTAAAGGTACAATTTTGTAATGTCGAGTTAATAATATTTAATCCACTACTTGCTGTTTTAGAACTGACATTGACGTCATTATAGTCGTGATGGATTTCATATTCACTTGACTGGGATATGCTCGATGTTGCGGTGGAAGTACTAGGCCTGTTAAGATCACCTGATGTTACGGTAGATGTGTTACCTTCATCGCACCCTAATATTCTATTGGCAATTTCACGTTTGTTTGAAAGGGAGTCTTCGATGTATCCCTCAGCTACATTGTTAGATTTCCATCCACCGTGTCTTTTAGAGTGGTAATGTCTCCACCATTGTCAACTAACAATGTAGCTGAGGTTCGTCGCAGTGTATGACCAGTGTATTCCTCTGGATTAGGTAGTTTTAAAAAAGTTGCCACTTGTTTTGGTATACCTGAAATTTTATGTATCCCCATAACGACACGGTGGCATCTACCATTTTGGTATTTTAAAAAAGAATCTTGTTATGTTGATGTCATTAGGTCGAAGTGTCATATATTGTCTACATAAATTTAAATAAAAATCTCCAACTATGGTAAATGTCCGTGACTTATTCGTTTTAGTATTAGGAATTTTTACTAGTATTATACGTTCCAGGTCTTCGATATCCTGTATTCTTAAATTGACTAGTTCGTCGCAACGACATGCCCCACTAACTCCGAATATTAATACGATCTAAGAAAATAGTATCTACTTTAGCGATTGAAAAAGTTATATTTGAAATTACCTTCATGGCCAAATATTCATTGTTTGGCGCATTTTGTAAAAAGTTATTAAAATGTTCTTTTGAGAAAACTTTTGCTTTTTTTGGTTGATACCCATCAGCTTGGCGCTTCAAGAAGGAAATTAATTTTGCGTAATTTTTTAAGTTTATGTCATGTTTAATATTTAATTGGCACTTTAGCATGGAATATTGTGCCCATAATGACGTTTCTGTGTAATTGATTATATTATTTTCTTAAGGCGCCCATTTCAAAATTTATTGTAAGCAAAATCATATATTTTGCGCGATTTGTTGGGGATCAAATTTTCAACTAAGGCATCGGCGATTTGTTTTATTTTAGGTGGAGTTCCTTCAATTTGCGACATTTTTAAAAGTTTAAATTTTAAATGGCGTTTCTGCTTAAAAAGTGCTAATACCTCTACCGGCAAACTAAGTTACTAATTGAGCGTAAAATAATAATATTATTGTACGCCGTAAAATAATGTAGTCGTTCTATATATTCAATGCGGTATAGTAAAATTCATATTTTAGCACGCTTGAAGAAAAAATTCATATTTTAGCACGCTTGAAGAAAAATGCATTTTATATATTTATAATAAATGCTCGAAGTGACTGCAATTGTTTAAATTATATATGTTAATTCGACGTTTTAAATTTTCAAATCCATTTCTGGAGCAATATCCCTTACAGCTTTGTTTACCGCTTCTTGTAGTGCTTCTAAACTATGTATCCGATGCTTGTAAATTGTGTTTTTAAATAAAAAAAATAAAGAGGTTTTAGATAGGGAGATCTTGGTGGCCATCTGGCTCTGCTAATTAATCGGTCAGAATGAAATTCATTCAACAAAGCGAGATTTGTACGGGCTGTAGGAGCTGGAGCACCATCTTGCATAAAATACCCTTCTCTTAATTCGTCATCATAAACTTGTTCAAAGAACTTCGTAATATTACATTTCGGTAAACTTCACCCATTATAGTCTCGTGAAAGAAAATTGGTCCGATAATTCGGCCTCTGGAAATTGATATCCATGCACCCGCCTTAATCTAATGTAAACTTGTTTCAACATAATTGTGTGGATTTTCTGTTGACCATGTTCGATAGTGATAGTGATAGTGAATTTACATAACCACTTAGATGGAACCAAGCTTCATCGGTAAAAAATGTCAAGATGTCATTATTATTTAAATGTTAAATAAACCAATTACAATATGCAATTCTTGAGTATAGTTGTTGCATTAACAATAACATTAACCTTGTATAAATGCATATGTAATTCTTTTTTAAGAATCTTTTGACAAGTTCCATAGGAAGGTTCTACAAAAAAACACATGTTTTATTTTCTTAATAATTAACACCTTCTTACCAATTTGTGCAGACAGTTGTCAAATAGGCTTAGTAGGACTTTTGTTCCATCATTTGCATGTACATTTTAACGGTAAGAACCCAATTATTTTCTACTTTATGATCTCTCTCTATACTAAATAGCAGTCGAGTATTTTGATTCTCGTTCATCAATATAATAATATTCTATTTTACTATTTTTCAAATAAATAAAATAAGAAATTACATGACGGTTTCCAAAAGAAATACTTTCATACTATTTCCGACGAATTAGAATTGGTACGTAAAACAATTCTTGTCTGGAAGAAAATTTTATTCAAATCTGGTATTTGATTAGATTTACGTATATTCTGAATATCCAATAGCTAAAAGAGTACTTAACCTTCTATTCAATTTCAAATATATTACTTCTTCGCATTTTTCAAGAAAAACTGTGTTTAATAAAAACAATTTTTGATCCAATGACCTGATAACCTGACTTTTTAACGATAGGTATCTAGAAAAAATGACAATTAAAAAAAAGTTCGAAAGGAAAAACCGATAACTTGTATTTGAACTATTTATTTCTAAAACGTACTTTTTCTAAATTTTTTCAAACAGAATTCCAGTCTTACAACGTGTTCAAGGAAGCTATCTTTCAAAAAACGGGTAAAAGAATCCGTACTGACGGTTTAACCTGTATATTTACAATTCGTTAATATTTCTGTAATTTAACAGCTAAAGTTTTTACTTTTTAATTGTTATTAAGTACTTCCAAAATTCGAAAGTCAATAATAAATGACATAACATTTATTTTTTTTTAGAAAACAGTATTTAAGTGTTTTTCTTCTTACCTCCTACGGGTTCTTTGTGTTGGTTTGGAGGGTTGGGGGTTTTTTTTTTTTTTTTTTTTTTTTTTTTTTTTTTTTTTTTTTTTTTTTTTTTTTTTTTTTTTTTTTTTTTTTTTTTTTTTTTTTTTTTTTTTTTTTTTTTTTTTTTTTTTTTTTTTTTTTTAGTTTATTTTGGTTTATTTTTTTATTTGTTTTTTTTTTTTTTTTCATTTTTACTATCAAAATTTAGTCGCGGTGCACACTTTCTATATCGTCATAGACGTTTAGATGTTTTCAGTCAAGCACACCTTCTCTTTGCTCTTATACGTTTATTAGGATCTGGGTGATATGAAGTTCTGATTAAAACGCTTGTTTTTAAGTTACTAAACATTGGAGAGTTGATGTTACTTATCCTTTATCCCACATTGATGTTCAATACCTATTTTGCACTTGTCGTCAATATGTCGTAATAATATATTGTGGCACTAGATGTCGCGCCCCCTTACTTTTCGTATATCATGAACATCATTTAAAGACTGAAATGTTTGATAAACAAAATAATTAAATAAAAAAACTGTAAGGTTGAAGTATATTATGTTGTAGCTATTAAGAAACAAGCAGAAGAATTACGAAACCAGTGTCAATAATACACTATAAAACATTATTTTATAATAGAAATTTATTATGTACACTCATGAAATTTAAAACTTGGACACCACAATTTCTGTAAACAAAAGTTTGCACATTGTGAAGCGGGATTAAGGGTATCATTTACAATTCTAACAGCAGGTAGTCTCAGCAGAGGTTATCTTATAGAAGGACTGTAGAATGAATCATTACACTAAGCACGTTTTAGAAAATAGGTAATTTACGTTGCTTACTTAATTTTTTTCTTTAAAGAATATATTTGAAGGTATCGCTAATTAAACACCATAGCTCGATTAATTATCGAATCAAAATTTTGTTTAGGGAAATGTTTACAAAATAAAATTAGAAATAATTTTGATTTAAAAAAACGTCTACAAGCAATAACTTTTAAATTAAATCAAAAAACTAAAACATGGTTATTTGGGTTGACTAGATTATTACTTATTTTTAAATAAATCTAACCTACTAATTATTGTAAGTTATTAAAAAATCATTAAACTCTATAGTCATAATATTTAGTCCTTACAAAATGTATATTTTATGACGTTTCATTTTTTTTCTGTAGTTAATATAAAAAATGAAAAACTAAGGCAATTCTTATTGTCAACGTATATATTTAGTTTTTTGACAAGAATTTATTACATAATTATAATTAAGATACCAAGTTATAATTTAAAAATTAAATGAAAACTTTTTTTTTTTTAAATAAAGGTATTACTATATAAATAAATATAAGAAATCAATAATGGGTATGACCTCCACTATTATTGATACATTCTGGGTGGAGGCGTCTGCTCATTGACGCTATCAAGGTATGAATATAATTAATATTAATCGTTTCCCATGCGGTATCAATGGCTGCAATTAGGCATTACGGTTTACTGGTATAAAATTTGGCCCTTGTTGTCTTCGGATAACAGCAAGTATTCGAGCCCAAACATTTTCGATAATGTTAAAATCTGGGCTTTTGCTGGCCAGGGTAACAGCTCCAAGTTATTTTCTCGTATCCAATTGCGCACAACCCGCGAAGTATGAATATGGGCGTTGTCCTTTAACAACAAAAATACATTATGAAAATGTTAATTTAACAGATCCAACAAACCAAGGAACAAACAGAACAACGAACCGAACAGCAATCGGAACATTAATTTGGACGATGCTACATACGAATTTTGTAGAACAGATTCGCAAAGTCCTGATTGTTCCACGAACGGTTTGCGGCGTTCCCGCAACTTGTCGGTTTTTTCTCCGACATCAAAGAAAATGCGCGCGAATGCGTTTGCAGGTTTGGACGAATTTAAACAAAACGGCGAACAAACTTATGCGGGAGAATTAAATTATTTATTTTTTGTCCTCCCCTTTTGTGGGTTTGTTGTGTTTTAGGTAATATTATGGAGTTGACAGAAGAAAAATGTTTTAAATTAATCAGTGTTTAAGAATGCAAAAAAAAATGATGTCCCTATTAGCATCATTTGGGCAGGAACTTTCCAAAATAAAAAAAGCGAAGTAAATTATAATTTTTACTCTTCTTTGTGCGTAAAAATTTGGTTGGCACTATCTTCTTGTTTTCTGCAATTTTTTCTTCTCAATAATAAATTTATATGAACTGAAAACTACTGAAAATAATTATGGGAACAGCACAACCGTTCCGTTTGTTGTTCGAATTGTGGAAATCATAAAAGATCGTTTGTCGTTCTGTTTGACTTTCGGTTCGTTGTTATGTTTGTTGCTCGGTTTGTTGTTCAGGTGTGTACGAAGCATTACAACTTAAGCAACAATTTTTGGCGAATAAAGATTAGTTTGTGATGTAATATTAGAAACACAAATTTATATCATATCAAATTTATGACAACTTAAAAACCAAGAACGTGTATGTTATTGCTAAGAAATTATTAAGGAAAAGCGCAATTGGCGGTGTAAATATTTAAAATTAGATATTTTCGAAAGTTTATAAGTCCTCTATTGTAATCTTAATACTTAAAAAGAAAATCCTGTCCATTAGCATTATAAGGAAATGGCTTTTACTTTATGAATAAGTTTCAATAACAATAGATAACCTTGCTTGTTTAATTTACTTCCTTTGAGTCATATTGCTCTAAGGGTTGTTACATTGGTCATTAGAAGTATGTAGTAAATAAACAATTACCTACTATTTGGAGAAGGGTAGTGTGAACCAATAAATAAAGTAAGAAATGTAAATTCCATTTTAGTTTAAAATTTCCAAGTGTTGTGAAAATGCCACCTCATCTCGGTGCTGATTTGAAAGCGGCGATTGTTTCGAATTATCGGCGGGCCGTAGCGAGCGTGAAATTTCACGTAATGTTAGATATACCAAAAAGCACCGTAGGGCATTACCGAGTAAAATGGAATCTTGAACACACTTTGGAAAGAGCCATCGGAAGTGGTAGACCTAAAGTATCTACACATGCTCAAGATCTCGAGTTGTTTCATTACGTAACAGAACAACCATTTGCTACATACTCCAGGGCTATAGCAGATACACATTTTCCTGGATGCCGTATAACTGCACAAAAAGATTAAAGGAGATGGGAATAAAAAAGTATAATGCTGCTGCGGAAGAAGTTCTCAGTGACGAAAATATAAGACGTCGTCTGGAATTTGCAAGGCGATATGTGAACGAACCTTTGGAATTTTGGAATCGAGTAATTTTTAGCGACGAAAAACGTTCAATAGCCGCAACGATGGACCACTAAAAAGTTTTTAGAATGGAAGGAACTCGTTACGAAAATAATCACATATGTCCTAAAAAAACGAAGTGGTTATTTTTCTGTGGAATGTGTAGGGTTGGGTTAGCGCGCGGGGTCCAGGAGTTTGATTAGGCTGTCGATGGTCGTCTTGATTCTGCTGCGTATTTAGATATTTTGGAAATTATTATGATACCTTTATTTAAAAAAAAAAAAGTTTTCATTTTAATTTTAATCTATAACTTGGTGTCTTAATTATAATTATGTAATAAATTCTTGTCAAAAAACTAAATATATACGTTGACAATAAGAATTGCCTTAGTTTTTATTTTCACTTTTTATATTAACTACAGAAAAAAATGAAACGTCATAAAATATACATTTTGTAAGGACTAAATATTATGAATAGAGAGTTTAATGATTTTTTTTAATAACTTACAATAATTAGTAGGTTACATTTATTTAAAAATAAGTAATAATCAGTCAACCCAAATAACCATGTTTAGTTTTTGATTTAATTTAAAAGTTATTGCTTGTAGACGTTTTTTAAATCAAAATTATTTCTAATTTTATTTTGTAAACATTTCCTAAACAAAATTTTGATTCGATAATTAATCGAGCTATGGTGTTTAATTAGCGATACCTTCAAATACATTCTTTAAAGAAAAAAATTAAGTAAGCAACGTAAATTACCTATTTTCTACAACGTGCTTAGTGTAATGATTCATTCTACAGTCCTTCTATAAGATAACCCCTGCTGAGACTACTGCTGTTGGAATTGTAATTGATACCCTTAAGCCCGCTTCACGATTGCAAACTTTTGTTTACAGAAATTGTGGTGTCCAAGTTTTAAATTTCATGAGTGTACCAATATACATATGCTGAACGAACTATTTTGATGTACCTGAGGCATTGTTGTACACTGTTGGTTGTAATTTGTATCTTGCTTATGACAATACTATAATGTCATTGCTTTCATTAAAATATAATTAATAAACGTTTAAAGCCCAATTAAAATATAGAAGTAGAGATAAATTATTATTATACATATTATACAAGAGCTAGGAGATTATAACATTTTAATTAACAAAAGGTATAAAAGACAAATGATCTACTTATTGTGAATCAAGAACTTTACGCACTGAAAATCTTATTTGCGTAATGGCCAACGAAATCTTCCTTACGTAATTTACTACTGTAATTAATATTCAGTTACAACTGTGTTGTGTAAGCTAATAACGTTTATCGATTAAACAATATTACAGTAATGATTGTACGAACAACTAATATTTAAAATACAAAATGGAAGAAACCCTTTCGTGAAATGGAAAGAATCGTAAAGAAAAAAAGGCGGTGTAATAAGCACTCGTTCTAAAAACGAGCCGCCACATAAGAAGCTGCTATCAAGTAATATGACATCAGATTGTTCTCCACTCCGGCAGACTCCTGCGCGCCAACTAAAGAGTTGACAGTAATGGAAATAAATGAGTGGTAGCGGGCAATTTTCTAGATTAAATGTCAGAGTGGCGTGGCGTTTCTGTCCTGCGACCGAGCTCAGAAACGCAGCCCTCTCGGTTATTGGGAATGAATAACACATATGAAGTATTTTGATACTCGCCAGCTGGTCCCTAGATTTATCTCCAGAATATAAAAATAATATTGTCTCGTTCGATTTCACAAAATACATATATTTTTGATATATTACTTTTAACTTACATACCCTCGGGCTCGCAAATTTTCATTTCATGGAGAACATTATACGCTCTCAGTAATGACTGGCTGTTGGCTTCGTAATTGCATCGTAAAATTTTCATTCTATGCATTTTAATCATAAATTTACATTTTTACTATGAATGTGTAAACAAAACAAGAAAGTCGAAAGTGTTCCTAACGGTCTTTCCTGTGAGTTGTACGCCATTTTGCAATCGATTTATAGATTTCAGCATCTTTGTTTGATAGAATAACATCTAAGGTATTTTTCTTAATTAATTCATCTTTAATAACAGTTAAAATATTAAAAATAAATTAAAATAATTCCTTTAATTTTTTATTTGTTAGATATTTCGAATTTTCTTGTTATAGAATTTCTTCCATTATTATTACGAGTGTTTCCAGAGTAACCACACAAAACAAAAGGTAGAGTTAAATCATATTCAAGAACATTTTAAATCAACAGAATTGTGTTTATCAATGGCTTTGATAATGTAACAATGTAAACCAAGCATTGGTAAAAGTAAGATTTAAATAGTCCGCCACTAAACACTAAGAAAATTTGGCCGATCAAAAAGTAGGAAAAGCTTAACACAGGAATTTACGTTGATAAAAGATTTAACAATCGCTAAAGTGCACGTAATCGTGGAACGAGAACTGAACAATTAAGATTAAATTAATTTAATTCAAAATTAATTAATAAATGACGTTTTAAGTCAAATTGACAATTTGGACAAAATTGTACTATGAGAAGAAAAAGAAAATCTCAACTTATACCGGGTTCTTCTTTCTTAGTTACACATTTACCCTATGTGTACTTTTAAATGAAAAAAAATCAAATCATTGGTGCGATATAAGCAACCAGTTATACCACCACGTTATACTTGCACAAATCTGCACAAGTTGGGTTAGAATTATTTTTTTTTTTTATTAAGAATTAATTTCTTTATAAATTATTAACGCAAATCACCAACAAACAATAATTTATTAATAAATAAATAAATAAATAACTAATGAAAACAAGGTTAGTAAATTAACATTTTATCAATAAACTTTAACAATATTTAATAGGTATTCATTGCTTGAATGACCTAATAAATACTCAAAATTTCCACCTTGCCTTTCGAGACAATAAGCTAAGCAACGTAAAGAATTTTGAACAAATTGTGGATTCATTTAATTACATGCAGTGTATACGATCTTTTAATTCGTTTTGAATGGGTACATTATTATAAACATTGTCTTTTAGGTTACCCCATAAAAAAATAATTAGGAGCCAAATCTGCTGATCGGGGTGGCCACAAAATAGGACCAAATCTTCCAATCCAGCGTCTTCAAAAGTGTCGTTTAAAAAAGTTTCTTATTATATTCGCCGAATGTGCCGAAGCACTATCCATTTACCACCAGGGTTTAGTGATATTAAGCTTTTCAATTGCTGTAATTATGTACTCTCGCAATAAACCCAAAAACTTTACAGCTGTTAAATTTCCATCGATAAAAAATGGGTCAATAAGAGAGTTAGTTGCGCATCCTAGCCAAACATTAACCTTTTGGGGTACTGTCTTTGAGTTAAGTTTTGGATATGAGGATTGTTACAAGACCAGTATGTGGATTAATTAAAGGGACATTTGTGATTTTTTTATGGAAAAATAAAAGATTAGTACAAACCGGAAATTTTGAGAGTTGACCTCCCAATTGATAGTAAAGGTAGCTTCATCAGTAAATATTATTCTACTTAACATTTCTTCATTTTCATTCAACGAATTAAACATTGTTTCACAAAAATCGGTACGCTTTATTTTATCTTCCTCGGTAAGTTGTTGATGATTTGAAATTTTATAGGGTTTATAAATCTTAAATTCTGTATACCGAGTTATACGAAATTTCAAAATGTTTAGCCACATCTTAAAGTGATCCTGTAGGCCGTTCCTCAACATAACAGAGGATATTTATTTTCATTTCTTCGGTTAAAATATGATTGGTTTTGCTTCTTTTCTATGACTCACAACCATCTTTTTAAATTTGTTAAAAATATTGAGAATGGTTTTCGCACAAGGTATAGGCCTTTCAGGGTAGTGGACTGAAAACATGTCCCAAACGTTTTACAAGCTACGATTATGTTGGTACCACATAACATTGTCACTTTTTCTTCATTATTATACATGTTCATTATGTATTTCACTAGTAATTGATTAATAAAAACTCAATAGTAAAAAACAAGTTGACATAAAATGATTGTATATTGACCTTTTGCATACTTGATTTTTTAAATTTTAATTATTTTTTTTATCAGGTTATCTAGTATGAACAATGCTTTGACATTTTTTTTTTTTTATTTTTCCATAGAAAATAAAATTTTTTGTAAATTAAGAACCGTAACAAAAAAAAAAAAAAAAACCACACCTCCAATAAAAAAAATACAGTGTGTCCAAAATTCGATGCTCACCATTGGTATTTTGGAAACGGTAAGAGTTACAGGGTCGGTTAAATGGAACAATATGGAGGTATTTATCTTACCTCTTCAGACCTTCTTGTTTTTCCAAAGAAATGCGTTGCCTACTAGATATTGCAAAAAAGTGAAAATCGGCATTTTCTTTAAACTTGCGTAGAATCCACACTATTTATCCTATCAAAAATATGTAAATATAAAAGTTGTAGACATTTAGATATTGAATAATATGCGTCATTAAAATATTTTTTTGCTTGCATCAGTAGCGAAATATGACCCAAAGTTGCATTTTTTAAATGGAAATGATAATTTATTTTTATACAGTTGAATTACTTGATTTTTTTTCCTTTTCAACGATATAAGGTTCGAGCTATTTATCTTGTGTACTTTAGAAGATATAAAGAAAAATCGTTTTTGAGATCTGTAGATGTATTTTAAAGCACATCACACTATCCATGATTGCAAATTTTTAAGAAACAAACAACTGCACATCAAATCTGTCAATAATATTGTTACAGTAGTATCGTGTCAGAACTTGTAGTTGTTGTAGTAAGCTATTCATATTCAAAATTGATGATGCAGTTTTCAAACCATGAAAAACGGACATGTTTGTTGTCTACATAAGATGCCATCGTAATTCAACTGCGGCAGCAAATGAATATCACAACTTATACCCCGAAAGAAGGCAACCTCACAGAACTTTGTTTTCCCGACTCGAGCAAAATCTTCGACAAGGTGGATCCTTCACCGCCATTCGTCCTACAACCTATCAAAAAGACAATGAGGATGCTGAAATAGCTGTTCTAGCCGCTGTTAATGTTGAGCCTTCCGTTTCAGTAAGAAAAATTTCGAATGACAGTGGTATGGCAAGAAGTTCAGTACATTATGTTTTAAAAAGAAGAAATTTCATCCTTATAAGCCAATGATATGCCATCATATCAAAGAGAATGATTATGCTCGAAGAGTTACATTTTGTAGATGGTACCTGGATGAAGTTACAAACGATAATTCTTTTTCTAAAAAATTCTTTGGAGCGATGAAAGTAGATTCACAAACAACGGCATTTACAATCGGCATAATTATCATTATTGGAATAATGAAAATCCGAAAATAGTTCGAGAATCGCGTTTCCAAGAACGATTCGGATTTAACGTGTGGTGCGGTATTTTGGGAAATCGTTTGATAGGTCCATTTATTTATAATCAAACGCTTAATTCGACTAGATATCTTCAACTGCTGCAAGCCGAAGTCGAAGATGCATTGGACGAGCTACCTATTCAAGAAGAAAGAAGTATTTTGTTTCAGCAAGACGGCGCCCCGGCCCATAATTCCAGGATCGTCACTGAATATTTATCAGCAAGATTTGGAAACCGTTGGATTGGAACAAACGGTCCCATACGTTGGCCTGCGCGATCACCAGATTTGTCCATACTAGATTTTTTCCTGTGGGGACACATAAAAATTTAGTATACGTTGTCAATTATGAGAACGTTAATGATTTGCAGCAGAGCGTCATGCAGGCCTTTAATTCAGTTAGCGTCCGTCAATTAATGAATTGCCGAATAAATATTGAAAAACGCTATACAAAATGTTTAGAAGTCAATGGCCGCACTATTGAGAATCTTTTATAGGAAAACTCATTCGTTTTACGATGTTATCCACCCGTTATGTTTTTGTTATTATTGCTTACAACTTGGTAACATTATAAATCTGCCTCAAAAATGATTTTTCTTTATATCTTCTAAAGTACACAAGATAAATAGCTCGAACCTTATATCGTTGAAAAGGAAAAATCAAGTAATTCAACTGTATAAAAATAAATTATCATTTCCATTTAAAAAATGCAACTTTGGGTCATATTTCGCTACTGATGCAAGCAAAAAAATATTTTAATGACGCATATTATTCAATATCTAAATGTCTACAACTTTTATATTTACATATTTTTGATAGGATAAATAGTGTGGATTCTACGCAAGTTTAAAGAAAATGCCGATTTTCACTTTTTTGCAATATCTAGTAGGCAACGCATTTCTTTGGAAAACAAGAGAAGGTCTGAAGAGGTAAGATAAATACCTCCATATTGTTCCATTTAACCGACCCTGTAATCTTACCGTTTCCAAAATACCAATGGTGAGCATCGAATTTTGGACACACTGTATATTAATTATATAACAAACTTAAAAAATTAAAATACCTTTTACATACTTGTAATTGAAAACAATTACGACTGGCACAATTTTAAGTTAAACAGTTTTTGGCGCAAAGAACAATCAAACAATTCCCAACAAATTTCTTACATCAAATCACATAAACATAAGCGGTTGTAATGCAATAAAATAAATATCGCTATATTTACAATTCCCCACAGAAATAATTATACACTTAAAATGCAACATACACCTTGTGACCAGAAAGATTGAAACCTACCCTACCTTTTATAGATACCATTAACTGGTGTTCAAATAAAAAACTGGGCTGTGTAGGTCTAAGAATTACCTTTGACATTTGGTAATTTTTTTAACAAAGTAGTCAGCTGAACAAAGTTTAGGTTAAAATTCAAGGTATCTATTAGCGTTTTCGACTGGGTACTTTGGGTAGTTTATGTTGGTGTGTATTGTAAGGTTGATCGGTAGGATCAATCTCCAAACATAACCTTTATATAAACAAAGAGTTAAAAAAAGGGTCAGTTTTGTTAAAATTTCTCTCATCGTCTGATTCTTTAGATGAAGAGGTTATTTCACATTACTATGATAAAAAAAATCAATTCAAAAAGTTCTAAACTCTAGCAAAACCAGTAAAATGTATGCTCGGCTAATGCCTACGTTCACAGCAGAACAACAGAGCTCTGCAAACAAATAATTAGCATACGCTATAAGAAAACATTCATTTTTGTTAATTTTTAGCTTATATTTACATTATGCCACTACGCGTTATTTTGATGTACTTTGTGTAAAATACCACAATAATTAATTCCAAACTAGCCCAGTTTTTTATTTGTAAACCCGTTGTTTCTAAATGTAATAACAATCTCCGTTAAAAAAATGTAACGATAAGTAAATAAATAAAGTAAATAAATTTAGAACTCCCGTATTTTTTAATGTTTTTAGACTTAAATTTTAGCCACATTTCGTGTTCAGTAATTTGCATTATTTGTAGGTTACATGTTACCACTTCGCATGAACGTTGTTTGTTGGAAAAGTTATGCCTATGCTTGTTTTATGAAATTGGTCTTGATTTGCCATTTCATGATTTTTATTGTTTATATGAAATGTACTCGTCTTATAGAGCGGGAATTTTCTGTAGTTTTAGAATTGATTCTAATTCTTCTACGTTCTCAATAATGTAAAGAGTTTGATTCGGCCAATTAAGATTGTATTTTAGTGGTCCTTAGTCCAAATTTGATTGATAAGATTCTTTGAGAAATAGTTTAGTGGCATTATGTCTTGGTTGTTTGTAACTTTTTGAAAACGAATGTGTGTTGGTGGTCTGGACATAGCAGGTTGCAGCGTTGGCGTTTTGTAAGTACATGTTGATGAATTTTGCAATTATACGCATTCTTAACCCATATGGCATTAGATTTTAATTCACATCTTTTATTTAAAAAAAAAGTATCAGATTTTTTGCATTCCAACAATGTTGTTTAAATAAATCTCGGTGAAGATAATACTCAAGAATGGGTTGTTGGGAATTTTAACACGTTAAGTTTAAGTTCTAGGGCTTTTTATTTTGGTGGTAGAACGCAGATTGAAAGTTAGCTGTCGTTTAACATTTGATTTATGGTAAGATAAAGTCAACAGCGCATGCATTCGCATTTTCGGTGGTAAATATAACAACACAGACATTTCTTTAACAACAAAAAGTAACTATTACAAGACAATGCATTAAATTCAAATGCTGTTAGTAATAAAATAACACGTAAAACTTATTTGTAGTAGTGCCATCTCCCTCAAAACTGTGTCGATTTTTTTTTTCTTAAATCTCACAATAAATCTTACACAGCAATTTAATATAAGGATATGTTTTGACCTAATAAAACCGTAAATGATAATTAATATTGTAGAGTTATACGGATAATGAGTCTTATACGTTATGCACACTAGTCTAAATTAAAAAATAAAATAAAATTTGATTTTCTATCAACCCATGGATGCATGGCTGAATATATTTGCACCGTTACATATGTACAATAAATACTATTGAACACTTTTTTACATTTTTTTTATCAAATCTATCATTATGTAAGTTATATTATACACTGCTGTTGACACACACTAGCTTGACATTTCTCACAAACTGTTCTTGTCTTTCTGTTGTTATTGCAAGGACAAATTTCACACCTTCGTTTAGGTTGGGGTCCAATTTGCACTAGGTCTTCCTTCATGTCTCGAGTAAACGATTGTATACTTTATTTTACTTTCGTAGGTAATTTAGTGTTTAGTTGATATCTATGTTTCATATACGCAACACCAACTCAAATGCCAACTCCTTAATGAAGAACCTTCTCCTGTGAGGCTTTTCTCTGTGGTAATTTGGATGTGTCTTTATGTACAGGGTGGCCCATTAGTGCGAGGAAGATAGATATCCCGCAAAATATTGTGGTTAGAAGCTGTTCTATAAAAGTGGGACATACTAACGTTATGTTTTTTTAAATGGAATTACCCATTTTTTATTACAAATTTGAATTCCTTTTCGAAAAAATTCAATAACTCGGTTATCCTGGAATTTACCCAACTGCGATTTCGCAGCTTTAATATGCATTACATGTGCTAACTACAGCTGACTGTTAACCTTTCCAACCTCACTTTATTTTGAGTATTCTAATAATAAGGTTGTAGGTATCTAACTCTTACTCAAAAATCCGAAAAATCCGTAAGAGTTAGATACCTACAACCTATCAATTAGAATGCGTATAAAATTTCACGTTCAACGGCACATAGAAAATTAAATGGTGCTATTTGAAAAAATCAAGTTATCCATGAATGTAGGGTTCAATTTAAATAATTGATTACTCAAAACTAAGCGAGGTTAGAAAGGTGAACAACTAGCTTTAGTTAGCACATGTAATGCATATTAAAGCTGCGAAATCGCAGTTGGATAAATTCCAGGATAACTGAGTTATTTAATTTTTTCGAAACGTCAATTTTTCCGGAAAAAGTGCAATAATGCGAAAACCCTCCATTTTAGACACTATGTATAATGCATAAAGTTACGTTAGCATTTTTCAAGAAATTCAAATTTGTAATAAAAACTTGATAGTTCCATTTAAAAAAACATAACTTTGGTATGGTCGCACTTATATGGAACACGCGGTACAAACGAAAATAATTTTAACATGTGTAGCTCATTGATTTGCACAACTTTCATTGCGAAAGTTTTTTTCTAACCACAATATTTTCCTAGATATCCACCTTCCTCGCACTAATGGGCCACTATTTCATAAGCATTTAGAGTCGCGACGTCAAGAATGTTACAAAAGATTGAAAAAGACCACCTCTTCGTATATCGTTTGCACGTATACGTTCCAAGTTTATTGTCTATTACATCTACTCCACCTTTAGTCTAGTTTTAATACCTTATAATTTCAGGTTTTGTTTTTCGGTGTCTTCAAAAGTTGAATCAAAGTGCATGCTACTCAACAGTATCACGTTCTTATTTTTTTTTGGCTTACCATAGCTTACCAGAGTAACATTTTCTCTAAATCCAAATAGGGAAGAATACCTAGATCTTTCTTTATTTGCTTTTAACTCCTTTGGAATTTCTCTTTTATTTTATCGTAAAGTCAAATTTCTTTCAAGTAGGTACTCTACAAGAGGTAAGCTGTTAAAATAATTGTCCATGTTACATTTGGCGAAGAATTGTAAATGCTTATGCAAAACTTTTTCGCAACATCTGTTGCCAAATTATAGTGTATTTAGTTTTCTGGTTGCTTTCAATGTAAATATCGTCATTCAATGCATAACCAGATTCTAATTCGCATAATAAAAATATCTTTATGCCGCATTGGCTCGGCTTGCTAGGCATGTATTGAATAAAGCTGCAAAGTACGTGAAATTACAACAGTTGTTCATCAATGGTTACACTTTCTTTTGCAATCAAATTAGATTTACATTTTTGTAAAAACATCTCCCAAATATAGCAAATATGAGCCAATTTATCTTGTCTTTGTCTTTCAAGTCTAGTCATTTTATCATCAAATCTAATAAATAGTTTTATATTTTTAAACCTGTTCACTGACATTGTTGTCTGAAATAAGGGATTGGCACATTTGTCAACCCCAGCGTATAACACTCAACCAAAAATGCTTTTAGTTTGCAAGAAGTAACATTATTCCATTGTTTTCCTGTGACACCTACTACACATCTCCCTTCTAAATTTGTACAGTTACAAATTTCTATAATATCTTTTTGTAAAATAAAAAAACTTCATGTTTCACTAGCTATATTGATTGACACATTTCTCATCGGTTCCAGTTGAAATCTTAAAATATTCTCTTTTCTTGTGCGTCCTTACCTAAAATCATCATCATTTTCTTCATCTTCGTTATCCTTATCACTCTCGTTTATTACGTCACTATCACTGTGTTGTAGTGGATGATTGCCGTTATCTACACATTCATCTTCTAAACTTTCACTATCAGGCGCTACCGAATCTGTTTCTGCAAACCATTTGGTCACAACCTCTTCAAAATCACTATTTAGTACATTTACAGTTCTTTTTCTAAGACTTCTACTGGCAGAAGCAGCCATATCAGGTTCAATTGCGTAATAAAATAAAATTAACTCGGGGTATGTAACTTGCAGTAATCTGAACACTGAAAGCAAAATTATAATTTTTATAGCGTAAATAATGTAGTAAATAGATTTGTGAAAACAATTTTTTTTTACAAATCCAGAAAGATATTTTATTTAAATTTTACAAGGTGTTTGTTAAACAATAAAAAATAGAATTTCAAAAATTCAAATTTTCAAAAAATTTTGAAACTCGCTTGGGGTCCAGGACCCCACTCATGCATCTATGGGTTAATAAGCTATTAGGAGTTAGAAAGCAATTAATCAAACATATAACATTTAAACACACAGGTACAACCGCTTTACTTTGCAGAAGCTCTGCCTACATCCTTTGTCCCAAAAAAATAGTGGATCTGCCTTGCAGTTATTGGCTGACCTTACCAATATGTATGTTTTTGAAAATGAAGTTGGTAGGAACGTATTTTTTTTAAGAACTCTAATGCATATTTTCCAGTTTGACAAGGAATCAGATTTATTTTTACCAAATTCAGGGTCAACTGAATATAACTGGTAGAAGTTATTGTGACCTTATTACCTATTATGATAATGATTTTCATGTGTAAAGTGAACTTTTTGACGCCAACTTTAATTATGAAACATGTCACTTTATATCTCAAAAATAGAAAAACCTGTTTACTGAATTTAGTATTTAAATAAGAACTGATAGAATATTTGCTGAGTTTTAACTTATTCCTATACAACGGCAAATAAAAATAAATTACAGTTTGGTTTTAATGACAGAATTAAGAACTGACGATTTTGGGGATTTAATTTTTTTGCCATAGAGCATGGAGTATTCTTGTTCCATCCAACCTTGTTCCAATGAAAATGACGTTTTGACAGTCTTCTCCTAAAATCATGACTTTTCATGAAGAATTAGAATAGGTTTCCATTTTATGGTAATCACTTTTAGTTGGAATTTTACTTTGTCTTTCAAGATTTCTTAGTTGGTGTAAAAACAAAATGAAATTTTATACTTTTCTTTAATCTAAAAGAATTATTAGCATGTAAAATATGCAAACTGGAATATTTAGTTTAGTTTAGTTTTCAATATTAGTAGGAGGAAAACCATACAAGTCATCTGTGATTTGTACCTAATAACAATTCACTATCAATCACAATGACACAGGTTATAACTACTATTTTTTTTTACTTTAGATTAAGAAAACTGCTCTTATATTTGTTGATTATTGTAATAAACTTTAAATAGATAACGTTTTTCTAAGCACTGCTTATTATACTTCTACGAAAAAGTTTGAAATCTTTTAAAATAATTAATTCTTATTTTAACGTCTTTTTAATGGAAACCAATCACTTTTTAATCACATTTTTTTAATTTTAGGTAAGCTATCCGAAGATTCATTAGGATCCAATAATAACAAATGGTCATCAATGAGTCCGCAATCGTGTAACACAGCACTTCTAGTACATCAAGCAAATAAAGTTCTTTCATCGCAACCTTCTCACTTGCAAATCCAAACGCACAGTTCCCATCACGCCGCCGCCGCGGCAGCCGCAGCCCTTTCAGCGCCTTTTTCATCATTACTTGGTGCAGGCGGCGGGGCCGCGTCATACCTCTTAGGCGACCACTTAAAACCGACGGCTGCAACAAATCACTTATTTTAAGAAAATTAATAAAGAAAATAACCGAATGGATCTGGTCTACATTAAAAATAGGAGCGTTCCAAAAATAACAGATGATCCTAAAATCCGTCTTCGAAATTCGAATTTACTATGCCGACTTATTTTGTTTATAAATTATAATATAAGCAGTATACGAGTTAAGTAGAGAATTCTTGTGATTGTTAAACTAAAAAAAATGTGCATGAGTTTTTACCCAAATAATAGTGCTCTACTTGTTCAATAATAAACATGTGTGATTTCAATTAACATTCTACCTTACATGTCACTGTCGATCTAAAAGTAGGATGTCTCTATAGATAGAATACGTTATATTTTTTAAGTAAGGACTTAAAGACTCATGCCGTTACAGTGTGAAGTTTCCAAAACTATATTCGACAGCTTACTGTGGGTATAAAATAATTATAAAATAAAACTTTCTGAAGTTAATCGACAAAGATAATATTTATAAATATATGTGTGGAATCTGGCTACAAAAATACTTTCGTAGTAATTGTTGAAGAAGTGAATATGGTTTTGGAGGTATATTGTAAATATAAGTTTGTAAAATTGATTAGTTGTTTGAAAATTTTATAAATGTAGAGTGTAAATAATGTGAATAAATTATGTATTGGTACCATAAATCCAGGTCCATTAGTTCAACTTTTAATAATGTAAAGATTTCACATACAATATTAATATAATTCTAGTCCGTTGCATAAACAATTTTATGTATAAAATATTCAGAAGTAAAAATATTGTCTGTATTTGGTAATTTATTATTTACGGAAGTTGTTGGCTGGATATCTCGAAAGGTTTGTTGTCTACATCTGAATTTAAATAGAAAAGAGAAGTACTTAATGTCTTAAATGAGAAATCTTCGCCTATTTACTTTGGCCACCGACGATGTTGACTCGATTGTGATCTCGTATCACAATTTTGGCACGGATTTTTATGACGCCATAACTTTTTTCGGTAAAAACTTTACTGTTAAAAGTGTTAATAAAGTTTACAGAAAATTTAGTTTTATCGAGCATTGCCATCTGATATAAATCTGTTTTTAATATGTTGAAGATAAAATTAGTTCTTAATCATAAAATTGTATGCAACCTATGAAAAACTCTAAACAGTGTGTTGATCTCAAAACTTTGAATTAGCTATAACGCTAAATATTGAATTTTCTTTGAGAAAAGTCAAAAACAACTTTGATCTTGAAAATTTGGTGATTTTGTCTGCTAAATTACTGTTTTGGTGTGATTCTCTTAAAAGTAATCCAGATCTCTGAAATCTCTTAGAGGACGATTGAAATGTAAAGAACCTGTCACGTGAGCCAATATGCGCGAACGATCTATTTGACCTTCAATTCAATAGCGCCGTAAAAATTTGTTTAAACGTAACAATAACATAACCTGCCTTTTTACAATTCGTTCTTTCCCTTAATGTGAGTCTCGTCCGGTTCATTTTTGTCCACGGCACAGGTCACGTGACAGGTTCTTTACATTTGAATCGGCTTCTACCCTACCTGCTCTTCTGCCACTAATTCACCATATTAACGGACCATACATTTGGTGGAAAAATCACAAGTCATCTTTTGATTGATATATTTCTCATTATAATCAGTTATAATGGAAAGCGGGAATATGTTCAGATATTCGACACACCACCTTGTACAAAATTGCAATTAATTAGTAACTGCATGTTACCGTCTGTGATTTAAAACAAACCGCGACAAAACTGTACGCATCAAAAGTGGCCACGGCAAATAATCTGTGCGTCAAACCGGCACGGTGTCAAAACGTTCTGCAACAATAGGCTCGAGTCCAAAGTCTCGCGTAAAAAAGTGCGTGACAAAATATCCCTTTTTTCCGAGCCGAATTGAAAGTTGAATCATTTACACCTCATTTGAGGGAGGAAAGTTGTACTTTTCATACCTAGGGAGGAAAAGTATATTCCAAAGCAAACATGATCCCCGGAAAATGTCAGAGGATATTGAACTAAAAATTGGCAGTAATGGTACAAGTTAGTAACATAACCTTCAACAATTATAGTATTGTAATTGTAAGTACATTTTGTTAATGTTTTTTTGCAGAAGGCAATTAACATTTGTATTGTTCCAGTCGCTGTTTTTGTTCATGGATACTTCATCGAATGAAATTGTGCATTCCAAAGGCAGAAACATTATTAGATGAGTTATCGAGTTCTTTGATAAACAAAACTGCTGGGGTATACACTTTTCTCCTAGAAAAATCAACTGAAATGGAATTGCATCAACTGATAAATTAAGAGCATTTATAAAACGAACCTGAAGAAAAGAGATCATAAGGATCTTCGTCGAAGCAGAAAAAACTAGAGGTTCAATTAAAATAACCCTTGACGATTGTGATTTAGGCATTTTAACTGTCTTTGAAGTTTATACGGTTAATAAAAAACTTTCCACATGAAAGTTAAAATAAATTACTGGTGGAAGTGATATTTATTCCAAATTGGTCTCAACGACAAATTATAAATGGAATGCGATCACGTTATTGCGTTATAATACAAGTTAAGAGAAAACAATGATATTTTTACACGATCAAGCGTAAAATTGACTTTCTTAACCCCATTTTTGGGCGTAAAGTAGAACATTTTGCCCGCGGGCTTAAAAGTGTTCCTTTTGCGCTCGTGGGCTTTTGGTTTTTAAATCGTCAAAATTTACCTAATGTATTGCTGGATGCAACCAAATCGCCATTATTGGTGTATATTGTATTGACTATTCTTTAATCAACTTTAACAATATTGTAATGATTGATACGCTTGTTAAAAAAACTGTATTCTGTAAACGTTTATGTGCAATTCGCACTTCACACTGCTTCTATTTCACTGCATGAATGCAGCCATCCCTTCTTAAAACTTTAGTAGTGTAATCTCCTTAACATAACCTTTATCATTTTTCTTCTACTTTTCCCTTCCTTTATTTTCTATTTGCTTATTTTAGTCCTGTTATCGCTTGTTCTCTATGATTTTGCATTCCGTTTTATTATTTCCATCGTAATCTTACTCCTGTATGACAAAACAGTTTTTATAAGGCTAAACACATTTCGAAATCTTTGTTTCGGCTAAGCATAAAATAAGTGTGTAATTTATTATTAATACTCTGCTTGTATTTTAGATTAACACCATGTGGAAAGCAATTCAAATAAGGTCGTTTATTTCCAAAACATAGGCCAGACTAGACCTTCACAATCATTAAAACAGACCCTACATTGTCAATGTCGTCAATGGATAGCTTCGACAATTCCTCTCTGCAGCAAGTCCCAGCAATTCCAATGATTAAAGCCACCTAATTTTTTATATTATGTTAGGTATAATATTACTAATCAAAACAATTTACTTACTTTCATCATTAAAAATCTATTATTTGGAGATTCTATAATAAATTTTTAAATTTGTCCCCTTGTTAAAATTTTTAATTTTTTGGGTTTGTATCCGTCCCAATTTCTTTTAGGAATACAGTTACTTTTTTGAAATTGGTTATTTCTAGATTTTCATTAATTGAGATAGCGGTCTTCAACATTGAATAAATCGATCAAGGTGTTGATGATTTAAATACTTCTGACTTCTCAAATAAATATGCTAGAAGCAGATGTTTTTGCCTTTTTTCCGATACACCACTTAATATAATCATCGTAAATTTTTTTAGAAATTTTCAGCGATTTTTGACCTCCTCAAAGGAAGCACGACTAGCGACCACTTCTGGTGGCGTACAAGATATCGAAAAATCTTTCATGTTTTTGTTAAATAATAATTTGATGCTTGCAATTTTACAATATGACAGTCACTGTGAGTGACAAATGAAAAATTAAGTAAGGCACCTATGATGGTAATAATACAGTAGATTAACGCAATTTGTAAATGTTTTTACTTTTTTGTATACGATAATAATGAAACGTGTAAAAAATTATGTATGCAGCTCGGTCGTAAAGCTGCTTTAGGCCCTCGTCCTGATTGTGCCTAAAACAGCTACTTTACGCCCTTGCTACATAAATAACTATTGTAGGTGACAACTAGACGCTTATCACATATTTAGATCAAAAGTTTAGATGACGTTACATGAAATGTCGTGTGGGATTAACAAGTGTTAGCAGTCCAACGAAGAAACAGAGTTTTATACAACTGTATATAGGAATTTAATTATTCATTACGACCTTGTTGTCGATATAATTTTGATTAATGCTATGAATGTGACACAGAATAACCAGGAAATTGAAGACAGTATGAAAGTGCATTCTTAGATGTAAGTCATATTTGGAACGCACATTGTCAACATACGTTAACGTATGTGGCATTAATTGGATAACGAGTAGAAAACTCATATCCCCTGTAAATGTTGGTTCATCGAATGGAAATCTTAATATGAAAGTGATTAATCATTAAGTTTCATTATAGTTTATAAACAGGAGCTTTTAAATAAATTGTAATTCTCCATTTTATGTTGTAGTAATATTATAGGAAATTGAAAACCGCAAAATTGAAATTGTTAATGAATAAAGAAGAATAAATTATTTTTTCTTCAAGCGACAATAAAACGTCATATTATTGAACTACTGGCAGACGCTAAAAATTCTTTTTAATGTCTAGACATTAAAAGCAAAACAGTTATTTTGTTTCCACAAATATTTAGAGGTTGGTACCTCGGTTATGTCATATTATGAATGTAACAGTAAAGTACCAACTTGATTCGTCGAGAATAAAAGTCACTATAAGACTCGAGAATCTCGAAAATTTGAAAATAACACATGAAAATTAGCAATAAACGCTTGAAGAAAAAATAATATATTTCACTTGGAGTTAAAAAATATAATTGTTTCGCTTAATTTGCTGTCTCGGCTAACACCTCGCCAGCAAACTTTTAAGCTCAACAATTATATTGTTTAACTCCTAGTAAAATAATCTACTATTTTCTTCAAGCGACAATAAAACGTCATATTATTGAACTACTGGCAGACGCTAAAACTCTTTTTACTGTCTAGACATTAAAAGCAAAACAGTTATTTTGTTTCCACAACTATTTAGAGGTTGGTACCTCGGTTATGTCATATTATGAATGTAACAGTAAAGTACCAACTTGATTCGTCGAGAATAAAAAGTCACTATAAGACTGGCTTAATTTGCTGTCTCGGCTAACACCTCACCAGCAAACTTTTAAGCTCAACAATTATATTGTTTAACTCCTAGTAAAATAATCTACTATTTTTAATAGCTGGTTTGCAAATACTAAACCTAATCTACAAAACTTAAATATCTTCTTAGAAACGTAAAGGTAAACAACGAAATTAAACACAACAATTTAACAATAAGAAATAACTAGGTGCAAGAGATTACATTACTGATTTAGATAAAAGTTGAAGGTGCAGTTTGTCGAATTTTGTATGGTAATTCCTGTTTTTAGACTTTAGGTATACAAATGAGGGTTTCCTAGGTTTAAAAATTTTGCAATTTTTTTAGGAATACTACCAAAAAATAATCTATATAAACTGTTTAGTGAGTATTTTGTTAAATAAATGTTTGGCGTACATCTACTTAATTTTAGGGCTATTAATTCTGCATCTCTCGCTTCTGTGAAAACGATTCACTTGACTAATATCAAGCACTGCAATTTTTAGGAACATATCCTACGTTCTGTAGTTTTAAAAACAACAACAGTTTTGGGTATTTAGAAATATCAATATTATCTCTCAAATTCAATGTTGCTTTCACCATAGAATAAATTGACCAAAGTGTTGAGGATTTATGTTGTTTTGACAACTCTTCGAAATAAACTAACACCACATTTTCACTAACTTTTGTTACGTTTTTGGTACTACACCATTGTTTAAAGACATTATATGCTATTATATGCTGTATTATATCGGTCTCTTGATTTTTCAGGTAATAAATTACCAACAGTGGCAAGTGCAGCAGAACGAATTTCCGGTGGTGTGCATGGCAGTTCATTATTATCTTCTGTATATTTGGGCATTTTTTGTATTACGATAAATCTTTAATTGAAAATATGAGTGAACTTTATTAATCAATCAGTTATCTAATTTGTAAAAACGACAAAAATTGATAGTTTTGTAAAAAATTTCATTTTTGCAATTTATATTTTAAATTATGTTGAATGAAACTAGCTGGGAAAAATTGTATTCAAACTGTGGTAAAAAGTGTTATTGCAGAACTGGGGCAATTACAAACCTCGTCTTCGGATCGGTTTGTAACAATTGCCCGCGGTCTGCAATATATCACTTTCTTACCTTGGTTTGAAATATACTATTTTCGTTAGATAATTTTCTTGGGTCCCTTCATTTTTTTGTGTATTGCCTTGTTTTTTTGTACAGTACCAGTGACTTAGCATTAAGAGTCGTACTTAAACATTCCTGACATTAACCAACAGAAAACCACCAAAAACTGCACGAAAAACTTATCTCGGGCACGTGTTTCAACAGCTAAGCTGTTATCACCAGCGATACCGATACTGTATTCTTCCTAATTTTATACCAATATTAAATTAATTGATTTATTAAAATTGTTTGCTTTGTGAAATTATTTATATCAAAATTATTGTCGTTTACCTTATTTATGTGATTAATATCTCTAATTTAAAATTTGATTTTGTTTTCATGTCAATAAGCATTTGTTATTATGTACTATACTAATATTAGATAGTTTTAATTAGTTTTAGAATAATTATTCTGATCATTGTATTATTCGGTATTATTATTATAGGCACATTATAGTTTTAGTCGTTAAGTTTTTCTGTGTTTAGATATGAAACACCTGCAAAGAATTAAGAAATAACTGGAAATTCCCCCGAAGGTTGAGTTAAAATTTGGTAGGCGATTTACTCGCCGTTACATATATAATCTATAAACACATAAGTAAATGTAATATTACTGTATTAATTATTGATTTAAAAAAAAATCATAAATAAAAAAGCTATGCAAATTTTCCATGAACGAAAACAACAGCAAAAATGTGAAGAATCTTTAATCAACGCTTTATAATGATTCATGACAAATAAATATACCTGTATTTATTTGTGGTTTCATAAAGATAAGATTACTTTTACGACAGCACCATCTGTCATGCAGTAGTGTATCAAAGAAAGATGTACCAACTTCTGCGTGCTTTTGTTATTTATAATTATTTTACCTACAGCTGTGTCTATTTTCAACACTCGACATACTAAATATTTTAAAGGAAACGTTAATTTGTGTATCTGTGCTAACTGCCAATATGTCCTATTGCACGGACTATCTGTAAGTTGTATTTATCTGTGTTGTTACATTAATGTTAAGTTATACATGCGCACTGCGAGTACACTCTTAGAACAGTTCTATTGACATTTTCATTTGACACCTAAAATAAATGCAAAAAAATATAATTATTACAATATCAGACGAAATCGTCCTCCATCGAAAAAATTATTTATCGTTCTTGACTCATATACATTGTTATGTATGAATATAGGATCCATTATTATAATATTGGTTATTTATAAATAAAAATTATTTACGCTTTAAGCAATCCAATATTAGTTATTTATTAATTATTACTAGTTTCAACTTAAAAATTATTGTGAGTCATCGTCAGAATTTAAAAAAAAAAAAAAATAATAAAACATTTTTAAAAATTTTTTTAATTCTGACGATGACTGTGTTTTAGTACAATTCTTATATTTTTCTCGAATAACTGCCAGAGGGATATCTTCTTCCGGATCAGAGTCATTGTTGGTGGTAAGTCTCAAAATTTGTTTCCAACATTTAGCAATCGTTTCTTTTCCAAGAGCGTTCCAAGCTGAAAAAAAATGTAGCAAAGCATCATTATAATCGGAAGCAACAATTGATGACATAAGGTTTTTTTGTAGAAAAGTTTGGTTAAGCGGATCACATTTTGATCCAATGGCTGAATTAGGGCTGTTAAATTCGAGGGCAGATACAGAACAACAACTTTCAATCATCGAATGTGAGGTTTTTAACAGACGGATGACTTGAAGCATTATCCAGCGCCTTTTTTTCTAAACCGTTTTTCGTCCAGGGGCGGTTTTTTGTGCAGACATTACTAAGGTCTTTTGTGAAAGTAATTTCCAAAATAAGCCACTTTCATCGGCATTGTACAATCAATCAAACGTTATATCCAATTGTTCAATTCTTTCTTGAAGATAAACCTTGAAAGGATCTACAACCTCCGGAGCGGCTGATAATTTCTCACCACAAATTTGTTAACCTCCAATTCCAAATCTTCTTTTAAAACCTTGTACCCACCCATCACTAACAGTAAAATTTGGGTTTTCATTGAGAGTTTCGTTGATACGTTTAGCTTTTGCTCTTAAACTAACTAACTAACTAATGGCGGAAAGTGAGTAGACGTGTGTGTGTGAGTGCTCCTTAAAATTCTTGTTTCATTGCTTTATATATAACAATTAAAACCATAATCGAGGAGTTCAAATAATACTATTGTTAGTGTGGCATCAGTTAAAAATAATGTGTATTGGAACACGTGTAGTGATAAAATTTAACATTCAACTTTATCAACGTTCAATTTTATTTATCTACATTCGTTAAAATTCTCTGCTAATGATGGGTAATGAAAAGAAAGTGAGTACCAGATCTCAATCTCAGAGTACAATCGACGAAGATCTCATTGACAAAATTATTGCTTCTGTCTCCACTAGTATCCAGCAAAAACTTGATAATGAAGTTGTAAACATATTTGATGAGCTTTTATCAAAACTTAACAAGGTGTCGGATGATCTCAACAACTGTAACAAGAAAGTTGAAGAACTTGAAAAAAAACGACGCCTTGGAACAGTCAGTATACTCGTCGAAATAATCTTCGATTTTTGGAATTAAAGAGGAAAACGTCGAAGATACGGATTTATTGATTATTGATTTTTTAAAAAGCCAAATGAATATTAATTGTTGTTTAAATGATATAGAGAGGTCACACCGTGTGGGACGAGTTACTCAAAATTATAATCGTCCGATATTAGTAAAATTTTTATCTTACCGCAAACGATCAGAAATTTTTTCTAAGAAAAAATCGTAAAAATACTGGATCTAACATTAGTGAAGATCTAACGAAAATAGGTACGAATTATACAATCTATTAAGGAAAAATATGGTCGCAATGTGTGGACTATAGATGACAACATCATATGGTTGACGCCTGACAATAAGAAAAAGATAGGTACATGCAAAAGTGATGTGTAAATGTGTTAATTTAATTTTTTTTTGTTTTGTTTGCTGCTTACACGCACAATTATAAATTGCAAATTTTCACATTTTTGGAGCTCTCGGTAACACATTTATGTTATTGTTAGTGGTAACTATTGGTATTTAGATACCAATAGTACTGATTTTTGTTTCTTTTACTATCTTTACAGTTCTTTTCAATGAATACTGTACCTGTAAAAATAATATACTGGTTGTTCATGCCAATTTGCGTTCACTACTTGGTAAGTTAACAAAACTAAAAGACTTTATAGTTCAAAATGAACTAGACATTATGTTATTATCAGAAACTTGGTTAAATTCTGATATATTATCAACTTCAGTTAGTATTAATAACTATAACTTAATTAGAAAAGATCGTGTTGGTCACGCTGGAGGGGTAGCAATTTTTATTAAAAGTAATCTTAAATATGATGTTATTGCTACTGACGACAGTATTGAACAACTATGGTTACAAGTTTACGTTAAAGGTACAAAACTAGTTGTTGGTGTAGTTTACAATCCTCAGAGGTTCACTTCAGAGCTTACACACTTATGTGAAAACTTTGACTTGGTACAATTAATAAACACACCCACTCATGGTAATTCGGTAATTGATCTAATTCTTAGTAGTAAAACCGTTCATATCTTAGATTCGGGTATTATGAATGTTTCTAGATTTGCTGATCACGAAACTATTTTTTGCAATATTAAAACTCAACGTGTTAAATATGTTCCAAAAGTTAAAACTTATCGTGATCTTAAAAATATAGATTTTGCCAATTTTAACGTAGATCTTAATTCTTTTCTATGGGGTAATATATATAACTACACAGATATTGATGAAAAAATTCATTTTTTTAATACCTGTTTAATTCATTTATTTAATATTTATGCCCCAATTAAAACTGTTGAATTCTCTAAACCCCCTGCACCATGGTTAAACGAACATATAAAATTTTTAATGAAACAACGTGATATAGCCTTCAAGATATACAAGCGCTGTAAAACCGAACTCAACAAATTTTAGTACAATACTCTCCGTAATCAAGTCACAACATTATGTAGACAAGCAAAAAAGTCATTTTTTGATCATTTAGAGCGTACAAACAATTTTGATGTAATTTGGAAAGAAGTAAAAAATAGAGTACTTGTCAGCACTGAATTAAACGATATTTCTGAAGCTATAAATGATGTCGAAGCAATTAACAATTATTTTATTAATTCAATTCCCAAGTTTAATGATAATGTTGAAATTGTAAATTATTATTTAAATAATATGAAGACAAATGTAAATCCATTTGAGCTTTCTAAAGTGACAGAAAATGATGTTTTGCAGGCTTTAGATTTAGTTAAAACAAAAGCTTTTGGCCATGATAATCTAAATATAGAGATGATTAAACTTTGTCTACCCAATTTACTGCCAATTATTACCCATATAATAAATAGGTATTTGTTTAACCGAATCTGTTTTTCCTTCAGCGTGGAAAATTGCTAATTGAAAATTCGGATGATACATTTTGGAATTTGTACGGTAATGGCACGGAAAATTTAAGCAAACGTTTCTTGTCCGGTTTTGTGAATGCTTCAGTTGTACAGTGACATTCACAAATATAACGGTTTCTTAGAGTCTTTGGATCTAAAATTGCAAGTTTTGCGTTTCCTAAAAATCATATTTTTAAAATATAAAATTGTGCACAAAACGAAAGCACATCAGTCGTCACTGTTCTTATTTTATTGATGCTCAGAGCCAATGATTGACGTCCGTGAAGTTATCACCTCATTTCTCAAATGCTTTATTTTAAAATTTGTTACTGATAGTTCTCGCTTTGTACTACATTGTTCCAGGGTAGCACTGTTTCAACTCAAATAGTTTTCAAATAAAAGAGGAATACTACTTTTTCAACTAGGACGCCTTTTTCGATACTATTGTACATTGTTGTAAATGTTATAAACATTGTTGCAAAATAACAAATCTATAACTCAACTATAAGTCACAAATTAAAAAAATTGACTTGGCACCTTTTTTTTAGATAACAAAAATTTGATAGTGTTCTAATTTGTTCTAAACATTGTTCCCAAAGAACTAATCCATAACTGAAACTATAAGTTTAAAATTAAAAAATAAATGCGTCAGCTGGTCTTTTGCCAAAAATCTAAAATTGCGATATCGTTGTACATTGTTTCGATGTACTAAACACTTTTGCAATAGGACAAATCTATGTTGTAGTCTATTGTCGAAATCCGTTTCAGTTCGGATATATATATTATATATTATATTTTGTGAAATTATTATTTCATTAGATCTTCAATGGAAATTCAACTGCTAATTATTTTTTCAAATCGTCCAAATAATATACTAATTGCTCTGCTTTTGACGAAAAAAAGACTTGTTTCTGGGATTATGCTAGTGACTTTTTGCATAAATTACTGTACCAAAAATTTCACTTTTTTGCAATAGTCAAAAAGTAATTTAATTCTTTATTGATTATGAATTTTATCTAGAGAGAACACTAGAACAATGCATAACAGTATCGATATTTTCCCTATTTAAAATAAAAGGTTTGGAAATTGTTTTTTAATTTGTGTGAGCTTGTAGGTTTGTCCATTTGGAACAATGTTTAGAACAACGAGGAAAATTTAGAACAGAATTAAATTTTGCAATATTTGAAAAAAATGATGCCAACCAAAAAAAATTATTTTTAATTTATGAGATTTTAACTTAAGTTATAGTGTATTCTTTTGCAACAATGTTTATAACACTTATGACAATGTAGAACAGCATCGAAATTTTCCATGTTTAAAATAAAGGGTGCAAGTTCAAAAATTTTTTTCTTAATTTATGAGACTATAATTTGAGTTATAGATTAGTTTTTTTGAAACAATGTTTAGAACAGCTGGAACACTGTAGAACAGATTGAAATTTTCCATATTTAAAAAGTTCAAAAATTGTTCTTTTAATTTGTGACCTTTAAGTTTAAGTTATAGGTTTGTCTGTTTGGACAATGTTTAGAACAACTAGAACAAATTACAACAGTATCAAATTTTTTGTTATTTAAAAAAAGAAGTGCCAACTCAAACATTTTTTTGTGAGCTTATAACTGGAGTTATAGATTTTGTCTTTTGCAACAATGTTTAGAACATTAGAATAAAAAAAGAAAAAAAAAATAAATAAAAGAGAAGAAATTATTTTAAAAAAAAGTTAATTAAAAAAAAAGAAGAAAAAATAAAAAAAAAAAATTTAAAAAAAAAGGAAAAAAAAAATTTAATAAAAAGGAAAAAAAAAAAAAAGAAAAAAAAAAAAGGAAAAAGAAGAAAAAAAAAGATTTAAATGTGTATAAAATTTTTTTTAAAAAAATTAATTTTTTTTTATAAGTATTTTTATTTTATTAAAAAATATAAATAATATTTAAAAAAAGGAAAAAAAGGTAAAAAAAAAAAAAAATATAAAAATAAAAAATTTTTTTTTTTTTAATTATTATAATTATTTAAATTTAAAATAAAAATAAATTTTATAAAAAAAAAATTTTAATTAAAAAAATTTTTTTAAAATAAAAAAAAAAAAAAAAAAAAAAAAAAAAAAATGTTTTTTAAAAAATAAAAATTAAAAAAAAAAAAAAAAAAAAAAAAAGAAAAAGAGGAAAAAAATTTTTTTTGTGTTTGTTTTGTTTTTTTTTATTATTTTTTTTTTATTTTTTTTTTAATTTTAATATTAATAAATTGTTTTATTTTTTAAAAATTTTAATATAAATAAATAAAAATATATTATTTTATTTTTTTATTATTTGTTTTTTTTTTTTTTTTTTTAATTATAATATGTTTTTATATTTGGGGTGGGGTGGTGTTAGAACTTAGAACAATGTAGAACAGAATCAAAATTTTTCATTTTTAAAATAAGCGGTTCAAGCTCAAAAATTGTTTTTTAATGAGACTATAATTTGAGTTACGGTTTTGTTTTTGAACCAATGTTTAGAACAACTAGAACAATGTAGAACAGTATCAAAATTTTCCATATTTTAAAAGTTCAAAAATTCTTTTCTTAATTTGTGACTTTTAGTTTAAATTATAGGTTTGTCTGTTTGGACAATGTTTAGAACAACTAGAACAAATTACAAAAGTATCGAATTTTTCGTTATTAAAAAATGGGACCAACCCAAACTTTTTTTGTGAGCTTATAGCTGGAGTTACAGATTTCTTCTTGTGGAACAATGTTTAGAACACTTAGAACAATGTAGAACAGGATTGAAGTTTTTCATACTTAAAATAAGGGGTGCAAACTCAAAAATTGTTTTTATAAATTTGTAACCCTATAATTTGAGTTATGGACTTGTGAACTTTTGGAACAACTATGCCTGCTCAAAAAGTAGTTTTTTTTGTTATATTCAAAAACTATTTGAGTTGAAACATGTTTTTCTGGAATAATGTAGTACAAAGTGAAAACAATCAGTAACAACTTTTAAAATTAAATATTTTGAGAAAGGCGGTGCAAACTTCATAAACGTCTATGTTCTTATGTTGACGAATGTAAAAATAATTATATTTCTAACATGGATAAACTATTATTAATAGTTAACACGAGTCGACACTAGGTGTCGCAAATAGTTTGAGATCTGTTGAATTAACATTTTCATAATGTATTTTTGTTGTTAAAGGACAACGCCCCTATTCATACTTCGCGGGTTGTGCGCAATTGGATACGAGAAAATAACTTGGAGCTGTTACCCTGGCCAGCAAAAGCCCAGATTTTAACATTATCGAAAATGTTTGGGCTCGAATACTTGCTGTTATCCGAAGACAACAAGGGCCAAATTTTATACCAGTAAACCGTAATGCACTAATTGCAGCCATTGATACCGCATGGGAAACGATTAATATTAATTATATTGATACCTTGATAGCGTCAATGAGCAGACGCCTCCAAGAATGTATCAATAATAATGGAGGTCACACCCATTATTGATTTCTTATATTTATTTATATAGTAATACCTTTATTAAAAAAAAGTTTTCATTTAATTTTAAACTATAACTTGGTATCTTAATTATAATTATGTAATAAATTCTTGTCAAAAAACTAAATATATACGTTGACAATAAGAATTGCCTTAGTTTTTATTTTCACTTTTTATATTAACTACAGAAAAAAATGAAACGTCATAAAATATACATTTTGTAAGGACTAAATATTATGAATAGAGAGTTTAATGATTTTTAATAACAAAAGTTCATCTTATGAATTCAAAAAGTCTAGTCAGTCTGGATGTCCGTAGATTTTTTTTTTGAATTTTTAAAATTTTCTTTATAGTTCTAATAGAACATCAAAATCTAAACATTTTTGCTTCGAACATTTTTGTCTAACTCATCGGCATAGTGTTTATAATAGGATATTCAAAAATTTAAAAAAAATTATTACAAGTCAGTCACATTTTTCGAACAAATTTTTTTCCAAATTTGCTTTAGAAATAAGCAGTTCTTTTGTTCATCCCAGCAATGCAAGCTTGGCGCATTCCCAACTGGTTTTTAATAACTTACTATAATTAGTTGGTTAGATTGCGATACCTTCAAATATATTCTTTAAAGAAAAAAATTAAGTAAGCAACGTAAATTATCTATGTTCTAAAACGTGCTTAGTGTAATGATTCATTCTACAGTCCTTCTATAAGATAATCTCTGCTGAGACTACCTGCTGTTAGAATTGTAAATGATACCCTTAAGCCCGCTTCACAATGTGCAAAGTTTTGTTTACAGAAATTGCGGTGTCCAAGTTTTAAATTTTATGGGTGTACATGGAAGCTTCAGGGCACAGTAAGAAACCTACATGGGTAAGAGCAGCTATTTTATTAAGTATAATAGGAGAAGATGGATTAGAAATCTTCGACAAGTTTGAATTGTTTGTCGAAGAAAAGAAAGATTTTGACAAAGCTTTTGAAAACTACTGTCGTCTGAAGAAAAATATTGTAAAGATTTACATTTAATAAACGAGAACAAGAAAACGAAGTTTTCGATAGTTTTTTAACGGATTAAAGAAAATTAATGAAATCCTGGGAATATGGAGATCGGCATTTTACGCGACCGACTTGTTTTGGGAGTAAAAGATAGAAGCCTACAAGAAAGATTATTAAGGGATTCAGACCTAAGTCTGCAAAAAGTAGTTGATGCATCTAAAGCGTCAGAAGTAGGAAAATTGCAAATGGAAGCAATAAAGAGTCGAAACAGTAGAAGTGGACAGCGTCAGTGACTCACTGACAGCGTTAAACAGAAAAGCCGCCAAATTAGAAGACCGCCGCCGCCTGTATAACAAGGTAACAAGAATGGCAACAAAATTTGCAAATGTAAGAAATGCGGGTACGGACACGAACGTGCCAAGTGTCCAGCTATGGAAAACAGTGTATTAAGTGTAAAGGATGGAATCATTATTTTTAAAAGTGATAGTGGTGCACGAAACCAGAGAGCCATTAACAATAGGTCGATACTTGGTACGTCTGTAAGGGAAGTTGAGCAAATTGAAGAAGTAACCACAGATGAAAGTAGCGAGGAATACGCAATAAGTTCATTAACCTGTGATTTTGTAAAGAAGTGCGACAAAAATAAAGGCAAACAGTGGGAGGAAGTTGCTGATATAGAAGGTAAATTGTTTAATGTTAAACTTGATACAGGCGCAGAGATAAGTTGTATCCCAAGTAAAATTGTTTACGAGTTAAATTGTTATCACAAAATTTATCAGACTAATATTAAATTACAAGGTTACACTGGCATTAAGATAAATGTTAATGGAATGATTGAATTGAAATGTAAAACAAATAAATTAAAGGGTAAAATAAACTTCATTGTTATCAAAAATAATGCTGATGAAATCTTGATAGGATTGAAAGATTGCATGAAATTTAAATTTAAAAGAGAATTAATTCGGTTCAATCTGAAAAAGATCTAATAATATCTAAAAACATCGATTTGTTCACCGGTCTAAGTAAAATTGATTTTAAATGCCATCTTAAAACTAAAGACGATTTTGAAGCAGTTGTTAAGCCGCCTCGTCGAATTCCAATTCATCTACGGCATTTGTACAATAGTGAACTTACACTTGAATTCTCTCACTCCTGAAGAGTCTCAAAAGGACAAAACAACTGTCGAGTGATTCTCTGTGTTTGTTTGCTATTGTACCATCTTACTTACAGCAGGCGATTTGAGATTGTTATTTTTGCCAGCACGTACTTGCCTACTATCATGGAAGAATCGACTTATGTAACTGCTTACACATCTGTCGACAAAACTGCTTTGTATTAAGTATTGGTCTTGAAACAAAAACGTCTTCTGGACGCCTTGTGTATTAAAATCTTAAGCTTAATTCGGTTAATCACACACAAATATGAAATATATTGCAGTAGAAATGGTATATTTTAAATAATTTTTTTAAATAAGTAAAATTCATAATAGGGTTTTCAATGAAATTAAAAAGTAAAATAAGAATACAAAATTGATTTGGATTTCTAGAAATCGACCTGAATTTATTTGAAAAATTAATTAAAAGTTTCTTGCAGATATGATTTCATTTAGTTACATTAAAATGTTTGTTCGCATATAAATTAAGATAAACTTAAAATAGGTGATTGTTTAAGAATTGCATTTCCGTGTGACAAAATAACGTCGGGACGGTACGTGATAAATTGTGCTGAGTAGTGTCTATAATTAAAGGCACCTGAGAAATGCGTTCAACACGTGTGTGTGATAAAAAGTTCTGCGAATGACAATGAAACGTTTTATTCTGCATTATTTTTGAACAGTGCATATTGTGTGGGAAACGGTGACAGCTGAAAAACAATTTTGAAGGACAGATTGATTTACAAATAAAGATGGGGAAAAACGATAAGGAAATCGTAGAGTCTGAATTGAACAACGAAATAAGACGGTCATGAATAATAATTAATAAAAGTCTGAATTGAAAATGGTAACGAGACGTTCATGAATAAGAAAAATATAATAAAAGTTGAAAGTAAAGTAAAGACGATGTAAAATAAAAACGTGAACAATTAAGTGTACACGAAACATAAACTATGTGATTAAAATACTTCAACTAAATCAACGTGCTGAAGTCAGCATCCACCAAACTTTCTACAGTCAACAAAGCTTCAAAAAAATGAACAAAGGTCAGTTTTTTTGGTAAATTTTATTTGTAAAATCAAAAGACTGCTTGTTGAAAATGAGTTTTTCTTGATCATTATTTTTGCATTCAAAGCGTAATTTAGATTTAGTTGGTTATAATCCTTTTTGAATTGTTAGATTATTAAATTTGTGTATTCATAATTTCATCTTTTATTACTAGAACGAATCCATCGGTTCTGGGAGATTATAAAAAAATAATTAATTAATTAATTTTTTTTAATAATTATGCATAAACCACAGTAATATGTATGATATTTTTTTTCTACTGGGAGATTAGATCACACTCATTTCTAATTTAAAGATTAAGCCTCGTTATCGAAAGAGAAAATAGCGCCAGTGTTTGTGTACGCTGCCCTCCTCGAGAAATTTGGAAGAAACTTATTACATTTAGTGTTTTAGTTTCATATAAATAAAAAAATTAATAATTTGTATGAAATAAATGTCAACAAAAATAGAAAACAAAGTAGGTTTGTATTTTATCTCTGAAATTGTTACGGTTCAAAATACTCGAACTCAAACGTAGGTCGCAAGCCTTTTTAGTAACGATCGTCGTGACTTGCACGTTACGACGAAAATCGAATTTACCTCGCACGCTACGATTTTTCTCATTAGTGGATCGATTATTCACAAAATTTATCAAGAAGACGAGCGGACATCTTGAGATTTTCCTTCTTTTGGGCGTTTTTGGCGTGCTTTGTGAAGCTAAAAGTTTACACGAAAAATATCAATGTAGCTTTAATAATTCTGAGTTAAATTGGTGTATATAAATCCGATCGCTTTCGCCTTAAGTGATTTCTTTGCTATTTCTTTTGTTTGTCTCGTGATTGCATTAATTTCTAATTACAACGTATGCTTTAGTACGTGTTTTGACCTCATACTCTACACGTTTATTACCATCTGGATAATTCCTGGGTGTGCCGGAAGGATTAGTTAAGAATCCTTTGCTATAAAAACGTGACGACTAGCACTGGGTCGCCTACATAGAAGCTGAAACGGCCGATGAACTCTACCGGCCGAAGGTCGCTCACGCTGCGTATCTGCTATTTCGAAGGAACATATGTGCTTTCTAAGCTTTGTCGTCTAGTCCTCCTAAGAGAAATCCTGTGGCTACCGATCTTTTAACAGCTGTCAACTGCTGTCGTTAGCAAGAACCTTCCTTATCGGAACCACATGCATCAGTACACAACTAAGTAAATTGTTCAAGGAACCTATTTACTTTGCATGCATTTGGAGCTCACGTACATGTGACATTAAACGGTTTGAATCCCTAGTGTATAAGCAAATATTTATTCGGTGTAGACTCTATCCACCGACGCACGGTTTTGTTTCTACTAGTTCCATCAGAGCTGGGGCGCTTGAGATAAAGTGGGTGAAGCTAAAATAAAAGGCCTTTTAGGTTGGCGGGAGCTACTTACCGTACTAGTCCGAACTTAATTCTAATTTATAAGTCACCGTGTGTAAGTGACGTGTGTTCGTCGAGTTTCCTTAATCACCAATCTTAAATTGGTACGCTAACTTTAATTTGGGGTGTAACAAACAAAAGCTTAACTGAATTGAGAAATATTTGATTGCGAATTCTAATTAATTTGTTGTTGCTAACGCCCGTAAGTTTCATGCGACAGAATCTCTTACTTCTCATAGATTCTTCTAGTATTGTAAGTTGTATTTGCTATATTTACATGTCTATTTGTCTCTCTGATTTGTGTTTGTTTTACCGTAGTAGACCTTAAGTAAAACCTATTGAATTCCTGTTGGTGGGTTTTATTTTTCTCTATTACCCAGCAGGTGGCGCCTCGTTACGCAGCAGTTTATTTTTTTCAGTTTCCTCAAAGACCGTGTGTAAGTGACGTGTGTACGTCGAGTTTCCTTAATCACCAATCTTAAATTGGTACGCTAACTTTAATTTGGGGTGTAACAAACAAAAGCTTAACTGAATTGAGAAATATTTGATTGCGAATTCTAATTAATTTGTTGTTGCTAACGCCAGTAAGTTTCATGCGACAGAATCTCTTACTTCTCACAGATTCTTCTAATATTGTAAGTAGTATTTGCTATATTTACATGTCTATTTGTCTCTCTGATTTGTGTTTGTTTTAGCGTAGTAGACCTTAAGTAAAACCTATTGAATTCCTGTTGGTCGGTTTTATTTTTCTCTATTACCCAGCAGGTGGCGCCTCGTTACGCAGCAGTTTATTTTTTTCAGTTTCCTCAAAGACCTCCCCAACTCACCGACTAAGCCGGACACTACTGTGTTAACTCTTACAAATACGGGATCTTCCATTAATTTAGTGCGCTATTTCGAGCCAATAAAAGTGATAACACTAACAACATCTATTACATAAGGTAAGTTATTTCCTCGATCAATCGTTCGTTCTGATCGTTTTGTGGTGTAATTTATAGATGCATGTATTTTTGATATTTTTTGTATTGTTATTTTTAATTAATGTGGCGTTCATCTATTTATTTATAGATATTAAATGTGTTTTTATTTTGAACTATCAACCTTTATTGAACGAAGCCTTAAAAAAGCTCCCGCTTGAGGGGCGAAACGTCGGCTAGTTCAACTTAAAAGATTGAATTTTTCAACACAACCTCTAACGCCGAAGGGTCCCTAAAAAGGACAAAATTAACATCTATTACGTGGTATCACGTCTAATCTATAATCAAGACATTAGTTACTAAATGATTGTGTGTGAAATGCTACTTTTAAGTAAATTGTGTGTAAAAAAATAAAATCGTGTGTAAAAATATAATGTAATTTAAATGGGACTTTCATTATTTAATGATTTTTGTTGTCAAAGTGGTCTGGCATCTAACACTCGAAATAAACAAAAGTGAGGCCGCATGCGTTGTAGTATCTGTTCTTATTTGCAAGAATTAGTTCTGACGTCGATAAAATATTGTATGAGACACGTGTGTGAAGGGCATTTATGCACTTCTCGCGCATAAAAGTCGTATTTCACACACTTGTATCATAAATAACTATTATTAAATAAAAAATCACTTTTTTCAGATCTAACGTTTACTTAATAGACTAAACACTAATAACATTAAAAATATTTCTCACCCAACACAGTAAACCTTTGGTGTTTTCTAATGTGCAATATAAATGTGATGTATGCGCTACACAATTTTCTAAAATTAAAAATAAACGTGCAGAAAATCAGCCGATATTAAATTTGTCGATGCGATTATTATTATGAGATGACGTAGAATATTAAACAAAATTCTGAAACGCGTTCTAAAGTTTCCTAAAAAAATAATTCTTACTCACGCTTACAAAAACGATGACAACATTTACGAAACAAAATTGTTCAAATACTTTCCCAGAACAAAAATTATATTAAAAACTGAATAATAAACTAAATATGGTATTCGAAGACGCGAATTGCGTGGGGTACGCATTCGTGGAAGGGAGAAACTTTATATAAACTTTGAGATGTATATAAGCGTCGGGACGCTTTTAAAAACTTTAGTTTCTTATAGGTCCAGCACATAATTTGCACAGGACAATCATGTCTCTCGAACGTCAAGTCCGCGCTAAAGTAAGTTTCTTATATAATTCGTACAATTTCCAAATTAATTTTTGTAAATAGCTTGCTGCTAAACGCAGCCCCGAACAAGATAAGGAAGCACAGGAATGGATTGAAACTATTCTTGGTGCTAAATTTCCCGCGGGACAATTATACGAAGACGTTCTACGCGATGGAACCGTTCTTTGTCAACTGATTAACAAAATTGCACCTGGATCGGTTGCCAAGATTAACACGAGCGGTGGGCAATTCAAATTCATGGAAAACATCAATAAGTGAGTAAACTGATTAATTGTAATTTGTTAATGTGAGAAAAAACCTGTGCGCAGCTTCCAAGACGCTCTCAAGAAATACGGTGTAAACGACGTTGATGTTTTCCAAACTGTAGATTTATATGAAAAGAAAGATATTGCTCAAGTAACAAACACAATTTTCGCTCTAGGCAGACAGGTACGTATCTCTTTCGGAAACAGGAACACGCAGTAATTTCGTGCTTACAGACTTACAAACACCCTGAATGGAAAGGACCTTACCTAGGACCAAAACCATCAGATGAAAATGTACGCGATTTCTCCGAAGAACAATTAAAGGCTGGACAAACAGTCATTGGTCTTCAAGCTGGATCTAACAAAGGTGCAACCCAAGCCGGCCAAAACATTGGCGCTGGCCGCAAAATCATTATTGGAAAGTAATTCACTTATTTTAATTTAACATAATAAAATTTTTATTTATTTAATAAAATATCTTAAGTGTCGTACTTCTTTATAATTTCCCACGACCTAAATGTATCAACTTGGAATGGGGGCACAAAAATAATATATGAAGTAAGACTCAGGTATTTTTAGCGTTTCCATAAACGCATCGGATTCATAAACGCCTTACTTCAAAAATAACTTCTTTAGTAGCAATTTCCCAAAATATGTTTATGTAAAAAAAACTATCTACGCTGTAGTAGTCTGACACTATTAAATTTACGACAATGTATAAAATCCTTTAATACAAGATAACTTTCAGATTATATTTATGTTACCATTAAAATTCAACATGGTGTTAAGTTACATTTATTTTCAGTAATCAGAAAACATGAATTATTATTATTCTAATCGCGCATTACACACGTGTGCTTCTCTCTAACGGAGAATTCGAAAAGCTTTCTAGTTAATTGTTTAGCGTCGCGACGCTCGCTTTAATTTCACTCTTGCAGAAAACTTCGAGTATGCGATGTAGCATTGTTACTCGTAGAGGACGCAACTTGGTTGAAAATCTATATATTTTTATTCGGCGAAAGTCAAATAAAATATACAAAAATTTATAATGGAGGAAAAGTGTTTTGTCTCAAAATAGCAGTTAAATTATATAAATTCCTGTATATTACTCAGCAATGTTTCTTATTGCATACTTTGTTTGTTTTATACATTTTAAGATTGTTATGCAGTTGGGTTTTATAATTAGATATGCAACTTTGGTTTATTACTCTTTTCATAATATAAACGGAATTAAGATTTTGATTGTTTTCACACAGCTACAGTTTCTTTAAATATTCAGATTAATTTACTTTACAGATTAAATCAGATATGAAGAGAAGTGCAATATGCATGTGTACTAAAATTTAAACAAAATATAATTCAATATTTTTATTTATCTTTATGTTTTCGGAAGTGTTTTGTATTTTATAGTAGTTTCAAGCCGACAGCAGTTTTGGTTATGCCGGAAGTCAACCTAATTTTATCATTTAAATAGAATACCTGGTATATTTTTATTAGTAAAATGGCTCGTAAATTTGACAAAAAGTCCAAAACTGCAATAATATATAGATAATATAAACTAAAACAGAAATTAAGTTTGCTAAACTTTTCCTCAAACTATCTTGTGAACTATCTTACGGTACTTAGGCGCACCTTATGGTCATTTAGTTAAGGTTAACTAGATATTTGGCGTATATGGTAAAACCGAGGGTTATCTATATGACGGAGAAGATTTAAAATCCAAAAGCAAGAACGTAGATGGTGGTGACTTTCTAAAATCGTTCTAACGGTTTAAATTAAACACCCTGTATATTTAACATATTTTGGATTTGTATAAATTTTGAATACGATATTATAAACTCAATGTTTTTTTTAAATTATTGACTCTTTTTTATTTTGATTTTCTGAATGTATCTCAGGACAAAAATCGCTCTGAAACCAAATGTTTAATACAATTCATTGCCCTTTTCTAAAAAATGCTCTGAAACTTTGATGAAATTCAATAATGTTCTTTTTTTATTTTAACTGTTTTAATGACTACACGATTAAAACTGGTCTACCACCATAAGGAACGCGAGGCGAAATGGGATACCAACTTCAAAATGAACCGTAGTTCATAAGGGGTACCATGAAAAGAGCAGTTTATCCATCATTAGATACATTACAGTATTATAAACAATTTTAATTATTCATTAACGTAAAAAATAATTGTAAATATTGATAACATTTTTTTCCAATAACAAGTCATGAAAAACAACTCAAAGCAATTATTTGCAAATTACGCAAATATAGACTGCTTTATCGTCTTCATGAATTATGAGCCCACCTTTGACAATTCAAACAAGAGATTCATTAGAAGTTGAATAAAAGTGTCTTCGTCCTCGCTAGTACTCGAGCTTGGTGTCAATTTTGATGAAGACTTCATATGTTCCTTTATACCTGTCTTAGTAAAGTTTTTGCTTATTGTTTTTAAATTCTTCGTATACCTCAAATGTCCATCTAGCATCAACAAATTGGGGTTTTTTTTCGTAGGTTTAGAAAATTGAATAAATTTTTTTAACCATAGCAGAAAGAGATCTGTTGCTATTTAACTCGCTTCATGAACTTCAGACAACCCTCCTGGTGGCAACCCAAGCTGGAAGCCTTGTTTTCTATTTTTTCAGGGAAAAATTGACGTTGGGGACATATATACATATACAGGGTGATTTTTTGGAACGATACTACATGAAAATTCATCTAAAATTAGGTGCTAAAACCAAAAAAGCCATAAAAAATAGGTAATCGTATTTGAAATAAGAGAGTACGTGTTCACTTCCAGTGTTTCCAGAAGTACCGTCATCTTGAAAAAATTTGTATTGGAAAGATCACAATTTTTTTCTGATCGAACTAATAACATTAGCGCAATTTAACAAAAGAAAAAAAAGTTTTCAAATTGTTCGTTTTATTTGTCAGAATTATTTTGGTTTCGTATCGTTGTTAAAATATTATCATTTATTTGACAGTGCCCGTATGAAAGCGACTTTTCCTGGCATCAGAAATTTGTTCACATTATACAGAAAAACGTCTTCGGAAGCAGACAACCAGCATACGAAAATGGAACAAAATCCGTCGAACGGTTCTCGAGTTATTCCCAATATACAATATATTTTTGGAAAGTTTGCGCCTTCTGGCGTCTTTTAGGTTTGCGGGAGGTACTTACCCTGTTTGATAAGTTAGTTTAAGCGTCAGTGTGGTTGCATATTCGACTAGATAAATTGCCGTGTGTAAGTGATTTGTGTACACCGAGTGTTCCTATCATACAATCCTCAATTGGAATGTTAACACTACGATTTGTGATGCTAAAGCTTAACTGTAAATCCGGTGCGTTATTCGTGTAAATTACTTATTATTAAGCGAGACTACTGTTAAATTACGTGACGACATTCGACAGTCTCTCCTTTTTCACTCTCTTATTACTATAGGAATTTTAAATAGTCTGTCTTCTTTTTATGATTAATTGTTGTGTTACTCTGTTCAATTTAGTGTATCTAGGCTTAAGTAAAACCTGTTGATCTCCTGTAGGTTTTATTTCTCTCTCTTACCCAGCAGGCGGCGCTTTGTTAAGACAGCGGTTTAATTTTTTCGAACTCCTTAAGGACCCCCCCACTCTACGACGAGCCGAAAAGCTGCTGTTTAGAGCCGTTGTTTATTTGTAAACCTCAACCGTTACAAACCATAAAAATTCAGTACTACAGGGTGGGGCACTACCAACGAATTATTGTATAGCATTAAAACGACAAATAATGTTAGAAATTTTAAGGATTATTTAAAACGACATTTTAAAAATATTTTGGATTGCACAGGGTGCTCTAGAAACACGTACCATATCAAAGTTGGGTTATTTTAAATAGATCACCCTGTATTTTTTTCTATCTTTGAATTGTACGATAAAAAATAATGTATGTTCTTTTACATGTTCCTATACCTACTTACTTCTGTTTCTGAGATAAATTGATTTTACCTGATTTGCAGACCCTCCAAAAAATTGTAATAACTTCAAGAAAAATAAAAACAAATTTTGGTTTACACCACCTTACTAAAACCCTCTAACATCTCTTTTTCAATATTTACTATTATATAATGTACACGGTGTTTTTAATACTACCGCATAACACTAACGACGTAAAACTTAAATAACTTGCTTAACTTGAATGGAACACCCTACACTTCTGTAGCCTGTTGGAATCAAGAATTAGTTACCTTTCAATCGGTATTAGGTTACCAACCCCTAACTCTGATAGTTTTGAGATATTATAAAGTTCGATAGTTTAACAATTTACAATGTAGGTACTGGAGTCTAAGTTACCTGTGAAATATTTATTTTTTTTTTCAGAAAAAGTAAACAGAAATGTGCTTATAAATAGTATCCCGGGTCCTAAGAGTCAGTCGAATTACGCACACCGGTCACAATTTACTAATGTTTAACAACAGCAACCGTTATTTGGTACATCAAAAATCGATCATACTGTAAACATTAACAAACTTTAGTCTGTTAACTAAGAATGTAATACAAATCGCTCTAATAGTAGTACGATAATTTCGAAAACCATTATTTTTCGAATTTTTTTAACAAAGTTACCAATGTTTACAGTGTCATCAGTTTTTGCTGAAACTAATAACGGTTGCTGTAGTTTGTGACAGGTGGGTGTGATTTGACTGACTCTTAGAGCTTGGCATAAGTCATAAGCACATTTCTGTTATTTAGTTCTGAACAATTTTTTTTAAGATTAATACTTAAAGCTGGATTGGCCTATACCTTAAAAATGTTTGCAAGATAATGTGTATTTTACTGATATATCACAGGTAACTTAAATTCCAGTAAATTGCAAATTGTTAAACTAACAAATTTTAAAATATCTCAAAAACTATGAGAGTTAGGGGTTGGTAACCCTAATTCCGATTGAAAGATAACTAGTTCCTGATTCCAACAGACTACAGAAACGTAGGATGTTCCATTTAAGTTGAGCAAGTTATTTAAGTTTTAAGCCGTTCATGTTATGCGGTAGTATTAAAAACACCCTGTACATCATAACATAATAGTAAATATTGCAAAAGAGATGTTGAAGGCTCTTAGTAAGGTGGTGTAAACCAAAGTTGCGTGTTCTTATTTATCTTGAAGTTATTGCATTTTTTGGAGGGTCTGTAAAATCGATTTATCTCAGAAACGGAAGTAAGTAGGTATAGGAACATGTTTTTACCGTACAATTCAAAAATAAAAAGAAAATACAGGGTGGTCTATTTAAAATAATCCAACTTTGATATGGTGCGTGTTTCTAGACCACTCTGTACGATTCAAAATATTTTTAAAATGTGGTCTTAAATAATCTTGACATATAAATGCTTTAAAATTTCTAACATTATTTGTCGTTTTAATACAATAATAGAATAATTCGTTGGTAGTGCCCCACTCGGTATATAACGTTACAAAATTCCGCTCCGCGTTTCCTAATTTATTTCTGATAAATCTGTGACTGCACACATATTTTATCATAAAATAGTTGATTAACCTTGCTTAAGCAGCTTTTACTCAGTAGGTCGCGAAAAAACCTTGCAAAGGCAAGGCGATGATCTCGCCACATAGCATTTTTCCAAATCAGTCATATGACGGCTATAAAAGCGTATCGCGAATAAGTAAAAGATAAGAAAGAATAACATATGTGTATAGTATTGTGGTCATACCAATATGATGACCCTCGACGTTCGATTTGAGTGGAAGATAGACGCAGTCTACGCTGTTAAAGTCACAACGACCAACCAAAACGCAAATATAGAAGCACAATTTTTCTTGTTTGCTCGGCACGACGCCCTATAAAAGTTCAATCACTTCCACAAACATTTTTACAACATCTATTGAACGCAAGGCACGGACACCGTCGACATCGCCACCGGTGTTGACCAAAGAGAAGCTCGCATCCTCCCCACTTACTTTGTTGCGATGTTAGTCATCTCATGGCTTTTGACAAGACAATCGTTTCTTAACTCCATTATACAACCAACAAGCAACCACCACACAATGAAATGCTTCTGATACAAAATCTACAAAATCAACTTTGCTGTATACGAGCTTTATGAGTCGTTACGACATTGTCGCCAACAATCAAATTCGCACACACGTTACGGATACCACTGGTTCAAGTTTTTGACTTTCAACTGTGCTGGATCTACATGCTTGCTTACACTTCGCAAGGCTTGCGACGTTCGGTATCAACCTGCCATAAATAGGGAGCGCTGGAACAACAAGCTCATGAACGTATTCGTCCTAGAACTGCTGGCCCTAAATCTTTGAAATATTGCCAGTCAAATACAGGTACAGAGTACAACTAGGTACCACCTCACAAAGCTTATCATGTCCAGTTTCGACGTCTTAACTCTATTAAATACAGCACACGCATCTATACAATTTGCCCTTATCTCAACACGTATTGGCAGCAGTAACGTACAATAAGCGCAGCAATCACTACACTAGCCGCAGCACAGTAAGAATCAACGCAGCATCCTCGATTCGTTTTTCGGATGACCCTACATCATCAAAAACATCAGGTTAAGGTGATTGTCTACATTATTTTTTAACGGCTGAATCATTCAACACGCCTACTGCCACTCCACAGATATCTCCGTAGCGACATTAAATTTATTATCTTTGGTCGCGAAACAACCTTGCGAAGGCAAGGCAATGAACTCTTGCCACATAACGTTTTGCCAAGGCATTAATATGAAGCAAAAGCATATCGCAATTCAGTAAGGAATAAGATACAACTTGAATAGCAAAGAATTACTGTGTGGCCAGTATGCCATTGTACCTAACAAATAAAAATCACAACATCGTTCCATTTCCAAAACCGGCATTTTCAAAACAAATGTTGTTCAGAAGATTTTTTTGTTTATTTACACTCTTACTTGCTCTACCTTTACACGTCACTTTACACAATCTCAAAAGATTTGGTCATCTTTAGTCTACGGACGATATGTTGTCTCTCAAAGCAGTAAGCATACATATTTTTAAGAAGATGTAACCTTACTTCATATTTCTCGGCCAACCTCTTAACCTCTTCCATAATCGTGTTCTACTATATTGCGGTATACCTTGTTCTGTTAATATCTGGTTGTAGATTAAAATGTCACTATGTATCAGCAATTTGCTTGTGTTGTTTGTATTTTAGTCTTACTTTGACTACTTTCTACTTCACGTTTTACTTCCACTTCAGATTGGCATATGGCGTCATACCTAGATACTTACTCCGTTATTTAACCCAGTCACCTGTTATGTTGCTGGCTGCTTGCAGTCCCAATGGCCGAGGCTTGGTTTATGTATGTTACCAGAAGTGCAGTGTCGTCTACAAACATTGCCACTGCAATTTCTTTTAAAATTTGTTATGAGACAAAGTATGTAGTAGGTAATGGGTGGATTCCATTACACTATATTGTTTTTTTAAGTTTTGAATATTTATCACCCCAATAGTCGATATGAGATGTTGTATGTTTCTATATTACTGTAAATTCATTTAATTAAGTTGATATATTATTTGTGTGTAGCAAACTTTCTCAAATGCTTGGGAAACGTCTAGGAATGCGGCGGATCAGATTTGCTTTTCCTTCAAGTTACATTCAGTCACCGTTTTCTGAAAGTAGTTGAGTGTTGCGAGGAGTAGTTTTTCGAATAACTTTGACACGATTGACAACAGAGAGATAAATCTGTACAACTTAACATTGTTACGTGTTCTGTTGTTTTAATAGCATTATTACTTCCGCAATTTTCTAAATAGTAGGAACTTGTTAGAATCTGTTCCCTGCATTGAAAAGGTAATTCAGCATCACTTTGTCTTTTTTAGGCTACTGATTCCTATCCTGGCGCTTTTTTATTATCCACTTCTTTTAGAGGGTTTTAGTGGTTTTCCTAAACCTTGAAGTAAATGCTTTGCCAGGACGAACCAATCCACTATTGCACAAGGTTTCGTCACCACACTATACAGGTTTATACTGATCTTCTGCTGCACCATACATAACACTTACATCACAATACAATATTTGTATAATGTACCATACGAATAAATAAATAAATAAAGAGGGATAGGGGAAAGTTTTGTTGAACCATGGATGAATTTTGAACAAAATTGTCCTCTTATTCTGCTACAAGATGATTATTATTAAACTGAAGAAATTTACCTCAGTTTTCTTATTCTTGCTAGAGACATAATAAAACTCACAATAGCTGGGCAAACTAATAATCCCCATAGTAGTAAATATACTCAGAAAATCAGTCATTTCTTTGGTGGTTATATGTGTGGTGATTATGTATCAGTTACCTGAGTACTATATAAATTAGGTTGATCAACCATCTGATGAATAATGCCAATCTTTGGAAGTAGAAAATTCTATACCTTTCTCTCTATTTGGATTTCTATTACTAAATCTGCATTATCCTAAACGGTTTGTTAGAAGAACAGCTGTTGTTGTTTTGGTTGGAAACTCCTGCACAGTGACCGTTCGCTGATGATGATAGCTTAGCTATCGAAACACGTGTAGAAATATATTTTTTTGTGTAGTTTTTGATATTATCTTAGGACCAATAATCCATGTTATGCAAATTTTCTTTATGTTGCTCGTAAACGTATTGACAACTCAAAAAAACACCTTTTTTAAGTCGAAACCTTTGAGGATATTTAAAATCGTACATCCGTAACGCAACCCCTTCAATCTGCATACACTCAAAGTAAACTGCAAGCATGTCAAATGATTCTTCATTTGAAATCGGTTTTTTTTTAAAGTAAAACCCTAAATGCTTCTAAAAACGAGGAATTATTTTGACATAAAAATTGGGGAAAATCGTACTATCATTTATTTCAAAAGTTTTCTTATTAAAAGATCGTTGAATCGTAGAATTAATATCAAAGTCACCGATATTAATTCTATTGATTCCTACACGAGGAAGAATAAATGGGTGTCTTTTTTAGGTTACGAAACATTCTTCAATATAATCTTAGGTTTTTTTTAATCGGCTCGTTTCATGACCAAAATTATGATAAAAAAAATGGAATTGTTCTAAATAATTTATATACCGTGAACCGCCATTAGCCGTATACGGAAAAGTATTCATAGAAAAAATTAGGGAATTTGGAGAATAACTAAAAACCAATAGGGTAAACTTAACTAAAATATTTTCGTCCTTCTGATACTTCCGGTTGTACAGGAAGTCGACGTCAACTTCATTATTTTCAATTGAACATCCTATATATTATTATATTTTCGGATTCAACGTCAAATTTTAGGGTCAGTTGGTAAAACATTCCCTGTAGCTAGGAGTTATAGATTTCGAGATATTCATTTTTTTAGTAAAATTTTCACAGATGCAAAAGTTCACGGAAATATTTGTAATTTTTTTCGGGAACTCCATATCGGTTTAATTTTTGGTTCGTATAAAGAGAATGGACAATAGCAAACAAAGATGTGTCCATAGATTAAAAAATGTAATACTAAGTTTTTCTTATTTGCTGTTACATTTTGACATTTTCAAAGAACATTTTTAAGTCAAATAAAACACCCTGTATTTTTTACTCTGTCCGGTGCAGGTTGAAATTCTTTTTCAAATCATATAAGAATTCTTAAGATTACCGCTACTACTTTTGAAGATATTTTCAATTTTCTACCGGTGTAACCATATGGTTACAATTTACCATACATGTTTATCTTTGCGCTTGTATTAATTATACAATCCATTTAAACTTTTTTTACTTTACATGATGTAATATAGAGTTCTTTGAGGCATACATTGTTTCTCAAAAAAAACCTTGTTTCATTTTAAAAAATACTTCAAGAACACTTAAAAATGATATGATATTGTGACAAAAAAATTATAAGGATGTATTATACTATAATAATATTAAACGCAATTTAACATAGTTTTTATTCGATTGTATCATTAACAACTCTTTCTCGGTTTGAATCTCTGAACGAAAAACTTTATGTTTTCATCAAACATTGTGGTAGCTAGGGTAACGTTTTCTTGTCTTACACCAAAAAATATATTTCGGTCGCTAACAAATTATTAAAAAAATAGTATATTATTAAATTAGTTGTATAAACAGTCTATTGATTATAATGGAACGAGTTGAACAATACACCTCTTATATAACAAATTTAATACAATATTTTTTCCAATTGCTTTATTATTCTAGTAAATGTAAAAAATTTCTTTGCTGAATATAGTAACTTATATACAGTGCGCTGCTAAAATATTATTCAACGCTTTTGCGTGTAATAAAAATTTTTATTACACTCAATTGAAAAAATGTGTTTATTTTAATTATTTGAAACATTAATTAATTAAATTAATTTTAACGAATATGGTGATAATAATTAACTTAAAGCTTAAAAATAATAATTACTAATTATGTGAATTAGAACCTGGATAAGAAAATTGATGGCATCTCGATTACAATAAAATGTTCATGACAACTTGATTAATGTGAAGCATCATTTAACATTATTCTTGTATTTTTTTACAATCGAATAAAAATAATGTATAATGAACGGACAAAAAGATGTTTCGGACTCTTTGCTTTTGCCAGACGAGGCTCAGTCAATTCCGGCAATAATAACAAATCGTCCAAAATATTTTATTGTTTGTCCTTATAACATAACAAGTCCGTTGGGTAATTTGCGGTATGTGCAAGTAAACAAACTATATACATTATATAAAAGTAAACATATACAATTATGTAGGCAAAGAATTTTGCAAAACCGTTAAATCAACTAAATTTAATTTGCGAACTGTTTCTATATTTACTAGAGTATGTGTTGTTAGATGGAGATGCGCGTAGACAGTAGGTACTCGTAATTTTGCTTAACTAAAATCGTAAATAAATTATGTAGTTTATTACTCATAAACCGCTTAATTTGTTCTTCAATCAACGATTATATGTACTTACACTTTAATTCGCCCTGTAGCAATTTAAATTACACATTTATGCGTTAAATTAAAATCTTTTTATAATCGATTTGTTAATTAAAATATGAAAGAAAGAATTAAAATTTAATTATAATTAAGATTGCCATTGACAATTGAACGCCTAAAGCAAGCAATTTTTATATGAATTTTAAGAAATATTACCATTGTCACTGGGGTTTGATAAATTTTGAAATCATATTATTCTGATTTTGATTATCAAGTTTGAAGTAAACACATTTTGGCGCCTAACGTGAGGCTTAATTTCTTGCTTTACAGTGATGCAAATACCTATGACACTTCTTTTTTCAAATGATTAAAAAAAACATTTCAAGACATAAGGAGAATTTTAGAAGCGTTTTATTGACATACGAAATATACTTCCAATTTCCACAGTGACCTTGAATAGAAACAACATCTTAAAACATAGTGAAATTTTTACAATGTTTTCATCAAGTTATTGCATAATATTCGGTAAAATAAATTCTCATAAACTATGCACTAAAGCAAACCAGAGTCTCAACACATCATACATAAATAGAAATACATATTGAAACCATACGGGACAAATAACTTTACAGTTCAAAAATTTACGTAAAGTAATTCGGTTAGTCAGACACTTGCGTAAACACATTACTTACGACAAAAGCATGGTGAATCATTAAAATAATTTAAATAAACACCTTAATAAGATCTATTTTTAATGCCTTCGCTTCAACGGAATCAATGTTAATACCTGAATTTAAAATAGCCGAGTCAGATGTGCAATCCACGTTTCTTGTACTAAATTTAAAAATGCTTTTAGAAATAATAGTTCAGTTACTTTATACTTGGTTTGAATGAAAATTGCTGTTTAAATCAGGCGATAAATTACTTTAGTATGTAAGGACACAAGTTAATTCGTTTGTTTTCGTGTTTACTGTTAAACATAATTTATGCATTTTGTAAAATATAACCCGTTAGAAAAATTATAGTTTAGTACAAGTATTGTACAGGGTTATTTACTACAAATTATTCACTTCTTATTATCTTTATTATTGCTCGTAGAAAAAAAGGTATACATAGAAGTTATATGGTTCTAACTGAATTGTCTTAAAATGCTATCAGTAGTTCAATTACTCGCCGTTTACAGGGCAAAATAAATATGTGATGTATTTTTTAATGTAACACCCTGTATATTATTACATTTTTGACGAGATCTTTCTTTTTCTGACTACAAAAATATAGAATATGGTGAAGAAGTGCACATATTGGTGCACGAAACGTTGCCTGGAAAAACGTCATAGTGGTTTTTTGGTGCCCCTCCTCAACGAAGAAAAAATCAATAACTGATAAATTGTAGGGGGAAATATCTACCTTTCATAATATTTTGTCTTTATCTTGAGCCGTTATTGAGTTATTAATGATAGAATAACACAGTTACTTAATACGAAATTGTTAACATTGTCAAAGTAGCCCATATAAATGACAAATGTTGTGTTTGATAATTGATATTTCATTAATTAAATCACCAAAACGGTTTATAGTAAAGCAGAAAAACTTCGTTATATTCAAAATAATAAAAGGTGGGTAACTTATAGTGAATAACCCTGTACAAGTATATACAATTATTTTTAATAAGCTTTCACAATAGCGAACGCCCCATAAGAAAACTGTATAATTAAAAATATATATTCTTTTACAAACCCAACTGCAAAACAACTTATTTTGCTTTGAAAGTCCTGATAAAGAGACATTTCGAGTACCTACATTAATAGAAAAGGATAAAAGTAAGGAAGGTTTTATAATAAAGTATTTAGCTAACGAGAATAGGAAACATGGAGATATAAGTTAAGTTACTGAAGTTGACTCGGAAACTGTCTTTAAGATTAAGGAGAGGGGTTGGACCGAACGTATGAACAAGAAAGTTATATGTATGTAAATAAGTTTACTGATAATAGTTTATCTTTATCTTATTCAGAGAGGTTTGGCAAACCAAAACCGTCTGATCACGATCTGATGCCACTACAGTTTGAAATCGTTAGCAGACCGAATCGCGATAACTGTAGTGGTCCTTGTAATAAGCCGTTTCACCTACACTGTGTTAATTTACCCAAGAATATTATTGACATTATTAGAACGTACGAAGGAGTGATTTGGAAATGCCAATCTTGTATCTCTCTCTCTTGTTCAGCCACATTTGAAGATAAAATTAATTCGTACCTGGATAAATACATGAATAATATTGTTCAAGAATTAGATTCAAAATTGGTGAATTAAAATCTCATCTGATCGAGAAGATTTCTAAGGACGTAAATTCTATTGTCAAAGCTGGTGTCTTGTCACTGAAATCCGAAGCATTGAATTCTCTGCAGTCTAATCTCTCGTCTGTACCATCTGAAAGCTCCAGATGTCAAAACCGTCGCCCTTATGCTAACGTCCCTGCATCCTCTTTTCTGATTAAACCAAAGACGCAGCAGAGTAATTCTACTACTAAACCTGATCTTGGACCCTATATCCTCTGGCTTAGGTGTAGTCGGTGTGAAGCATACTGCTGGTGGTGGTATTCTCGTTAGTTGCTCCTCTAATAACAGCGCCGGGAAATTGAAACAGATGGCGTCCGTCAACCTTTCAGAAAATTATCAAGTGACTGAACCCACCAAGCTCCATCCCCGCATAAGAGTCACTGGGATGACTGAGTTGCACAGCCCGGAGACTATTGTCAAGTTTGCTGGTGTACAAAATCCTGATTTATTCGGTTCCTCCAGTATCAAATGTATCTCGGTCAACCCTCTTAGGAAGAACAAAAGCTCATTTCAGGCTGTCTTACAGGTTGACGCTGCTGCTTACAGATCTGCTCTTTCGGCTGGACATATATTTATTGGGTACGATTCTTGCCCTGTGTTTGATGCATTAGAAGTTATTCGATGCTTCAATTGTTGCGGATTCCACCATTCGTCTCGCTACTGCCGTAAGTCGTTGGTATGCCTAAGTGTGCTGAACAACATTCTATTGGTGACTGTAAATCTGATTTTTTGAAGTGCTTTAATTGCTGTAGTCTCGGCAAGATTCTGCCCAACATTAAACCTGATCACGCTGCTTGGGATAGGAACTGTCCTGTCTATGTCAAAAAGCTGACTGCTTTAAAAGCAGATTTGGTAGGTTCCGGATAGCAATTACCCCCTTCTCCCGCCAACTCTCCTGACTGCTTTTCATCTCATATTTCTTCCGCTTCTGTCTTCATTTACTATCAAAACGTTAGGGACCTTAACACTAAAACACAAAAATTTCTCAACGGTGTTTCCTCTATCTCTTACATCGATATTTTTGCCATCACTTGGTTAAGCGACTCTGTCAATAATTCCGAACTTTTCCCCCCTCCTTTCAACATCTTTAGATGTGACCGGTCACTCAAAGCCACATCCAGATCTAGAGGTGGCGGTGTTCTCATTGCGGTAAAATTCAACTTTCATGTGCAGCATATAGATTTGTATTCCATCTCTCCTTTATTTCAGTCTATTCTCGATATCGATATTTTTGCTGCAATCCAATAGTTGACGAGGACCTCCATCATCCTACCCTTCTCATAAGATTTTCCCGCAGCTTACCTGGCAATTTCCACAAACTTGTTGGAAATAATCTTCATGTGTCCTACAACTTTAGAAAAGGTAACTACACCTCCTTATATAAACATCTTTCTTTCCTATCATGGACCCCTATCTTGACAGACTCATCCGTTGATTCTTCTTTACAGAAACTATATTCTGTTATCTATAACTCATTCAATGCGTCCTCTCCGAAATCCAGAACAAAATATCCGTCATGGTTTTCTAATGCTATAATCTCTGATATCAAGCTAAAGTACTCTCTCTGGCGGAATTATAAATCATCTAATGACCCTACTTCTCTTCATCGGTTTAGAATGCTACGGAGCAATATAAAGACTGATATTCAGACTTCTCATAAATGCTTCTTGAGACGTATTGAGACCTATATTAGGTCTAACCCTAATCATTTCTGGTCTTACATTAATCTACTCCGCAATTCCTCCGGTATACCTTCTAATACGACTTACCTTGGTGCTCACAGTGACGGCCAAAATGAAGTTGTCAACTTTTTTGCTTCTTAATTTAGTGGCTGCTTTAGCGACGTACATGTCCACCACTTTTTTGTACCTCAACATCAGGTTGTTGACGTGATCTCTCTGCCTAAACATTTCGTCGAGTCTAATCTGCTTTTCGCTATAGAAAAAATTAAACCTACACTTACCGCAGGCACTGATCTCATCCCTGCCTTCTTCTTCGAGACTGCATTTCTGTGCTGTCGACGCCGTTACTTCACATATTCATTCTGATCCTTCAACACAGACGCTTTCCTGTTGATTGGAAATCTGCTCGAATTGTTCCCGTTCATAAAAAGGCGACAGATCCAATGTTCTTAACTATCGCCCCATCGCGCTTCTCTGTAACTTCTCAAAACTTTTCGAATTTTGCTTATATAACCACATCGCTTCTAGGATCTCCCAAAAGCTTCACAGCTGTCAACACGGCTTTATTAGAGGGCGTTCCACAATTACCAATTTAACTGTTATGCACCAGTTTCTTGCTGAATCCTTGGATTCTGGTTTCCAGGTCGACGTTTTGTATACCGATTTTAGTAAGGCTTTCGATCGGTTGAACCATGAGATTCTCATTTCGAAGCTACACGCTTTTGGTTTGAGTAACAACTTAGTACAATTACTCAAGAGTTATCTATCTGATAGAACCCAATTTGTTGAGCTGCTTGGCTTCCGGTCGCGTGTCTCAAGTGTCCCTTCGGGCGTACCCCAAGGCTCTGTTCTTGGCCCCTATTATTCAATATCTTTATCAATGATGTCGCACCTACTCGATTATCATTGCCTACTGTATGCGGATGACATGAAGATATTTCAGGTTATACGTAATATGTCTGATGCTCTTGTGCTTCAGAAAAGGCTTGATCTTTTGATAAATGGTGTCGGTCTAACCACTTAGATCTGAACGTTTCTAAATGTCACATCGTTTCTTATACCAGAGCAAAGTCCCCAATTCTTTTTAACTATTCTTTTTCCGACGTCTCCATTACTCGCTCTAGCGCTTTTAAAGATCTGGGTGTCACTTTTGAATCGTCTCTGTCCTTTAGTTCGCACATTCGATCTATTGTTTCATCTTCACTTAAAACTCTTGGTTTTATTATCAGAAACTTTAGAGATTTTTTAAGCGCTGACTTAAAATTTCTAGCTTTTCACGTTGATGGAATTTTCCCTCCTAGAGTTTTCCGCAATCTGATCTTTTGGCTAGATTCAACCTTTCCGATTTAAGTAGTCGTCGCACCACCTTTTCTCTTCTCTTTCTATACAAACTTATTCATTACCTTGTCGATTGTCCTGAATTGTTGGCAAAATTATCTTTTTCCGTTCCTCGACCTGGGTCTCGTTTTCCTACCACTTTCTACCTACCCACTCCCCGTACGCGTGTGTTGGAGTCATCTCCTATTTTCTCTGTATGCAGCAGCAGTGCTCTACGTAAATTTGATATTTTTCATACGTCCATATCCGAGATAAAATCATTCTGTAGCGACACCCTAGTTGGTTGATCGATTTACATTATTTACCTTGTTTAACGTTAATGTTACTACTTTTATTTGTTTTGGATTATATCTGTATTACCTACGTCTAATTACTTTTACCTTTATATTATCCGATTCGTTTTAGTTTTGTATTTTGCTGTTCCCGCCCATAATTGGCTTTTGCTGTGGTGCGGCTGTATTTAAACAAATAAATAAATAAATAACTTGGTTCGTTGAATAAAAAGGACACTTGTGTTGCAAAAGTACGTTAATTTTAAATGGGACTTTTGTAGGGAGTTACCAAAATAAAACTTACAATAGATTTAGGTATAAGAAAGTTATTTCAGCCTGAGAAGTTATCCAGTTTCTGGAGCTTTGATAGATTACAAAAAGACAAATAATACACTTGCACACATCCGCAGAAAAAAATAGTAAGCTTACTGCACAGAAAATATTGACATATGTAAAGAAGATCCATTGCTGAACATTACGAAAGTTTGTTCTTGAAATGTTTCGTGAAAAGAGTCTGTACAACGTAATGGATTTCATTCGAGCCGGTAGAGGAATGTGGAATATAAATCACGATGGTGAGTTTATGAAAGCTGTAGACATTATAACCAACGATTTCCTCAAATTAAACATATCTAGACTGAGAAATCTGGGTAACAAGGATATGATGAAAGCTGCATTGCTTAAGAAATATTTAGAAATGGTACAGGTTTCAAGTTTCATGTTTAACACACACTTCTATTGTTCCACATAGTACTACGATCATAGTGTGTAACCTAGTTTTTTAAGATATAAATCAAACTAAGTTCATTGAAAAGTTATATAAGACATGCATTAAAAGTAGATATTAAACGGCTATAAAACTATCCGTGGGAAAAACACTACTATTCGTGGTGTGCGTCAAAGATATAAGTTAGGATCTGTATACCAAGTCGAGATGTTACTCAATTACGCATTGCATACATCCTTTGGGGTGACGTTGACACAACGGGAACTAGTCTGCGGCTAAACTATATTTTTCGATGACACCATAATCACATATAATTTAAAACTACCCTCTTCCCATCTACAAACTTTGACATATGTCCCAACTGTTTGTTACGGTTTTATTTTTCGAATGTAATACGTATGTCGTGAGCCGTCTTAAAACGTGTGTCGTGAGTAGTATGTTGCGACGAAAGTCGTATTTGGTGCGCATGTTGCTAATTTTCTATTGGTGGAAAATTAAATTAGACTAAATTTTTTAGACGAACAGCGGACATCTTCCTTTTTCGTTTGATACACGCGGGTGTTTTAGCGCACTTCTTGGAGTGAATTTCAAGATTTCCAATTTAAATTGGTGTTTAATTTAACCCGGCTAAATTCACCGTGAGTACATTTTGTTTTTCTTTTCTTTGCCGCTTGTATTAATTCTAATTGCCACGTATGCTTTTAGCACGTTGCGTTCGACCTCATGTTCTCGTTGTATATCGTACTTGGATAACTCTTGAGGGTGCTGGAGTGGCTGATTAAGAACCTTCCCTATTAATAGAAGACAACACTACGGTTTCGCATTAATTAAGCTGCAGACCACCGGTGAATACCACCACTACAGGGGTTGGTTATGCTACAGCTTCATTCTCATTCTCGGAACTACATTCTATTGATTACAGCTAAGTTTTAGTATTTAAGCCATTTATTCATAATAATAATGCGTATGAAGCTCGAGTACATATAACATAAAACGGCTCAATCGCTAATATTTAAGTAACTTTTATTCGGTGTACACTCCTCAACCGGACGTTTGTTTTTAATCAGCTCAATACGGGCTGGGGCGCTTTATTTAAAACGGTTGTCGCAAACACCAAAAGGCTTTTGGGTTTAGGGGAGGTACTTACCCTTTTATTCTAGTTTAGCTTTAGTCTAAATCGCCGTGTGTAAGTGATATGTGTACGCAGCACCTTAATAGAAGCCAAACCGCAATTGGAATGATAATTTTAACTCCAACGTCACTAAAGCTTACCTGAAATTTGACACATTAATTGCGAGACTTATTTATTGTAAGTAAGGCTGCTGCTAACGCACGTAAATATATGCGACAGTCTCTCTATTTCTGTCACATTCTCTTAATATTTTAAGATTTGTTTGTTGTACTGAATTGTCTGTCTTTCTTTCTGGTTTGTGTTCGATTTAGCATATTAGATTTTAAGTAAAACTTGTTGATCTCCTGTTGGTCGGTTTTATTTCTTTCTTTGTCCAGCAGGTGGCGCCTTGTTAGACAAGCAGTCTAATTTCTTATAGTTTTTTAGGGATCTACGCGACTCTCCGACGAAGCCGGACGCTGCTGCTCTAACTACTATAAATATTCTTATCCTCCACGAATTTAGTGCGCTAGAGCCGTTTCTTCTTTTTGGTTTTTGTAAAGAACAACCGTTATATGTTCACTATCGTTTATGAAACTGTATGATACATTCCCATGAAATCAGGATTTAACCAGAATTGACCTCTAAAAATGTTAATTTTTTTCAATGCCATTGTATAAGAATCATCTAATTTATCTGGCAATCTTCCAACCTATTTGGTTCTATAACCAAAAATTATTAATTTGATTATTAATATTATTAGAATTTTTGATAAATTTAGCAGAAATGTAAACAACTTTCACAGTATTAAGCTGCAAAAACTGCACAAAAAATGTAAACGAACACAATATGTTTCAATAGGTAAGGTAGTGAATCACATTTTGGTTACAATTGTTTATATTTCCTATTTACAGTATCTTCTTACTGGAAGTACCTATCAGAAAAAAACAATTTCATTTTTCAGTCGACGTCTCGGTTACTACGATGCGTAGCCTTTTTTAAGACATCCTGATAATTAGGTAACATTATTGAAAGTATAAATTTTTTTATTGTACTTAGAAATTAAAAAGATGTTTTTCACAGGTGGTATTTGCTACATTAAAACACTTAACGAATATAATTAACTTTTCACACATTACGGTAGTACATTTAAAAAATTTAAATAAACACATATACAGGGTGTCCCGAAATTGCGGGGAACTAAAACTACCGCGTATTGTAGACGTCAAAATAAATCGATTGAATCGAATTTATCTATATACCAAAAATGTACCGTTTGTCCGTGAGAAGAGTTCAAAAGTTTACTTAAGAGGGACCCGCAAAGTTTTTACTTTTCAACTCTTAAAAACAACTCTTTATAACATTTTACGCTTAACAACTACTAACAACAACTATATACTAGTTAAGTATATGCTTTTCTATTTTTCGAAAAAAATTGATTAGTTTTTTATTCAGAACTCTTTCATTTTTGATGGTAGGAATTTCACCAGGTTCTTTTAAGAGCTATAAGGCTATATGAATCTTTTTAAAAATCTTGGTTTTAAAACGGATGGAATTAAAATGCTCAAAGAAGGTTGAGTTTGTTCGTAAATTTAGGTTTTAAACTGCCATATGTCATTTAATATTTATTGTACATAAAATTTAGGCAAGAGCAAAACATTTTGGAATTTAAAACCTACAATTTAATTCTCTAACATTTTTTGATATCTCTGTCTCTAGTAGTCTTGGAATTATTTAGAAGAAAATTGCATTTTTACGAAATAGCAGAAATTCGTTTTACTTTTAGCTGCAATGTTTTTACGTATTTTAAACCGGTCCAACTTCTAGAATCTATTGATAATACATAAATACAGAGAATTACAAAAGGCCAACATCTAATTTTAATTAGAATGGTAATTAAGGGTTGTTTTCCGTAATTTTTTCGCTGAAAAAAGTAGGAATCGACATTATTTTTACCGTAACTCACTTATTTTTTTTCTATAAAATGCATACTTTTCGAGTTATTCACAAAAATATTGATTTTTTTATGAAAAACTGATACCTTCAGTTGTGAATAACTGGAAAATATCAATTTTACAAAAAAATGTATAGAACATTTTTGTTTACTTTTTCTATTGATTTCTTTAGCTAAAATTTAAAAAATGCGTTCCCCAAGATGAGATGGCTATCACCATCAGAGTGAAAGCCTAATATAGATTTTGAACCTTGGGCTATTTCCTACGTACTGTCAAAATTTCAAGTAAATCGATGCATTTTGTGAGAATTGCTAGCAGAATAGTTTCATTTGTTGGACTAATGAGTAACTTAAAATGGTAAATTATTTTAATTAAATAAAACGAAGATGTGTCATAAAAAAACTGGTCCCCCATCCCCATTTGAGAATGACAATAAAATCATAAACGTGTGAAATTCAGATTTTTATACAACCTATTACAAATCACTGTAAGATGTTTGTTAAATATATATATATTCACAAGAAACAACAATTTAAGCAATGTTTTTATGAAATAAATGTTTCTGATCAGACATAAGAAATTCTAAATGGCAAACAACAAGGATATCTAGGGTCAATTAATTCTAATAATAAGTTTTTATAATAACAGTGTTCCAATTGATTCACCATATTGCTTATCCAAAATTTCAGTCTATATTTAATTTGAAATGGAAAAAGGGTATAAATTCTAAAACAAGCCTTAATTAGTAAAGCTTACCTTTTGAACTAACATCCCACATGCCGACCATACAATAAAATAACAATACTATTTCCTTTTTGTGATATGAAAGCACTCCCTGAATTTGATAAAAATATTTGCCTTTCTCTTTGAAAAAATTTTCCATTTTCGGAAAGAGTAGCAAATTTGATTTGCAATATTTGGTAGACGTTTTACTTCAATAAGGATTCTCTTCGCACTTTTCGACAGTAACATTGCACTTTTCTTCAAACTCTTTGACCGCTAAACCTTCAAAGTGGCTACCATATCTAGTACCTACTACCATTTTCCACAAATGTAGAATATAAGGTATCCTTTATTTTATGGTTTGGCGGAGTAGTCGATAGCGGGTGAATGAACTTTTCCTGCCTTCAAACTGAATTTGCCGCAATTCTACTATTTTTACAAAGAAATTATTATTCGTTTTTTTCTCGAAAATTTTAAATAGACCACCCCTATATCTAACTTAGTAGTCAAAAAAATCATAAAATAAGCTATTTCTTGATACAAATATGTTTTACATTTTATTTTAAAACTACTTACAGAAAAACAAATTTGATTCTATGAAATAAATTATTAAAATTATAATAAGTATAAAAACAAGCTTTGAAAATTTTAATTGAATCACTGCGTTACTGCTTTAACAAAATTGTTGAAACTGTAGCCATATATATCTCGTGCAATGCCAGTAGGAACATTTTCCAAAATATTGAATAAATCAGTATTTAAAAAATCTAAATAATTTTTACCATTTAAATGATTTTCAAAAAAAGGTTCTCCAATAAGACATTGGCCTATTATTTCTCCCTATACGTTAAGAAACTACTTGTTTTAGCTGTTTGTTATTGTCAATATGTGAGGATTTTGATCAGAATAGTAATGAAGTTTACAGTAGAGTATTTTTTGTGAAAAAAAGGACAAATGTTTTCCAAAGCTTGCCATAACGTTAATTCATTTCATGGAATAAAATTTGGTTTTCTCTAAATTGTTTTAAAATAAATGCATACATATTTATATCAAATAATAGCTTATTTTATGCTCTTTTGACTACTAAGTTAGATATAGAGTGTTCATTTAAAATTTTCGAGAAAAGCGATATTTGGAAATGTTTAAAGAAACAATTGAAAACCACTAAATGAATATGCTTTGATAAATGCAATTATTAGTTCATACTATGGTAAAATTAGTTATAAAGTTTCAAACTTTTAGCTATTACATCACGTACGATATGTAACTCCAACCGTTGGTTCACACCCTGCACAACCTTATATAATTGTAATGCTTAAGAAGCGTGAAATCCAAAAGTGCAAATATATATAAGGTGTTTCATTTAAAATAACAACTTAATAGTCAGTTTTAGAATAGCCGAAAGTGATATTCAATTCAAAGTATTTTTGCTATAGAGGAAACTGCGGAAAACCTTTAAATATAAATTTTCAAATTTCTAACTTTATTAGTTTAGACGTGAGATTTTGATCCCACTATAATGGGCTCTAGGACGCCATTGCTACTCAATGTATTGGTGATTAATTTAGAAGATTAGAGTGATAGTAACAAATTTTAATTTCCGATTCTTAGATAATTTTACTGCCATCTTTCTTTCACTGTAATACTTGCATCCTAATGCGTTCTTTAATTTGGTACCATAGCAATTAAAAAGAATTGGCATAAAATTTTCCTTCTTCTAACACGAGGTTTGGCACACCTATCTCTTACCATTATTTAGGAAAAAAATAATTTCAGGCGTAAGCAACGAAAATTTGAATCTACTGAAAAATTAATATTTTATGAAACATAAAAGACAGATAAGCGAAACTTGTACAACGGTTAGACATGGTATTAGATTATGTTTTCAGTATAAGAGGAGTAACGGTAATTACAAAAACTAATATTATCACAGAATGTTAAGATAAAAATTCACGTTTATTAGAATTTACTTTTCTAATGTTAAAATTTTCCTGAATACGTGTCTAATTTCACTGCGAGTTTAATAGGACAAGGTCAACTTCTAAATCCAATTGCGCTCGTTTACATTCTTTTTCTTTGTGTTTCACTGGCAACGAGGACGGTCCGTTGTTTGTAAAAGGACCTGCGAAATGAAATTCTAAACAAAATTCCGTGTGATGGATTAATCGGAAAGTGTTATAATCATCCGCCGTTCGGGAATATAAAGTACCTTATAAATGTAATTAGAAATAAAGTAGGATGTTGTTTAAAATAAACGTTTGCAGGTGAGCATACTGACCTATACTTCACCACGTGGCAAGAGTTCGCTACATTGGGTTTCTCTAATTATTACAGTTTCTTTGTCCGGTCATATTTTCTGGAATTACTCTTCTTTAGTATGTTGGCATTTGTTTACGTCCATGCTTGGTGGGATGTCTTCTGGAACCCCTTCTGCTGCTAAGATGAGATAGCCAAACGTCGGTGGTCCCCGCTATCTTGAGACAGAATTCTAACAAGCACCTCCAGACAGCATTGATTTTATTTCCGAATACCCCTTCCTCGAGCCTCACAATGATCGAGAGGTTAACCTTTCCAATTACAACAGCATGTACAAAATCAATGCTGTTCGGAAGTGCTTGTTAGAATTCTGTTTCAAGATAGCGGGGACCACCGACGTTTGGCTATCTCATCTTAGCACCAGAAGGGGCTTTCCTTCAATACCTAATTCGCCGCCTGTGCTTTGCTTTTCAGCTGTTTCAATTTTAGCGTGCGTATCCGAACAATCTAATTACCAGTACTATACCGTTTCTGAACTATAACTTCGAACGACTGATGTCAAACGCTCAAAAGGACGCCTTAATGACTGATACACGTACGTTATCATAGTTTAAGTAACTTATCTCAAGGTAACTATATTTTTAATGTTAAAGAACTTTATGTCGTCAGACAAATTACTTGTACTCGACAGTGTCTTATCCATTTTATACGAGTTGTTATCAAAGTAACCTTGACTACTTTGATGAATTACGTTATAAGTCAAGGTGGCGCTTCTAAATTAGACGGCTATCTATGTTTTGATAATGAATTATTTTGTATATCGCTAATTCATATATATTTGTATGTGTGAACTATCAACTAGAGAGTACGACATTCTGTATTGCTATTGATAAATTTTATGTACATTCCAATTAAATAGTGCTTAAACCGATATAATTATTTTACTTGCCTGTATCAAAAGTTACTGTAACAAGAGTCATTTATTTGAAATTGCAACTAGGCTTTTTTATATTCTCATTCGACGCATAATTTAATTATCCATCTGTTGATATATCATGTTCCTATACCTAAACGAAATAATTATCGTGTTATCTGCTTTTCTTGGAGATGATGTAGTAAATTAATAGTGTGCTTTGTAATCTGTTTTAGCAAACTGATTGAAAGTATCATACGACAAGCAGCAAAACAGATTGCAAAGAACACTATTAATTTACTTCATCATCTCCAGAAAAGTAGAAAAAAGAAGATAACACGAAAATCATTCAGTTTAGGTATAGGAACATTATATATCAGTAGATAGGTAATTAAATTCTGCATTGAATGAGAATAAAAAAACCTACATGCGGTTTTAAAATTGACGCTTTGCCAGTTTTAGTTTTCTTAACTACGTCACTCCCGGACCTCACTAGCAATAAATTTCAAAAATGTTTAATACTGAAAACAAGTCCAATACCATGTCTAACCGTTGTACACGTTTTGATCTGTCTTTTATGGTTCATGAAATATTAATTTTTCAGTAGATTCAAATGTTCGTTGCTAACACCTGAAATTATTTTTTTTCTTAATAATGGTAAGAGGTAGGTTTGCCAAATCTGGTATAGAAATCGTAAAATTTTATGCCAAACAATAATAAAATAAAAATTTTGACATTGTATTTAAAATAACAAAGTTTGTATCCAATTCTGTTATAACCGAAAGTGAAACTGCCATGAAAATATTTTCAGCAAGTAGACTATGTCCATTTCTATAAAATTACAAGTTTTCAGCTGAATCATTATTCGTCTAACATGCTATCGTCGAGACAGACTCTGTATTGTTTCTTCGCGTTAGAGATATTGAAATAAATTATTAAATTTTTTTAATTAGTTTTTCTAATAATTTCGGTAGGTATGCTAAATTTAAAGTTCACATGGAACCCATTACCTTGTATGTGTGTGCAAACATTCAAACGTGTAAAGCTTTCATGTGACACACTGTACCTATATCTACAAATCTACAAAAGATGTAGGACTTTATCTCAATATTTGAAAACCAAAACCTAATAAAATTAATCGAAAACTAAACAACTGTTTAAACAATAAATTTGGACATTCTTTCCCAAACTACGTCTAAACACTTGCTTATAAAATCACGAAATAAATGCTCAACCGTTACCTAACTTTATTTGCTAGGTAACTTTTTACATTGTAAGTAATTTATGTGTCCATTTTGGGTAACAGCTTTTTTTATTTAACTAATTTTTAACAAAGTCACGTTTACTGACAAATTGTACAAAACTGAGCCAAAAGAATAATTAAAACTTTGTATCTGCATCACCCATGATTAATGGTTAATGTTATTTTCAACACCCTTTTACTTATCTTACGAGGCGACACATTAGTTAAACCGAATTTCCTAGTGACACAATCATAAACACCAAAACCTATTTACCTCGAAGGTGTATAAAATATGTAAGCGAAAAGTTATGCTGTATATTTCTGTATTACCGTAAAAATAATATTCTCACCTAGAATTATTTTTAAAGAAAATAATTTAACGTGGGATATAAAGTCGTACAGTCCCTACTTGGCATAGACTTTATTTACTATTTTGTTCTAAAGTAAACACAAATTATACCAGTAAATTGTTTTTTTTATTCACGGTCAGGTTATTTAAAAAAAATCTATAAAATCGACGGCAATAAATGAGAAATATTGTCAGTGCCAAATTATTTAAGTCATGACTCATAAGCATCAAAGTAAGTACACTTCCACAGAATCATTTGCTAATTTAGGATCCATGTTGGTCGCTTCCAAACTCCCCTGTATACGTACGCACGCATGGAACGTCCTGGATTTAGTTACCTTGTCGTTTGGAGATTTAAATTTTGCGTAGGCATTAAATTTTTTGGTATCCAAAATTATACGTATGAGTTATATTACCTTGAGCTATTGAAAACGTAACAAAATACTACCAACGCATATTTGCGCTCTGGCACTTGGGACATTCTTATAATTTGGATCATACACACATACCTGAAATCAGGTGCGCACGTTTAGAATTGCAATTGCAATTACAACTTTTTTTATTGAAACTATTTTTCGAAACAACCATCTGATTGACGTTGTGCAGAGAAAAAAGTATTTCAAGCGTTTACCATCAGTTCGGCAATTTTCCAAAAAAAAAATCAAAAATTAATTTGCTCAAATTTATATCGGTAAATCACAGCGACTTTTTTTAAAATAAATTTTCGATCAAACTAAAACTAGAGCATTAGTAAAAATGCATTTTGTAAATTTCTAATGCAGAGGTCATTCACACTAAGACGTCGAAAATAAATAAAACATTAAATAAAGCATAAATAGAAATTCACGATCTCAGTTTCTAAAAATATTTTAATTCATTTTTCTTTTATTTTGAAAATATTTTTTAATATTACTTGAATAAAAGCATCTACATTTGCGTAATTGAATATTAATAGCGCGAAAGATTAGTGTTTCTTTACTTAAATTAATGAAGCGTTGAAAGATATGTTAAGAATATGTACCAGTGGTATATTTTTAAAAAAAAAAAAAAAAAATTTATTTTTTTAAATTTTTATATTTTTAATAAATATATCAATTTAATTTTAAAAAATTAAATTTTTAAATTAAAAATGAATTCTATTCTTTTTCTTCAAAAACAAATTTATATACCGTGTGTCCCAGGGAGAACGCAACATAGGATTTTTATTAAGGCAAAATATAGAACGGATCTACTTGTGCTATGATATTTTTCACCGTCGCGATACGACGTGCGTTGTAAGTGTCAGTTGAAGTAAGAAAGAGAGCGGTTTGTGTGTGTGACGATTGTCATGTCTACCACAACTGTAATATTCCTTTTGACATTTCTCAACCTAAAATTTATTATTTTGTTTTTTGCGAAAATTCTAATTGTTTAGTCGCTTTGATGTGATCGCTTTCTCAAGTAAGTACAACTAATTCTTTTACATAATTACGCATAATTATTTTCGTAAATTAATTTTAGGTTATAAACAAAAAGTACATTATAAAGAATATTAAGCTGATTTAAGATGCAGTTATATCAATATGATTAAAAGTGCCTATGAAAGTATAATTATGTAAACGGATTCAGGTTTCATTTTTATACAGCATGTTAAGAACTTCACGATATAAGACCGATACTTGTGTAAAACACGATGAAGGAAGAACCAGGAGACGACAGTTTCATAGGCAAGGAATATTATTATTTTAGTACCTACCTAAAAAGTGATTTAACTTGGAATATTATTTGCAGGAGTCGTACAAGCTAAATGTAGGTAAACAAAAATGTTGTGATTATTTGAGAATGCCAAATAGTTAACAGCTTTGAATGTTTGAACCTCGGTTTGAACTCACAAAAGAATAAGGTTTGTATTTTAAATTATTTTCTTTGTTTCATATTCTAAATTTCAGATCATAAATTTAAATCTCTGCAAATGCACACATGAGATCTATGCACACAATCGCCAAACCTTTGTAAAATGAATTTAAATTATGTTTATTAATAAAATTGATTTTCTTTGAAAGTCGTGTAAAATTCTTTTTTGTGATTTTTGGTGGTCCTGAAAAGGACCGTTTTGGTGTTTGGGTAGGTATGCAGAAGTGAAAGCTACATTTTATTTAAGCCAGCAACTGCTTATATTAAATGCTCGAACTGCTGTCCATTTACTGCTAAACAATGCCCTAATCGATTATAAAAATTGCGTTGCACATTAGAGATTACGTTTGCCGGAACATTAAAGCAAACTTCTACAATTCTGTCCTTTAATGACTCGACAGTGATGTGTGGTCGATCTGAATACACTTTAGAGGCAATGTATGACCATAAGAAAAAGTCATTAGGAGACAAATCTGGTGATCTCGGTGGCCAAGCAATTTCACCACCTCTTCCAATCAAGTTCTGGGCAACGCATCATTTAAGAGCCTTTTACCAGATTAGCACTATGAGCTGGACACCCATCGTGCTGATACCAAACAACAGTATCCTCTTCAGCAACTTCGTGCAATGCTGGTAGCACATGCTCAATTAATAGGTCACGGTACTTAACAGCAGTAAGTGTACCCTCAATAAAAAAGGACCTATTACGGTATTGGAAAATATCCCAGCCCAAACATTTACTGATTGGGGATATTGGGTGTGAGCTGGTATAAACAGATGAGGGTTTTCTGTGCTCCAAAAACGGTAATTTTGAATGTTTGGTGTTCCATTTAATGTAAAAGTGCATTCATCAGTAAAACACAGATTTTTAATAAAGTTATCGTCATTATTAGATTTTTCCATTAAAATTTCACAAAATTCTTGTCTTTTTCAGCATCCGTTCTGAAAAGCTCTTGATGTTGAGAATAATGGTAGGACTTATACTTGTGTTTCTTTAGTATTCTATGTACACGACTTTTACTTAGACCGCAGTCAACACTTAGTTGTCGAACTGCTGAACTGCTGCTAGTACATCAATCTCGTCGTTGTTGTTGTTAGGCCTGTCAAGTTGCACCAGCTTTGGCCGCTTGTGAACACTGCCAGTATTTTCAAAGGTTTGAAATACTCGCATGACTGTACTAGTACTTGGAATCGGTCGATCTTGAAAAAGTGCAGCAAATAATGCTGAACAGTTTCTATAGCTTTCACCACTGCATACCCATTTAACCATTTGAACTTTTTCAGCAGTTGTATATACACTCATTATTGCAGAAAGTTATAAAAGTAGCGCTAATAATTCAAATTTAAGTTGGTTGCTGCAACTTCAGAGCAATCAAAATGACACATACCGACGTCGCATTGGTTGAAAATTTCAAAGCACTAGTAGATCCATTCTATATTTTGTCTTAATAAAAGTCCTATGTTGCGTTCTCCGTGGGACACACGGTATAACACGAATTTATTTTTATGTGATTAAAAAAAATAAGTTATGTTGCTAAAAAACAGTTGAAGTAAATTAAATAATATAATTAATAGTACCTACATAGTACAACAAAGGCAATTTCGTGTTAATATTATTTATCGGATATTTTGGTAAAATAGTTTTATGCCAAAACGAATGAAAAATCCTATCTTCAGTTTTTAATCAAATTACATTACATTTTTCCATATTTTCGTCTCTTATTTTATAATTTGTTCCATTTTTATTTTGTTGAATTTGAATGCCTTTACTTAACAACTTTTTTAAAACTAGTTTCATTATTGTTTAGTATTTTTGAAGATCCATACTAGAAATTAGTACATGTTGAGCTAGTGCTGTGTATAAAATGTTTTTATTATTTTTAAAAACATTAATTTTTAATACATAATTTAAAAGATATATTTTTTATAAATTTAAAAAAAATGTTTGTATAATATCTTTTAGACGAGTACTATCGAAAGTAACCATATCACAACGAAAGTTGTGTCCGAAAATGCAAAATATCATAACTCTTTTAAAAATTATCAAGCACATGTTGATCGTGACCGGAAATTGATCAAAGTGAAGTAATAGGTAAAATTCGATTATCTAATGGGTTTCACCCTAAATTGGTCTTAGACCATGTCTTAATTTACAAATTTCAAATTTAAACAATTGTAATCTTCCAATTAGTATATAAGATTTGAATTTATGTAATCAATATCAAGTTTTCCCATCATGTCTATTTAGGTAAGATATATTTTTTCTTAATACATAACTGTCATAACAGCACAACTTTAGTTTTTAATTTTGTGAATGTAAAGAAGAAAGATCAGAAATATATACATTAAAAAGAATAGGTACAAGAACCGATCCCTGTGGAAGACCATTACTTAAAAATCTAAATTTACTTGTTTTATCTCCAACAAAAACATATTTTCAATAAAAGAAATAATTTTGGAACAAGGAATGACGTTAAATAATTTAAAAAGTAAACCACACGGTATCGTATGCAGCAGTTAAATCTAAAAAGGCAACTCCAGTTTTAAGTTTTTTTCTGAAATCCAGCTTCGATATGTGTTTTTCATGCCAATACTTCATCACAACAACTTCTACCGGATCGAGATCCTGCCTGTTCAATTGGTAATTTCTCTTCTATTAACGGATTAATTCTTTCAAAAATCAATCTTTCCAAAACTTTATAGATTACACTTAACAAAACTTATTGGACGATAAGAAGTTGTGTCTGTAGGAAATTTATTTTTCTTTAAAATTGCCACTACTTTTACATTTCTTTAAATCTGTTGGTAACTTACTTGTATTATAAATATCATTGAGAAACATAAGTAGCCACTTCAAAGAATAATTTCCCAAATTTTTTTCAGAAATTCTGGATGTATTCCATCAAACCCAGCAGTTTTTTTGATTTGGTTTTTTATCAAATAATATAATACTAGCCAATAAAACATAATACTTGATTTACCTTTTTTTTACTAAAGCAGTTTTGATATAGTTATTTATGTTACCTGTGACGAAACAATCGCTAGCTCGACCCGAAATTATCACATTCGTTACAAAAATTTGAAAAAAATTAAAAGGGAATTAAACCTATTTTGAATTCAAATTACAATTCTAAATAGTTCAGTTAATTGCCGTTTACACCGCAAAACAAAAATATGAAGTAGTTTATTGTAAAACTCTGTATATAATTACATTTTTGATGACATCTATTTTTTTTTATTTCAAAAATATATCATATGTTGTCTTTATCTTGAGCCGGTATTGAGTTATTAATCGTAGAACAGCACAGTTACTTAATTACGGAGTTGTTAACATTGTCAAAGTAAGCCATGTAAATGATAAATGTTGTTCTTGATAATTGACATTTCATTAATTAAATCACCAAAATGGTTTATAGTGAAGCCCAAAAACTTTGTATATTTACTTGTTATATTAAAAATAATAAAAAGAAACGTGCTGCAAAACGAGCATACAGGGTGTTATATACTAATTGTCCTACACCATTAGGTCGTATGTTTCTTAATATTTACAGATAAGTAAATAATACCTACAGTTTTACTAGGAAAAAAACATGCAATTGAAGTTAACCAGGATGAGTATTTGGATATAGTGCTTCACTTTGAAGGTAACCTCATTCCTAATTAAATATTCATAATAGAATTGTCTAAAATATTGTGTTATATTTTAGAAAACTCTGAAAATTCTATAAATACTGCTGCTGAACAATTAAATAAAAGTCCAAAAATATTGAAGAAAATAATTATAGACCATACAAAATTCTACCAGTGCAATCTTTAACCAATCTCAAAATAGAAAGGACTGGACTTCTGCCGGGATATACTTCACCACAAGCTAAATGAAGATCTTGATTATTTTTCCAAAATAATTTGGACCGACGGATCATCTTTTTCAACGGCAGGAGTCTTTAATATACTGGAAAAATAAGTACCGACGGAAAAGATTTTTCAAACAAACTAAAAAAATTAGGGAAAATTTAAAAATAAAATTTTGAGACCTATATTTTATGAATATAATCTAACTGGATTTACCTATCTAGAAACACTTGTCCTAGAGGTGAAGATATTCTTTTAGACAATTTCTCGAAAGACAACTATTAGACTATATGATTTGGACGCTGGACGGAACTCCCCCCCATAATGTTCATCCCGTTAGGGGCATTTCAAGAAATTAAAAACTGGATCAGACTTGAAATAATGACAATAAAACCTCACTCAGGATGTACTAAAGAGGACATTATCAGTCATGTGTGGAAAATTAATAGTGGGCACTTCTAACATTTTTATGAGTTTGTTTACTGTTTGTTATTTATTGTCTATAACAATTTTAATTTCAAAAAATAACACCCTGCATGCTTTTTTTCAGTACGTTTGTTTTTGTTATTGTAAATATACGAGCTTTTTCTGCTTCACTATAAACCATTTTGATGATTTAATTACTGAAATGTCAATTATCAAACACAACATTTGTCGTTTACATGGCTTCTTTTGGCAATGTTAACAGTTCCGTAATTAACTAACTGTGTTATTCTACGATTAATAACTCAATAACGGCTCCAAATAAAGACAACATATGGTATATTTTTTAAATCAGAATAAAATAAATATCTTCAAAAATGTAGTAATATACAGGGTGTTACATTAAAATAATAGATCATGTTTTTTGCTTTGACCTGTAAACGGGGAGTAACTGAACTATAGATAGCATTTTAGAAAATTCAGTTAGAACCATACAACTTTCATGAATAACCTTTTTTTCCTAGAAACAATAATAACGATAATAAGAGGTAAGTAATTTATAGTGAATAACCCGGTACATATGTAAATTTCATTATATGTCGTCATGCAATGGCTGTACTGTTATATTTTATGTTTTTATTTACCTTCTATAATGTTTATACACTTAATTAATATTATTACATATAAATACTAAGGTGGGTAAGTGTTTAGGTTTTAGTGGTTTTTTTAAACTTTGAATCAAATGCTTTGCCAAGACGAATCAATCCACAATTGCACACGGTTTCGTCACCACACTGTACACACCATACATAACGCTTACATCACAATACAATATTTAAAATGTACCATACAAATAAATAAATAAAATTGAGAATGCTACGCAATAAATTGTTTGTTAATACATAATAAACGTAAAATCGTTTTCGTTGAGTATTTCAGTTAATATTCAAAAGGAACAGCTTTATGGTAGTTTTAAAATCCCCACTTGTTTTACCTGGGTCCGGATTAAGGTCGGGCTTTGTCTTAAATAAAGAAAGCAGATACATAATACCAGTTGTAGGAAAATAGAGGTTTTGGGGCGTTATCCCTTGCGTCTAGTGAATTAACAAATGGTACATCAAATTCCAGGGCATTTGATTAACAGGAAGATATAATCAGTAGGAAAACGTTTTTCTTGATTGACTCATAACTCATCTTTGGTTCTCAAAAACTGGTCTGAGATAATCCTATAAATATAAAATGTCTGCGAAATATTTATGTAAAACAAAGGAAATCAATACAAAGACGAAAAAGAACAATATAAAAAAAACAAAAAAGAATTGAATACTTTAAAATTAAAATTAACACATCACTATTTTAGCAGGTTAACGTAACCTGGATTTGCTTGCGAAGATGGAGTAAGGTGGCCCATGAAAAATATAAAAATATATGTGACGAATAAATCAAAAATTAATATTTAAGTAGAAAACCAAACTTACAGTAAGTTGTACTCAATTAAAGATCTGTCAGTGCATCATTTCCTTCTCGTCGTAGAAGAACATAAGAATGTAATTGTTGAAGACACATGTCCTTATCAACACATATAAGATCATTTTAAACTAGTTTTTAACTTCTACAAGATGATTCTATAAATTTAAGTTATCTATTATCACCAGTGATGTAATACTAAAAAATATGTACGCAAATAAATGGTTAAAATTTTAAAATAGATAAAAAATACTTCCATGTGGTTAGAACTAAAACTAATACGAATGATCTTTATTTTTGTAGAATGCAGTGTTTCTCCGAGGATTAAAAACTGAAAAAATTCTAGAACAATGAATTAACTTAGAAACACGTATGGTACGGTTTGTAGTCAGCTTTTCTGTAGGTGAATGATTATAGATATACTCAGTATAATATTGGCGCGGAGTAATAAACCTGTCAGAATTATCGAATCTCCCGTATTGCAGTGGCGTAGGTACCTGATACGTTTGGAAAATCATATTTTTAGTAGGTAAATATATTATAATAGTAAAATCTACCTTGATATGAATTATTATGTGGTTTCTTTTATTGTTTCAATCCTTACTATGTGGAATCTATTTTTCATAGTAAATAATTTAATTCAGCAATATTCCACCGTTTAATAAGATATAAATAGATACAAAACTTTTGTAAAAACACAGTATTTGAATATAAAATTAAACTCTAAAATCGATAAATGACAAATGTGTCGTTTCTCAATTTGTCTATTTTAAATTTTAATTTTATATAGGTACGTATACTGAGTTTTACAAAAAGTTATGAATCTATTTGTATCTTATTAAACTGTGGAATATTTCAAAAAAATTATTTACTATTATGTGGTTTGTTTCTTATTATTACAATTAAGAATCGATATAGCTAAATAAAGTAATTTTAAAACAATTATTCTTTAGCGTCAAAATGTGTTGGATTATCTATCATCAGGTAAAGTGGGGTCGTTAGCGCAGTCATTACGGCAGACGGGTTGTAATTTCTGCGAAAGATTACAGATAATTAGTTGTTTGACCGAAGGGCTTCGTATACTTTCTAAATGAAAAATATGTTTAGTTTGTTATTAGCAATGAATCGGCTTGTTTGTTTGTTTGTGTGTTAGTGCAAATAATTTTGAAATGGAAATTTTAAATGTGCATGACGCTGTTCGATGTCAACACCCTGCAAAAAGTGTCGATGATATTGTAGGATAATGTTCTGCAATGACGGGAATACCAAATCCACCATTTATAAACTAGTGAGGGAAAGAAAAAATTTGGGACAAGTGCTTCCACTTCCATCTCCTGGTCGGCGCCCGATGGAATTAGATGATGCAATGAGGAATTCTGTCCATAGAAAGGTTCACCCGTTCTACTCACGGAAAGAGATTCCTACAATCGATAAGATTTTACAAGCAGTAAATGAGGATGAAAATCTACCCCAAATGAGTCGTAAGAACTGTGGAAACTTCTTCGCAAGTTGAAGTTTACTTGGGAGAAGATAAATAGAAGATCCGTTTTAATTGAAAAACAAGAGATTATTACATGGAGGAGAAATTATCTTCGGGAAATAAGAAAATATAGGCGTGAAGGCAGGCGTATATTCTATTTGGATGAAACCTGGATCAATGCAGGACATACCGTAAAAAAAACATGGCATGATAATACCGTTACGAGTGCTCGACAAGGATTTATAGAAGGGCTATCGACAGGATTTCGACCGCCTTCTGGGAAAGGAACACGGTTAATTATTACTCATATTGGCAATGAAGATGGCTTTGTAGATGGTGGTTTGTTAGAATTCGAATCAAAGAAAACTGGCGACTACCACGAAGACATGAGCAGATGCTAGATTTGATACCCCAAGGATCTATAATAGTTATGGACAACGCCAGCTACCACTCACGAAGATACGAAAATTTACCTACCAGCGCTTGGAGGAAAGCAGAAATTATAGATTGGTTATCTGTTAAGAATATAACTTTTGAGGATGACATGGTGAAAAGAGAATTATTGGATATTGTTAAAGTTCATAAGAATAAGTATATACGTCATGTTATTGAATGGCAAAAACGGGGCATTGAAGTACCTTTACCTTACCATTGTGAGCTGAATCCTATAGAGTTGGTTTGGGCTCAGTAAAAGGTGACGTCGCTCGTAACAATACCACTTTTAAACTCGACGACGTGAAAAAACTTCTGGAAAATGCATTAAACAAAGTAACACCTGAAAGATGGAAGAACTGTGTATCTCATGTCGTTAGGAAGAAGACAAATGTTGGCAACTGGATAATTTAGTAGAGATAACATTGGAGCCAATTATTATATCAGTAAACACACAAGACAGCGATTCTGATTCCGAAATGGAAATTTCAGACGAGGAAGAAAGTTAAATGACCAAGCGTAATGTGCCTGAAACAGTGTTCTACTCTTCTAAACACCATTTATTGTAACCATGAGTGAGTATTGTCAGTTATTTTTAAATATACCTATTTTACCTACTAATGTCTTGTTATTTAAATGAACATTTTTATGCCTGTTACTTTTATCTATTCATTTTGATAAGTTTCCATGACAACCACATAATTTTATAATTGAGCCAAATTTACTTTTTGATGCCTAAAAATCGGTCCCCGCAAATTAATTGTAATTGTAATAAATGTACTGACGATATCTGCATTACTATTTTATTTTATATTTATGTCATACATTATTTATATGTTATTTATTTTATTTGTATAGTAGATCACATTACAAATTTTACTTCTTACGTATTATATACCATTATTTTTGTATCTTGGTATAATACCCACATCTACGGCTATGATTCTCGTTTCGTCAATACCTGGGCTGATGGCAACGTGTTTACACAGATTAAACTATTGTTCTCAGACCCTAGATAGGTCGATATGCTGCAAGAGCGGCACAATGATCGTATTATGGTTAGAAATTTTTGGTTTTTACTTAACCGTAGAAGTACCGCTTTCATAAGAAAATAAAGAATTATTTCAAGCAATTATGATTTATTATTCCGCGCCAATGGTATACAAACAGACTGTTTATTTCAATATTCTTTTACAATTTGGAATCAAGGTAAACTCGAAAAACTAAATTTTTGAATTGTTTTGTCTCTCTTATTATGCTGTACTAATTTATAATTCTGACAGTTATATTTAATTAAAAAAAGAAATCAGATTTAGTGGCACTAAATGTCACACCAAGCTATTCATCCTAATTTCTACCAACAACATATTATCATTGATTACCTTTGCCTGAATATAATATGAAAAGAACAGTCCTTGGAAGTAAGTATTAGAATATCTCTAATGACCGTTGAAGAAACTGTTATCTATACCAGGAAGTTACAAATATACCCACAATATTAAACCTGTTGACATAAATACACTTATATCTCATTAGTTTATACATTAAAAAACCTTGAAGTCTGGACTTTCAATAATTATCTTTGCATCTATTTCCTGTCTGACTACACCTAATGTATAATCGTTCCGGCATTATTTTGTTCTGTATCGCATAGCTACTGCTTAATACTTGTATTTTTAGACAAGTGAATAAATGATCGGTTTCAAAGAGCAAGATACCTGAGTTTACAATGTTATAATTTTTTTGTTTTGCGTTCGATTGTTTTGAAAGTTGACGTGTATGTACCTTGTACACGGAAGCGTTACCTTAATATATATGAAATTTTAAACAATAATGCATCTATCCTAGATGAACGGGTTAGTAATTATAAATTTTCTAAAAGTTTTAAAATTTTGATAAGAATGGGCTATTTACCCGTACTTGCTAACTTTTTTAAAAATGCAAATTTTTCTGTTTGAACTGAACCAATAAACTGTAGGTATAGATTGATAATAAATAATCAGTAACAAATTAAACTCATTAATTGCATAACTTTGTCCCAATTAATAAAAAAAAAAAAAACTTTAATCTACACGGCAACGAGAGAGCAATAGATTATGGAAATCTAAAGTTGAGAGGCGAGTTACTAGGAGATTTCTTTTGCGCCAACTATCCTTGTTAAAAAAAAAGTGCGTTATTTTTACATCACTGAGTTTTAGTTTTTTTAATTAAAAAATTTTTTGTGCCGATTTTCTGTTTTTCATTACCAATTTATAATCTTTCCGGCTGCAAGTATCGGGTGATTCATTTAGAGGTACTTTTTATGATGGGGATTTAATTACAGATGGCACATGCGTCAGGTCAACTAAAGTGGCATTCTTCCTCGGTAGTGTTTGACATTTCATAATGGAAAGACTTAGTCCGGCACAGCGCCTACAGCCTGTGGAAAAATCAGTCCATATTTCAACAAAACAGAAGCCGACTGGAATGTTACTGTGAATGGTGATGGTTATCGCGCCATGATAACAGACTATTTGATACCTAAAATTGAAGCCCGTGATCTGGACAAAGTTTGGTTCATACAGCCCGGGAAACCATAGCTTTACTGTGAGAACGATTGCGTGAACAAATCATGTAACATAACACCTTCTAACTTTTTTTTGGACCTATGTAAACTATAAAGTATACATACCACTCAGCAATACTCAGAAGCGTCATTGAAAATTGAAACTTCGGAATGGACATGTTAAACTGTAGTTCCGGCCAACATTTGAAAGCAATTATATTTAAGAAATAATTGTAAAGAATGGTTCTTTGTATGATAATAAAGATTATAAAAATAAAATTGTTTTTATTCATTTTTTTTTAATTTAAAAAACAATACTTCTAAATGAATCACGCTTTATATTTATTTTTTTTTCAATGACAGGGATTCCGTCGAAAGTAATTTTTCCAATTGTTCAAAGTAAAAGTTTTAATAAAGCAGAAAAATTGCATTTTTAACAAAGTTTGCAGGTACTGATAAAAGGTGCATTCTTATCAAAATTTGAAAACTTTTGGAAGATTTTTAATTACTAGCTAATACAGGAAAACAGCCACTTTATCGGTACGGAATCAGCAGTTTGTTACAAGGTTGTCATATTTGCATATAACTTTACCTTTCTACTACCTGCACTTCTAAGTATATTACAACATCGTGAAGTTTCAACCCACTTAACATAAGTAAAGTAACTTTAGTTTAAATTATAGTAACAAAAAGTTTCAACGTTATATTGGCTGTAATAAATTACTAAACTTGACGTCATCATATTCTTAACGCAAACAGACTTTAGTTACTTAATCTCAGTACATATTTATTTGTAATTCAATAACTTTGTTTATAATAAGTCATCATGGATGTTATTCTATCATTTTCATATACGATTTGTTATGTATTTTCAGTTGATTTGCAAACTTGGACTTCGTGCCACACTTATCATAACACTTGTTTTTCAATATACTATTGTTATCAATGAGTTATAAATCTTCATAAAAATTGAGTTTGTTTTTATACGTGCAATCAGAAAACAAGGTGTAACAGAAAAACTATATTTGCACAAGGTTTCGATAGCTAGTAGATAGACACTAAAAGTAAAAAATGCTTGCATTTATTTTATTACCATCTATAAAACATTATGTTCTACCACCTCTTTCTGCTAATACATTTTCAAAATCTTCTTCTGATAATGAGTGCAAAGAGTATCAGTAAAAAATTGTTTCAAAGAAGTCTGTTGTATACCACTGTAAGAGGCATTCTTTTTTCTAAACTGACGCAAATCCCCTTTTGTTAATACCTACGCTCAATTTTTGTACAAATTTATCTTTCGTATCTGCAATTTCAACCATTTTTAACGTTTATCGCACAAACGCTGTTTGACTAATTGTAAGTTATGGGTGTTGGCAGTTTACGGGATTTATGATGCAACGGACAAAACCCAAAATTACTGTTTCACTTGAAGAAGTCATATTGCGATTTACCCGGGTACTTTGCGATACGGCCTTTTTTGTGATTTGTCCGTAACATATATACAAGCTAAGGGATTCGTAGCTTGATACCAACTGTGAGAGATGATGTTCAAGTTTTTTCATGGCTTTTGTTGATGACCGTACCGAGTAAGTTTTTTGGCTCATCCAGTTGTTTTCCGAGAATTTATTGAGCTTAATAGACGTGGTTCAATTAGGATTTGCAAAAGTTTTAATTGGTATGTTTTTTGAAGTTGCTCATACTGCTGCGTATACAGGGTGACTCCTAACTATTGGAACATAGGCTAAGGGCGGGTTATTTAGGCTAAATATGATCATAGGACCCAATATTCTTTAATTAAATATTGCTGTGGAAACAGATACAGAGCGTTAAATTAAAAACTTTTTTTTTCATTTTTTTTAATAATTTCACTGTAAATTTATCAATTGTAATCGGCAGAGAGGCATAACTTTAGACCAAGAACATTATATTATGTACTAGTTTACAATTTGTTATAGGGGGCGCTACGTGAATAATTCCTGATGATGAAATCGACTGGTAACTTTTTTGAGAAAACTTTTTAGTGATTTTGATTAGAGAATATGACGTAAACATCATTTCTAAACAATATTGGTACTCCTGTTTAAGTACGATAATTTCATTTGTTTCGAGAAAAACGCAGTTCGTAGTGTCAGAAGGGATTTAAAATATTACTTTATTTATTAAGAGTTTTTGAACTGTCAGATAATTATGCTCTCTGTAGATTTTGATAAGAATTGATAAATTTACAGTAAAATTAATAACAAAAATAAAAGACATTTTTTTATCTAACACCTATCTTATTCCACATGAATATTTTATTAAGGCATATTGTGTTTTATGGTCATATTTTGGTCTAAATAATCCGCCCTTAGCTTATGTCCTAATAGTTATGAATCACCCAGTATACTATAAAGTTTCTTACATTGTAATAATATCTTCCAGTTTATGGTTTTCAATAACGTTTCTGTTAGCAGAGATCAGTTTTTTGAAATACTGCTCCGGTTCATTGAATCCGTGATATTTCAGTTGTTCAATTAGATATTTGATTGTCACCTAACTGTAAGATCTGATCGTTGGTGTAACTAGGGTGCTCCATCTAGACAAGACCTATTGAATTGTTTAATAATTTAGGAAAATAAACAAGATTTATTGAAGGTATAGAATGCCATTTATTGACAATTCACTCAGAATACAATATCGATCAAAATGATCAAATGATCAATTTTTAGGAAAAAAAATTAAACGCCGCCTATGGTCAAAACTCATTAAAAACCTTCTAGTTATGCCTAGAAAAATTAGAAACCGCAATTTTTTAGCACGTCAATTAAGTTATACCTCTTTAAAGTTTCCTAAATCACTTTTATCAAATTTACTCAATTTTTTCAAATTTAAACATGCCGGGTACATCAGACAGGAGTGAAGACGAATTTTTTTCCAATTTTTGACAGCAAATTTTTGAAAATCGGCCAGAAATAACATTACAGTAAAAAAATACAAATTAAAATGACAACAATGAATGGACCAAAAACAATAAGAACATTTCGAACAAAATAAATAAATAAATAAAATAAATAACAAAATAACCCTTGGGAATTGTTGACAGCTTAGCAACGCGGGAAACAAAAGAAAGTCGCAGTTTCTAAAACTCAATAATAATTTATTTATCAAAACAGGTTGTCATTCCGTTTTGAATTTGCACTTTAAAAAAGTTTTTTAGTTTGATTGTTGTTGATAATTAATAATAAATTCACTAAGTTATCATTATGAATAACATTAATGATAATAGGGGCTATTCCCTAAATGAAAAAGTTGACAGAAGACGGGTTTATTGTACTTGGCTTCTACAAGCATAACGATAACGATTTTGTGAAAAAAATTCTGTTCACCAATGAATCCAGGTTTTGTAATAATGCAATGTTTAATCGGCAGAATTGCAGGTATTGGTCACAAAACAACAGGTGCATTATTAGACCTGGTCGATTTCAAGAAAGATTTGGAGTCAATGTTTGGGCGGGGATTCTTCGAAACCGAATTATCGGTCCGATTTTATTCCAAGGCACGTTGACTAGAGTTCGGTATTTGGGTTTCCTACGAAACCAAATCCAGGAAGCACTGGATAACCTGCCTTTGCGGTTGTTAGCCCAAATGTTTTTTCAACAAGACGGTGCTCCGCTCCATAATTCTAGAGACGTCACGCAGCATTTGTTGGAAAGTTTTGGAGAGAATGTCATCTCTACTCATGGGCCAGTGCGATGGCCAGCACGATCCCCAGACCTCACTCCTTTTGACTTTTATCTGTGGGGTCACATTAAGGGTATTGTTTATGCTACACCAGTTTTCAATCTTGCTGAATTGGAAGAACGTTTTTTAAATTCAATTAAAGCCGTCACTCCAGAAATGTTGGAAGGAGTAGTAGAAAACAATATCAGAAGAGTCAGGGAATGTCTTGCTCAAAATGGTGGTCACTTTGAACAATTGCTGTAAACGGTTTATGCCAACTCAAAACGGTTCTTTTCAAAGCCACAGAATATTTTTTAAAAAGAATTTACAATCCAAAGGTTGCTATTTTTTCTAGGAATTATTTTATGATGATTGCATACCTTAGATTTTTTTATTTTTTTTACTGTGATGTTATTTCTCGGCCGATTTTTAAAAATTTAGTGTCAAAAAATTGGAAAAAATTCGCACTTACTCCTGTCTGATGTACCCGGCATGTTTACATTTGAAAAAATTGAGTAAATTTGATAAAAGTGATTTAGGAAACTTTAAAGAGGTATAACTTAATTCGCGTGCTAAAAAATTGCGGTTTCTAATTTTTCTAGGCATAACTAGAAGGTTCTTAATGAGTTTTGACCATAGGCGGCGTTTAATTTTTTTTCCTAAAATTAAAAAAAAATTGCAAAAAATTTTTTACAAATAGTCAAATTGTGTGTAAAATGATCCGCTGATTTCGAAAATTTTAAAAAATACCGGGTGTCCTATTTAAAAATCCAAAATTTGGGTCACTTCCGGTTTAACCGAAGGTGACACTTTTAACCCATTAAACTCAAAAGGTCGTTTTTAGTAAACGCTCCAAATTTCAAATTTTTATCTTCAATAAGAAAAAGATATTGACTGTACCCACTTTCCTGTGTCACCTTGTATGTATGTGTGTTTTTGTCTCGTTTGAGTCATCAGTCAAATTTGAAGCAGATAAGTGAATGTATTCAATAGAAATGTCTAAGAATATAATAAAAATAAATTATGCAGTGTGTCTACTTAAGCTAAAAATGAAATTGTAAGATATTACTTTTTTTCCGTCGTGTACAAGATTTGACAAAAATTATAAGTAATTATGTAAGTTATGAATAGTTGTTTGAAATGAAAAACTGTGTTTTAATATGTAATATTCTTCTATTTAATAGTTTTTACATGACTAACACGGAAAGTAAATGATATCATGCGAGGGATAATTTCACGAGCACAGATAGACACTTTCCGTGCGAGTCGTGTACATTATTTTTTCCACGACCATAACTTTAATAAAGCAAAAGACTTAATTTAGAGTACAAATTACATAAGTGAAATGCGTGTCTTACGACATCTCGTGTATAAGGAACACGTACAAATAGTATAAACTAACAAATGCCAACAGTTAACTGTAACAACAGTGAATGTTTTATGTGTATTATCGTTATCAAAAACAATAACTTTAAATGCTTAACACTAGTGTCGATAACAAGCTAAGTATTTCTGAACAGTAGCATACACGTAACGTAGCATACAGTAGCGTGTATGCTACTGTACAGAAACACTTGGCTTGTTATCGACACTAGTGTTAAACATTTAAAGTTATCGCTTTTTAATAAAGATAATGCACATAAAACATTCACTGTCGATACCGTTAACTGTTGGCATTCTTAGTACTCTACTTTGAGTAAAATTTATATTTTTTGACCAACCACCTATACGACTGTAAAAATTTAATACCTGATTATTGTATTTTAAATTATAGAACATGCAGAACTCTTTGTAAAGATAATTTTTTTTGTAAAACTAATAATAAAAAGGTTTCCCATGTATTTCCAACTTAAGTAGACACATTGTAGATGTAGAAGTGCAAACAGATATTTGTAAAAAGTAGAAATAAAATATTTTAAAACATAATGCTACACTACATAAAATTTCGTGCGGAACATAACCGGGTTCAACAAGAACACTCAAAATCTCTTCAAGGTTTACAATGTCGAAAAGGTTCTTGGGCTGGTGAAACTTGTTATTATCTCCGATCCTGTTATACAAACACACCTTGACAAAGAGAAAAACTGTCTCAGATTGACATAGTATTCACTGAGAACTAATTTATTGACTTTATGGCAAAAGTATAAGCTTGGCTCATTGAGTTTTTAAAATAATAAAACTTGAGAAAAAAATAGTATGTATTTCAGAATCATTTTTAAGATTTGTATACGTAAGCTTTATAATCTCTTTGAATGTTTTTTTTTGAACACTCAACGATGAGAAAAACTAAAAACTCTGTTCCAACAATTCTTAAACTAAAGTTTATGATAAGAAAATAAAAAATAAGTACTTGTGTATGTCCTTGACGAGATACTCCAGTTGTTCAAGACATGATCCATAGTTCAAAGAAAACTACTCAGGCGTACAGCTTGTGCCTCAAATTTTTGATTGTATTTGGATTTTGGACTCAAGTGCTTATTTTCCCAATGATTGATTTATAAAATATAACAGAGTCAAGATGTTATAAATGCAACCCTTACCATGGATGCCACTCTAAAATATAAATTTCTTTTATTTTAATATAGATTAAGTTTAACTAGTTATTATTTTTATTTAAAATTAAAGTTTCAATTAAACAAATAAAAATGAACTGTCAATGGAAATTTTCTAATGAACATGTGACTTCTAACCGTAATTTTACTGAACGCTCTTTTATAGAAAAGTTTTGTTTATGTAAACTTGAAATCTCTAAACTAAACCGAATTTAAAAATAAGTTTGATTTACAATTACATTCACTTAATTCCAAAAAATAAATGATGGCTGTTAAAAAATATTGTATAATACCGCAAATTTAATAAAGAATTATGTTGAAACAGGTGTAGTTCAAATAAACATTACTTTGTTGTTACTAACTCATAGTTTTAAAACAATTTATGATAAACGATACGATTATTGTGTAATCACAATACAGCAAATAATGTGCAATATAATATTTAATTTATTACCTACATTTCTTAACATCACTTTACATTCGTATTCAATTTTAAAGTGTGATAGATACTGAAAAACTTTTGATAGTGTCATCGATAAGTTAATTTTAAAACAAAACTGAGCCAACAGTAGATTACGCGTTTGATAATAACAATAAATAGTTAACATTAAACTTAAAAGTCAAAAAACTATTATGTTACATTCCATACTATTTATGTGCAGCAAATAACACTGAGGTACTTCAAATTTTTTGGAGTGTATTCACTAAATAAAATAACGCTTATACTTTCTATAGTATGTTGGTATCGTGAAAATGTAGGTGTATGCGTTAAGAACTTTATATAATGAATAAGTAATAAGGAAATCAATAAAACTAGATAGGGTGGGCTAAATGTAAATTCATAGTTTCTCATACATGTAACGGGGAAGCAGTATCATAGTAAAGACTGATTCCAATGCTTTTCTAATAGTACTTTTTTAGCAAACAATACTGAATGAATTATGTAGCTACGTTCTCACCCAGGTGGCTCACAATATTCATCTATCAAATCCATGTAGTACGCGAATTCAAATTGCTTTTAAAAAGTAGTTTTTTTAGAAATTCGTTTTGACCATTCTTTTAGGTTCACGTTTTTTAGATCAAAAATAATGAATAACTTGATAAAACCAAATAAAACTGTGTTTTTTCTCCCAAATCGATGTAGAATTAAATTCTCCACAACTTTGCTTTACATGTTTGTCTACAAAAACTTAACAATTAATCGTTTTTCCAACTCCAGATATAACAATGTCAAGTTGCATGTTTTCTTCAGTACAAACATGTTTTCTAGTATTCTCCCCCTAGTTGACATTTGCAGTTCTCTAATCTTTCCTTTAGCTTTCTAAAATAGTCAACTCAGGGATGTTGCTGTACTCCCCAATTAACAGCTTTACAATTATGGACTGCCAATAAACAATTTTCATGCGATTTCCGGATGGAATAAGCCATACCAACTAATTCTATTGTCAAAAAACTCACTAATTGTTACTATTAATAAAAGTAAAGAAATATTTTTAAATTATAGCCACTAGACAATCTAAAAGATTGTCAAAACTAATTTTGAAAAAATCTACTTTTTAAACGCAATATCAAAGGTCCGCTTACGACACAGCTAGGCTGTATGCCGGTAATGGCAGCTGTTAAGACTAGACCGCATACATATTGTTTTCGATTCGTTTTAAAATTTAAATTTTCTTATACCCATTGTTATTCATTTTACTTTAATTTTTGACTACATTGTTGAACAATAGACAAACTTGTTCACTTCTTCTGATGCTGGTAAAATCTTCTATTATAATGCAGTTATAATACCTTACCTTCTTCGTCAAACTTTCTCTCAACCACTGTTGGAAGTAATTCAACTTTTCTTTTCAGTACTACTCTATTTTCTTGATTTTATTTTACTGTCCTTTTTAAATTCACTATTGAGTAATAAGATCTCTCTGCGCGTGTTAAAATTTTGTTGCTTGAATAGAAACCGGCAAAATCAAATAAAACTATAAGATTATTCGTGGATACTAAGCCTTGATATTTTGAAAAAAAAACATTGTACCTTCAAAGTAATTTTAGAAAAAAGATAAAATAACTTTTTAAAACAATACATTTTATTGTTTAACAGTTTTAACAGAAGAACTGATAATAAACTGAATATTTTAGGTAGGTACTTTGCGGCCAGATGGAAGATTTTGCAGTGTATTTCAACAGAGATAGTGATAATGCATTTTCAAACTGACCCCGTATAAGTTGGTTAAACCTGTTCTAAATAATATCCTAAAAATAAACAAAATTCTTTCTTCTGGAGAAAAATCTCCAGAAAGTGTATGCTATTGACCAATTGATTTTTAATCTTAACATGATCGTATTATGCAATTTCAAATTAAGTTAAAATGATTGGAGTAAATAATAATGCCAAAAAATAACGCCGATGAAAATTAATTATTTTTTATATGATTTCTTTTTTTTTCTTTAAGAGCCGTATTCTATCGGAAGTTGGCAAGTACCAGATTATTCTAACCTACGCTAGTGCTGCTCTAAATAGATTTGGATAGCTTTCCGCGTCTTTTCTCTTTAATATTTTCCCGTAGAGTGGTCAGTAATGTCAAATAGTAATCTCCAGTTATTGTTCTACCCTTATCCAAAAATCAATCATGATTACTCCATGGCAATCCCAAAAAACTGAAGCAAGAACTTTTCCAGCAGATTTTGGACACGAAACTCTTAGGTCTTGGAGAACCAGAGTGTCGCCATTCCATCGATTGTTGCTTTGTTTCTGGATCGTAGAAATGTACCCAAGTCTCATCCATAGTAACAATTCGGTTTAAGAAGTCTACATCGTTTTCAAATCGAGCACAGATCGAACGCGATGCTTCTACCCTTGCACGCTTTTGGTCAACATTCAAACATTTGGGGATCCATTTTGCAGCAATTTTTTCATGTCCAAATTGACGTGAACCATATGATGAACGCGTTTGTATGAAATATTCAGTGCTTCAGATATCCGTTTTAGCCCAATTCGACGGTCTGATAAAATCATGTCATGAACTGCATCGATATTTTCGGGGACTGACACAGAAACTGGCCTTCCCGATCGGTCATCATCTTCAATGGAAAATTTACCTCTTTTGAAGCTTGCATTCCAATTTTTGACGGTCGCATACGAAGGACATTGATCACCAAGGGTATTAAGCATATCTTCGTAAATCTGCTTACCTCTTAACCCTTTTAAATACAGGTACTTGATGATGGCTCGATACTCCAATTTTTTGATTTTCACAATTTCGGTGGACATCTTTTTCATTTAATTTATTGCGTGACTCTGGTTTACTTTTTGACGTCAAACTTTACACTGACACTTCTAATAAGTTATTGTTCGTTGCTATGGTAATGCAATATTTTGTTTATGCAAGGAACTGGTCTAGACTAACTAGATATCTATACATCCTCGTACATTTTAACAACAGAACATTCTTCTTCTTGCTTACCATGCATCTTTCTCTCTATTACCAGCCGTAGAATTTGGTATTTGCTTACTGTAAATATTTTAGTTTTTTTTACTTTATTGACATAAGAGTTATGTGTTCTTGTTCATCTTTATTGAACGTTTTTTCGTGTCTACAAAATATGCACATACTTTTTTATTGATACCTCTGTATTAATATGTTCAGTGTGAGCACGGTTCTCTTGTCCCTAAACCAAGTCTAAAGCCAAACTGTGACACTAATACCTTTTTTTTTTTTTAAATATTCTTGCGCTTGATCGTTAGAAATAATTTCAGTTTATTGTTCTGCCTTCACAACATATCTTTCATTGGTTTTTTGGTATTGTAATTTAGCCATTCGTTCGGTATTATACTACTTAAAAGTATTTGCTTGGTTGTCGTGTATTATAATTTAATTAATGTAATTGGACCTTCGTCTAGTTTGGTTTCAAAGCTTTAATACTTCTTGTTATTTTGGGGGCTTCTCCACTATCAGAAATTTTATAGTACTTTTTTGTCATCAGTAAACAGTTGTTCTATAGCTTCTATCCATCTTTTCATTTTGGTTTTAAATTTGTTGTTTAGTTTTTAAAATGTTTGATTGTCTTTTCTTGTATGCGCCTGTGACGTCTTTTATCTTTTTGTGTAGATTAAACACATCACATTTTCTATTTCTTTGCGTTTTGTTTTGTTAAACTTTTTTTTTAAATATTTATTCTTGTCAATTTGTAATAGCCGTCATCTTTTATCATATTTTTTCTTCACTCAATGCCTTTTTTTTCTTTCTTGATTTTTTTGGGTACTTCTTTCGCGGTTTTTTCCTTTCTTTCCTAAAGAAAAAGTTAACAACCTAACCTAATAAATTCTCAACAACCTCCAAATTATCAGAAATAAGCCATTGATGGTTTCTATAAATTTTTATCAAAAAATTACAGTTTTCACATTTATAGTTAACTCAATAACAAAAGTTTGGATTGCGTAATCTTATTTATTATTATTCACAAACAAAACACAAATTACTATAATTGTTTAAAGTCTATGACTTGCCTAAATGTTTCCTTACGTATTTCAAAACAAGTTTTGCATTTTTTAAGTAATTTTGCGGTTTTGTGACGGCAATATAATATTTCCTCAAATGAAACAAACATTTTCCGGATTATTAACACAATTTCTAGGCATTTTATCCCAAATTTATCAAATTGCATATCAATTTATAAACTTTGTATATTTCCGAAAAAAACATAATATTCAAATTTTTGAATTTTTAGGATAGACGTAACGAATCGACGATGATATCTATTAGTTTTGTCAATGTTCTCTAGATTGAAAAAGGAGAACCAACTTTTTTTCTCGTTTTTTGAATTTGTGTCAAAAAAAGTACGTACCCCGAAAATAGTATCACCACCCGATTCGTTATATCATTTTATCTAAATATGTGTTGATGTTTTTGAAAAACAACAAAAAAAATTGCAATATTTTACTATTAAATTTTTCTCGATTTATATTCAGAACTGAAATCTGAAAACTATTTGTGATCAGCTATAAATTATGCAATTGTTGAGTAATCTGAACAACCTTGTATCTCTTATAATTACCGGAATACGTTCACTATAAACATCGAGAAAAAGTCACTTGAGCTACATTTGTTTGTAAATTAATTACTGCCTTTCTCTTTAAGAGTTAGAAGGCAGATATTTTCACATATCATTTGGTTTTATTGAAACAATACTAATTTCATTTGTGAATGTTATTCTGATGCAGCAACGTAATTAGTTACTTTAAAATCAGGATAATAATCAATATTATAAAAGGTAAGACAGAATTTTAATTTTTGTAAATTTTTAGTGTATTGTGTAAAGTTTGTTTGTGTTTTTTACTGAAAACTGTAGTGTAGTGTAAACAAAATTCACAAAAAAGTTCTAATTTAATAATATAGTAGGTACATTGAAAGTTAAATGCATATGAACAGTTTTAGTTTTTTTATTAGACACTGTAGCGTTTAAGATATTTTTTTCTGTGTAAGTGTTCTTTTTTGGGCGAGGAACCAATTCAACGGCCAAAAACCTAGGTACGTGATACTCCGAGGTTTAAAAAGAAAATTAATCATTGTATTAAAACTTTTCTACTACGTAGCACTACAATTTGATAATTTAAAAAAAAAACAGAAAAAAAGTATCGTGTTAGGAGTGTAACCTTAGCGCTATCTCTTAATCCAGTAAGTAGTAGGTACCATTGTTTTTATATACTTTGGTAGTACTTACCCTGGTGGATACTATACGGTATCATTCATTAAAAGTAGAACACCTCATAACTTTTTTATCTTACAATTGACAAAAAAATGATAAAAAACAATAAATTACGTAACATTTTAGAAAACGTATTGGTTTTTATCAATTTTTCTATCGAAACTTCCACCCTTTCCGCACGTTTTTTTTAGGTTTAGTAGTAATCGGGCGATGTGGATTTCTGCGCAAAACACTTGTTTTTTTAATATGATGATGTCTATTATTGAATGGTACTTTCAAATATTTATTGTCATTTCCGGTTATTCTGAAAACAGACACAAGTTGGGTTTTTTATATAATTTTTGATATTTAAATCCCTCGTTTTTTTCCCTTTCCCACATTTAAAATTTTATAGGTTTTAACTAAGAATGTTCAAGATATCGATTTAAAAACAAAATAACTATGGTCATGGATAACCAAAATAATTGCTTCAGCAAGGGTTAATTTCCTTGTCTAAATAGATAGCCTCAAATAAACCACGTAGTAAAAGAAGAACGCCAAAAACAAAAGTTGCAAATGAATAAACGAAACAAGTAATTGTCGGAAATGTAAGTTAAATTTATTTTAAATTGACATCTGTGCCGCCTCTTGCTATCATAACATGTCTCAATAGTAATCAACTAAAGCAACTTTGCTTAAAAACAATTTCGAAATGGTTGTTGTAAATTCACAAGAGATTGTACAGTTGCAAACAAATACCAAGAATCACTCGACAGCTGTTTTGTCCATTTGGGATTCTTAAGTTTGCAATTGTACAATATACTTACTTATTACCTATATGTGGGTACATTATCTACGACTAATAAGTTGGTTGCGACCTCTAATGACGTCGTGCTATGGTAAGATGTCCGAATAGTAACCCACAAAAGCAACTTTGCCGACAAATGTGTAGGCAGTTACAAACATTGGTTCTTCAATGATTAATGCCAACTAACCGTTGGTTTAAACAACTTGACAACTTAATGCGTATTTGATCACGGACGTACGTTATTAAGTATCGTATGTGTGAATCATTTTAAAATCTTAAATATACCTACTTCTTTTCTTGTAGTACTTTGGTACCAGATCATTTGAATATATTATTTGTTTGTTCTTATTCTCAAATCATTGCAAAATCTCTAAATTTTGTTACACAGAAAACCACTTAGGGGTATGCCGTAAATGCAAATTGATTTTAAGCATCTGCTTGGGGTATTTGGTTTCCATTTAAAACAACCTGAGGACTAGTTCTTTTTTTTTATATTTGTTAGTTTTTAATTTTCAAGTTTTTACACATTAACTATTGAAAGGTAAAATTTACGTATGTTAACACATCTTGCTGACATTGTTGTATTACTTTCACGTTTGTCTGCCGTGTGAAATGATTATAATGGTCCGTAGTAAGGCACCAGATTTGATGGGATACATTTTGATATACACTTCGTAGCATTTTAGTTTAAATGCCTTTTTGGAAATTTGAGAAAACGAAGAAAAAATGGGTCCGAAATTGCCATACATTATTGACATCTTAACTTTTTTTATATGGTTGTTGGTCCCGATGATATATGTTCTGTGTGAATTAGTGCGTGATGAACATAAACTAGTAAACTAGTTGTTGTTTGTCTACAATTGTAGCTAATCTTTGCACTAAAAGTTCTTTTAGTTTATTGGTCAATAAGATGTCATCTTATTGACCAATAAACTAGTTTTTCCAGTTTCCATAAACATTTGGCTACCATATTTTCGATTGGCTTAGAGAATATTAATTGCACTAAAGACTTGCTGAGTTTGTTCGACACACTTCTGGAATATTTCTTTAGTATTTTCTCAGGGATCAGATCATACCTCTGGATTTTTTCATATTGATTTTGCTTTTAATAACATTTTTTATAGGAATATATAAATCTGGACTGCGGTTGATTGTACATTTTTTATTTTTCAACAACTTAATTTAAACTGAGAAGACTTGAAATCTGTATCCTAAGTGTTAAGAGAACGTAGTGGCCTTTTCTTTTTCTGTTATTGTCCAAGTAATTTAGTTAATTTCCCTACTTGGTAATTGTTTAGTTTTTTTTAGTCCAATGAATGTTTTAATATCTGTCATCTTTTTCGAATTTTTGTTTTTCTGATATTTTAATACAATTTTTAAAGGGAATGTATCTTTTAGAATTACCACCTTTCCAATATTTGTGTGTGAATAATGACTAATAATAATGTTTATTTGCATAATAACTACAACATCAATAAATCATAATATTATAGTAATAAGCAACTTATGTCATGTTTGTTTGACAGGTAATGGAAGTTTATCAATAAATTTCAAACAACTATAAAGACACTCTTTTTTTTGTAGAACTCAATCTATGATCTGGGACATTATACCACACGAGTTTCTTCTTGTAATGTAGAGGTGATTAATTTTCTAATTGTCATAGTATTTTTTGTTGTTGAAGAAAAATATTCAGCAGTGAAAAATGTATAAGCCTGTAAGTGACATTGACCTTAGTACCTACACTTTTTTGAATTATAAATATTCTATTGGCATCAGTACTTTGACCCCAAAATATTATACCAAATCTGAAAAGACTATCAAAATTAAAATGATACACAATTTTAATGTAATTATATCCAAATATTGGCGCATAGTTCTTAACGAGTAATAAATCTAAGAATTTAATAGAATCATTGTTCTCTAAATTTTAATCACAGCAAATGTAAATTTAAACCCTGCTGCTTCAATAGATTTATCTTTTAATATAACCATGTTGGCTTGAAGAAAATAAATTGCAAATATTGAAAAAATCTACTAACCGATTACACATTGCCTGCTCAAATAGTTAAACACATGATCGATTCATCACTAGGAATAGTATGTTGGTCAGGCATTAAGTCTATACATTTGTGGTATAAAGCTTTTGATTATACACAAATCTAGGGAGGTTAAATTGAAGGATCAAATGTTGCCC